>JANAVB010021800.1:860333-990333 GCA_029216955.1 Iris pallida
TATTGATAGCCCCATTAGAAAGACTTATTCACAATGAATGGACCTTCCCATTTTGCATCGAACTTGCCTTTACTCATGTGCGTCATAGTCATCGGACGTCTGACTGTAAGAACAAGTTTTCTCCTTTTTGATATGCTCGAACTCTGACTTTCTTGTTAAAGCTCTTGAGATTTTAGCTTGATAGAATTCGTATTCTGTTGAGCATATAACCGCTTTTCATCCAGAGCTTCTAATTCCTGAAGTCGAAGACGATCATTATTCTCGATGGTAAGTTCATTAGCATGTTATCCTTAAAGAAGGAATTTGAATCTCTAATGAAAACAGCTTCGCATCCATAACCAGAGAGAAAGGTGTATATCTATAGCATTACGAACTGTAGTGCGGTTAGCCCACAACATTTCACCAAGTTCTCACTCCATTACGTTTGTTAGTAGAACCAAAACT
Organism: Iris pallida; assembly: GCA_029216955.1. Lineage (NCBI taxonomy): Eukaryota > Viridiplantae > Streptophyta > Magnoliopsida > Asparagales > Iridaceae > Iris > Iris pallida. The sequence goes on from JANAVB010021800.1 coordinate 860,778, forward strand.
TCTTTAAGAGTTGATGATGGCTTGTTGAAAGCTTCTGCTAATCCGTTAGCTGCAGGATATATGCGGTAGAAGCCACATTGTTGATCCGATGATCGTCACAGAATCGAGTAAATTTTGGCTGACGAATTATGGTCCATTATCATGAATAATGCGCTCGAGGAACACCAAATCTGTAGATGACATGATGCTTGATAAAGTTGATGACATTAGAAGTTTTGACTTCATAAAGAATAGCTTCAGCCCATTTGTAGAAATAATCGGTTATTACGAGAATAAACCGATGACCTTTTGATGACGGCGGATTGATTGGGCCGATAACATCTATGCCCCAAGCTTCGAAGGGCCATGATGCTGCCGTTGGATATAGAAATTCTGAGGGTTGATGAATAAAATCTCTGTAATATTTGACAAGCTTTACACTTCCTTGCATATTCGATGGCATCTGATACCATAGTAGGCCAATAATAACCCATACGTCGAATACGGTCTTGCAGTTTTGGTCTAGGCTGATGTGCTCCACAAATTCCATCATGTGCTTCATGGATAATTTGTTGGGCTTCACTACCGGCAATACATCGAAGAAGTAAACCATCATAAGCTTGACGATATAAGGTTTTCGTAGTATGATTGTAATAGAATCTGAGTGATCGTCGTCTGATAGATGCTGCTTCACTCGGATTATCTGGAAGAATATCATACAATATGAAATCTAAGAAAGGAAGTCTCCAATCTTTATCTGTATTCTGAGTCTCAGCTGAATTATTAAAGATGAATTCCATACTAGAATCAGATGAAGTTGATAATGATTTATGACTTAATCCAAATCCTCTTGTTGTATTAACATCATGAGATATTGATTCTTCAATATCAACTGGAAGCCCTAGAGTTATATTATTTTCGAGATGAAATAATTCTCGATTGCAAACAATAATCATTTGTTGACGTCTAATCGGAATAGCTAACACCGCCACAAGATTAGCAAGAGCATCAGCTTCTGTATTACATGCTCGTCTAACATGCTCGATGAAGAATCCTTCAAATGAAGAAATAAAGAAGCCATTGATATAGCCAATCTATGATAAGAAACAAGATCTTGATGGCGAACTTCATAAGTACCCCTTATCTGATTGACAATGAGTTTAGAATCTCCATACGCTTCCAAATGTTGAATATTCAGATGTTTAGCGAGTTGAAGACCAATAAGCAATACATTATACTCAGCTACATTGTTTGAACATGGTTGATCGAGAGAATAAGCTCTTTGGATAGCAAGACCTTCTGGCGATACAAGAACAATTCCAACCCCAGCGACAATGTCACCATTAGGACCTATTCTTGAAGCTTCGTCAAAGAATAGACGCCAAGTATGATCTTCTTCAGCAATTTGGTTTGAATCTAGAACTTCATCTGGGATTTCATCGTAGAGTTTTGAATTTTTTGGAATTGAATGAGCAGCCAGAAAATCAGCTAAAGCTTGTCCTTTGACCAATTTCTGAGGAATATAGTGCATATCATACTGAGCAAGTAAAATTCCCTAATTAGCCAATCGAGAATTTAAAACACTTGGTTTCTTCATCATGAATCGTATAGGATTGATCCTGGAAATGACATGAATGGTCTGGACAATGATATAATGTCATGTCTTTTGGACAGCGAACATAAGGGCTAGACATTCTTTTTCGACCGGTGAATAACGAGGTTCAGCTCCGGTCATGGTACGACTGAGATAGTAAATGGCTTGTTCATGACCATTTTATTCTTTTGAGCGAGCAGTGCACCCAATGAATGACTCGTTGCTCGGGTATATAAGAGGAACGGTATTCCTGAGATAGGAGGGTACCAATACTGGGGGGTTCATCAGATATTGTTTTATGTCATCGAATGCTTTCTGGCATTCGTCAGTCCAGACAAAAGAAACACCTTTCTTTATCAGTTTATTGAATGGTCTGCAGCGTCCTGAAAGATTAGAGATGAATCTCCTAATATAAGCGATCCTTCTTTGAAATCCTCGTAGCTCTTTTAAGGTGCGTGGAGGACGCATCTCTTGATGGCTTTGATCTTCTCGGGATCTACGTGTATACCTTTCGAGGTAATGACGAAGCCGAAAAATTTGCCACTAGAGACGCCTAAGAAGGACTTAGTAGGGTTCATCCTTAATTGATGCCGACGTATTAGATCAAATATAGTTTTCAAATCTTGGATGTGATCCTCTTTTTGTCTACTTTTGACTGCAATATCATCAACGTAGCATTCGACTATTTTCCGTAAATGTTTACGGAATATAGTGCTCATAGCTCGTTGATAGGTTGCTTTTGCATTCTTGAGACCGAATGGCATCACTGTATAACAGTATGTACCGATTGGCGTTCTGAAGGAAGTGTGTTTCTCGTCATCTGGAAACATTTTAATTTAATTGTATCCAGAATACCCGTCCATGAACGACATCCGTTCAAAACCACAAGTATTATCGATCATAACATCAGTAATTGGTAGGGGGAACTCGTCTTTAGGACATGCCGTATTGAGATCACGATAGTCTATGCATACTCTGATCTTGCCAGTCTTTTTAAGGACAGGAACTATATTAGCCACCCAATCAGGGTGTTGTTCCTCTCTAATAAACCCAGAAGCCATGAGTTTATTAACTTTGGCTTCAATTGCATCCATAATGTCTGGACGAAATCATCGCTGTTGTTGCTTGACTGGTTTAGCATTTGGCATGATATTAAGTTTATGAGTTGCTATCTGTGGATCAAGTCCTGGCATATCTTCATAGCTCCAAGCGAAGACATCGATGTATTCGCGAATAAGTTTGATCATGTCTTGCTTATCAGTTTCTGAAAGACTTTCACTAATGAATATTGGTTTGGGGAATCCCTCTTCACCAATATCTATTTGAACGAGTTTATCTTCAGTTGGAGGTTCTCTTTGCTCGAATCTAAACTCCTATTGATTATCTAGCCTTTGGGCCCATTGTTTTGATTCAGATGAGATTTCAAATTCGTCTTCGTCATCTTCTTCAGGACCATCGACGGAAACCATGTTGGAAGACAAAATATCACGGTGGAAGTCACCAATACTTGTATCAGAATCCCAAGAGGAGGTACTAGAAGAATCAGATCTTTTATCTTCGTCAGATTTAGGATCTTTATGGATGATATTGATAAAGGGAGTAGGAGCAATATAACTTAATCCGCATTTTGTCCTTCCATATTTTAAAGGAGGAATCCGAACAGGCATTCTTCTTCCTCTCCCGTTACTAAGGCCAGTTCTGAAGTCATAGCCCATATTTTTGATAATATCTTTAGATTGCTGGCTGTAACGACGCAACTGTAATCTTCCAGAATCATCATTTTTATCATCATCTTCAAGGTTGATAGGGTTTTTTGGTCCTTTGTAGAAGAATATTGGAATGTCTCCTGGTTTTCTGCTAGGTACTAGAAAGCATGAACCTTGTACTGATTCTAAGGATACTTCTGTATGAAAAGTCTGTACAACTCCTATGGTTATTGTTTTCAAGTCATCTAACAAATACAAATAATTATGAACATGATTGCAAACATCAATATACTGCAAAGACGGAGACATTTCATTAATTTCAAAAGTAGTAGTATTTACATCAGAAGGAGGTTGAACCTTAGAAATCTTAGCCAAATCAATGACTAAAGGGGGAGAAGAAGAACGAGAAGGAATTTTGTTTCGATTAAGATCGATCACAAATGGCTCAGAAGAGGTGAGCTCCCTTGAAGCTTGGGATGGAAAAGTAGTTCGCCCACCAACAGGGATTACCAGAGTGTCATATTTTGTAGATAAAGATGCCGGAAATGTAGTACGCCCACTGACAGGAATGATCAGTGTGTCTTGGGTAGATAATGGAGGTAATGGAGAGATACGTCCGCACACTGGAATAATGAAGGGCCTTCTCCAGAGGGTTTAGGAGACTGTGGCTGAGTAGTTCGACCTTTAACAGGAATTATCAAGGTCTCACTTTGCGGATCTTCTTTTTCCATAGCTTGTACTATTTTTGTATACTCCTCTTTGTATATCCAGGAATCACTGAAATAAGCTTCAACCCCACGGAAAAGATTTATATCAGCAACTTCCTTTCGTACTCTTCCATCGCTGTCAATGTATTTAAAGCACTGATGAAGAGTAGAAGGCACCACATTATTTTCATGAAGGAAGGGTCTTCCCAGGAGAAGATTATAAGATCCCACGATCTCGATCACATAGAAAGTGACTTTAGATCTGAAATCGCCTATTTGAAGTTTCAGATGAATCTTTCCCAACTGCTCGCTTCGGCTTTGATTGAATCCCAATATAGTAGTAACCGTCTTGGAAAGTTTGTGAAGAGGGATTTTTAATTCATCTAGCAGACTCCTTGGCATTATGCTTAAAGCAGACCCTGGATCAATAAGAATACGATCTACCTTCATCGTATCGATATAACCGGTATAGTAGAGAGGCCGATCATGTCGATTATCCTCCAATAACATGTCATATTGTGTAAAGGTGATATTCGGGATGATCTCCAATACACTATTGCAATGTAAGCAAGTAGCAGGTTCTTCATCTGGCTTCTTTAATTGTGCAAGACAAGAGTCAGCCTGGAGAAGTGATTCACTTAATGTCTCTTGAGTCTCTTTAGAAAGACGTAGAAGTTCAAAGAGGGACATTCTAGCTGGAGTATTAGCGAGTTGAGCTAAAATGTCAAAATTATAAGGCTTCTGAAGTCCAAGAGGAGGAGACTTCATGATTAGTTTGTCGAAGCGAACTTGTTGTTTGCCTTTCTCAAGTGTTGTGGGCTTGGAAGGAATAGGTACAACCGGTGTAGTTGAAGAAACAGGTACAGTGGATGATTCTTCCTCCCGAGGAACATCAGGAATATCTTTGTCAGCTGGAGAGATATGGAGCATCTTCAGGACTATCGGGAGTTGTAGCCTCCCTTCCCGGATTTTTTGAAAATATTTTTATTTTTATTATTTATTTGATTTAAATAGTGATTTTAGAATTTGTATAAATAATTATTTAGTTAATTATTACGGTAGATGATTTTAATCATGATTAAATTTGGAGTATAAGACGACTAGGAATCATGGCACAGATAGTGCAGTGGCGTGCCTTAACTAGTGTATTATCCATGTCAAGGAAGGCCGGGCCATAGTGACGTCCTAACTAAGAAAACCAGGCCAAGTTGCGACTTAAACCTTACCGATGCTTTATTTATTTAATAATAATATTATTGAGTTTAAGGGGAACCGGTTATACCATTTTAGCCCAGACTGGACCCGAACTGAGCTCAAGCCCATGTAGTCATGCGACACGTCCAACGACATTCGTGTTGATGGAGATTTGGGGGAGAAAAGGGGTAGTTTCATCATTTTTGTTTTTAGGCTATGAAGTTGATACCTATCAAAGTTGGATATCAAGTTGAAAAACTTGAATAGTTGCGGGTATCAAGTTGTAATTTAGCCTACATAAAAACCTTGTTTTGGATACGTGTAGGAACGTACCATCCTAAGTAGTGAATACTTCTTTGCATTGATCAGAACATGGGACTGCTTATTTAGTTACTGATCTTGTGTACGCCAACTCTTTTGACTAGAAAAACTAGTCTTCACAATATTGGTGTCCTGACCAAATAGCGAATATAACTTTCATGTGCTAAAACAAGAGAGATTAGGAATGTGGTCTTCACAATATTGAGGTGCACCTTGCATTCCTAGTAATTGCTTAATTTTTGGGACATGAATGCTGATGGTATGGTCTGAAGATCCTTCATGAACGGGATAATGTTGTACTCAAATGCTAGCGACCTAATATATCTAACATTCACTAAGCATGAAATTTGTTGTTAGATGGATCATTACTCTTGGACTTACTAATTTCATACTGTTAAAACTGTGTCATAAATGCAGTGTGTTTATATGAGACTTGTATGGGAATCCCCCCTCTGAATTATTATGGTGCCATTGTTAGACTTATGCGATGCTGTGCATATTCAGGAGCCTAGGTTATTTGTGTATTGTAATTAGATTTACTAGGTTATTTTCCATTTAGTATCACTTGCTATGTGCCGTCACTACAAAGTGCAGAGATGAGCTAATATACAAAGACTTATCCACTTTGGACTTCTCACATTGCCATTGTGTGAATTGTGTAATACAGAGCTGCAAATTTGTGAACCTTGGTTTAAATGAGCAATAGTTTCAGCCGGCCTTAAATCACACAACTTGATTTAAAAACCCACAAAACCATTCCGAGCCGCGCCTGGGTAGGCATGCTCAAGTTCCCACACCCGAGCACCCAGGCCCACACGAGACCCCTTCAGTAACAAATCCAGCCCGAGCCATCAGGCCAAAGCCTAATCCCCTAACCGATCGAACCGAGCAACCTAAACATGGGTATATTAACATACGCGCGACTGAAATAGAGATCGAGAGAGGAAGTTTCGCAGGGAAACGCAAACCCTAACCCACGCCTGCCGACTCTCCTTCAATGGGCGACCCCGCGCGCACCCACACGCCGCCAGCGCCACCACCACGATGGCCGGAGGCCGGCCACGCGCGCGTGGGCGCGCGTGTTAGAACAGCGTCGCTGTGACAGCAGGACAGCGAAGGGGGCGACTTCGTCGCGAGATATCTTCGCGCACGGTCGACCGTTTCCCGAGCCGCTTCTTCAGGTACGACCCTGATATAACCACCTTTAATTCCCATTAATTAGTTTAAATTCTAGGGACGCGAGACTCGAAAGAAATCGAGTTGAAAACCCCGAAAAAACTTGTCGCAAATAGCGAAACAGGGCAGTCCAATCACCCACCTTTGAGGATCGTTTCTGATCACTCCAACAACCATCTAGAAATTCCACCTGAACAAAATTTTAGACAACATGTAGGGCTTCGAATCCCTTCTTGCGGAATTTGAAATCGTCGACTGAGCGTCGAGAAATCAAATTCCAAAGTTTTCCAAAAATCTGTTTTCAAAACTTAAAAATTGTCCCACACGACGTGCGTCACGCCAATCGGGACGACGTGGTCGCGCACCGTAAGTATCGGAAGCTGCGTAACAGCTTCGTGGTCGTGTGGGCTTTGACGGAATTCAAATTGGTCGCGTGTGCGCGACGAATTCGACGCGTATCCGTCGGAATCGCCCCGTATCCGTCCAATGCAAATTCAGTCATAACTTTGTGCACGCTCGTCAGATCGAGACGAAACTTACGCCAACGGGACCGTATCATTTTTCTGGTCCTGCATGCCAAGTTTGGTCCAATTCTGAGACAGTGGAATCCGACGTCGTTTTGCGGGCCCCACGGTCCTACTCAACGGGCGATTTTGTGCACGGCCCGCCAAAATCCAACTTTGGACACACGGTTGGGTTCATATCGAAAAAACTGGATCCGTAGACATATAGTTTGACGACTTTAGAGACCGTTGACTCTGGCACGCTTTTCGGTGCAAAGCGGGTCCAACGGCGGACATCGTTTTTGCCCGAAATTACCGTTTTGCCCCTTTGTCCAGAATTGGACTTAAGGACAGGCAATCCTAGCTAATTGGACTATTCTGAGATCATTGGTATTGTTTATTTCAGCTTCCGGGGACTGTTGTACGGGTTTTGACTATAGTGGCACATTGAGTAGTTCAGATTACCGGTTTCACCAGCACAGGACCACAGGCGAGTACAGTTTATTGTTTGCATTTCGATATTGATCTTTACTATATTTCATTGATTAGTCATTGGTTATGTGATTATTTCCTATTATAAATTGTTGAGTCGGAAATGAGAAGTACCAACGATGTGTGATCTGACCTTAGACCGTGTAGACCGTGTTGCATTTGTTTCTTGTAGATCGTGTAGACCGTGTTGCATTTATTTCTTGTAGACCGTGTAGACAGTGTTTTATTTACTTCTTGTAGACAGTGTAGACAGTGTTTTATTTACTGCATTTAAACTGTGTAGATCGTGATTATTATTTTGTAGACAGTGTTTCTTTACTGCAATATTAACTGTAGACCGTGTAACTGTAGACCGTGTAACTTTAGACCGTGTAACTGTAGACCGTGTAACTGTAGACCGTGTAACTTTAGACCGTGTAGACCGTGTCGCATAATTGTCCCGAGACCGATCACATATCAAAGGTACTTCTAACGGTGGAAAGTATATTGGTCTATTTATTACTATTGATTTTTCTTACGGCTTTATTGTTATTTTCAAACCTCATGATTGATGTCTAACCTTTATTTTATAGTCATTTTCTTTATTTGAAATTGCATTCAGTGAATTGTGCTCGTTCCATTCCTGACTGGAAACCAACATTTTCAGGTTAGCCGTGGATTCATTAGCATGGGGAGTTCGGGTGTACTTGCAGACGAGCCTAGAAGACTAGTTAGATAGTCGAGATTAGTCATTCAATATTTGTACAAGTTTATATTTTCTGCAAATGTAAAACTTGTGATCATTGTAAATTAAATTAATTTTGTGATTGAGTATTATTTGTGATTCTGATCTTCATGGCCGTGACAGCGTTCTACCGCCGACACTGCGGCGTAGGCTGGCTTGGACACGTCTCGTATCCGTTTAAAAAAAAAAAAAACGGGTGCGGGTCGTGACAAGTTTTTGTGGTGGCCCATGCAGGTCTGTCTTCGCAAATCATGCGAACTCGTAATAGTACTTAAGTTAGTTGTACTATTGCGAGCCTGCGACTAGAAATGCTCATTCACGAATTAGAAATTAATTTAATTTACGAGAATGACTAGGACTAGGAGTCCCTTATACAAATTTACCGATGGGTAGTCTAGGCCATGCAATCTAGATGAGGATTTATTAATTTGATAGTTTGTCAAATCCCCATAGGTACACTATTACCTCTTTATTGGAAGGTATGGTCCAATGTGGATAGATTATTCACTTGGAGAGGCAGAGCTTCCTGGAATTGATGATCTCACCTAGATGAATTATTCAATTCCTTCTCGTTGCCTCTTTAAATATCATCCTCATATTTAGTCCAAATTGCCTATTTAGTTCCTATTTTGCCCCAGGAATTATTATTTCTGATTGGGTTACCCATATGCGAACCTCGAGTTAGTTTCGATTCAAGTTTGTCCCTCAGAGGCTTGAATACACATGGAAGAGTTAGAATGTATGTATTTCTTTGACCTCAGTTATTTCCCCCCTATTCAATCTTTTATCTTAAGGGTTGTGACTGATAGGACAAATGCTTACACTTTATTTCATAGGCAACTTGTTTGAATCTCTAGAAGCTCATGGATTTTTTTTCAGATGTAGTTAAGGGAATGTTAGTTAACTCATAAATGGCATGACAGCAGCGCACTGTCGCCATTCATTTGAATTATGGAGATTATGGATTCACTGCAGCCAGCAGCGCACTGGCGAGGCATGACCCCTAGAGTTGAAATTAGTTTAAGAAAATATAGGAGATGGGATATTGCCCAAACTATGGCTAGTGGTCCTCTCTTGATCGTAGGTACCCTTGAGCCAATATTGGATAGAGTTAAGAAGTGTTCGATTTTGTATCATGTTGAGTTACGAAACCAAGGGTTACCACAGCCCGATTTTACGGACGAGGCGTAGTCCTCGGTGAAATAACTTCAGACATGATTACAAGTTTGGGATACCATAGAGAATAGGACAATGTCATGCATGTCCCATAAGATCTAAAGCCGATAGTAGTGGAAGATCTGTAAGTTGAGTAGCATGTCTCCCAAACTAGCATTATGTGGTCCTTGTCAATAGAAGATAGTAGGATTGATTGTATAAGCAAGAACACCAGGTAAGTTTTGATTCTCTCTAAACTCGAACTACTTGTGCCTCTTTTCAAAAAAAAATCTCGCGTACTTGTATGACCAATGCTGCTATTATAGCCTAGTTTTGCAAGCTCACTCTGTTCTCGAGCTTGATTCGAGACATATGTTTAGTGGGGACGCCTGCTAATTTATTGTCTAATCAGAATCAGTGTATTATGGTCTGATCAACCATGATGCGTTTGGTTCGCTCTTCGTTTAATTACCCTACACGGATTGAGATGTAGGTGTCTCTAAGATCTCATCCGCGACTGCTTTGACAATTCCTCTTGAATTATACGTTCACCTTTGAATCACGTGATTGTATTCAGTGACATCTTTCTTGAACTCTTTATTGTTTTGTCTTTCACTGATTTAGAAAGACAGAAGCTCGTAATTGGTAGAAAGATACCGAGTATCCCCATGGCTATGGTAGTTGTATACACAAGTATAGTTATCATCGGCCAGCCATGTGATTGAGTTACTCGTTCTCCTCTTGACCCCAAACTGCTATTGAGACCTTCCAGCCATTTGAATTCGAGAATGATTAGGGTTTTACCCTTAGTCGAAATGCCTACCTAGGAGATTACCTATTATTTAGAGACCAAAGGTTGCGAGTCTCTAATTATTTGCTGGAAGCTTGCCTTAACTAGCAACCCTTAAGCCTTGAACCAACCCTTCCTCGACCGAAGCCCACAGTTAGACATGAGATGAGTGGACAATAGGGTAATCATTTACCGTGACACTCCTCCCGAGATTGGTTTCCAACAAATATTACTCTAGTTATGTAAATGTTTGATATTAAGACCTAACTAGTGTTGGAACACCACAGTCACTTGTTTAGCTAATACCATAGATTAAATATGCTGTCAAATTGTCATATACCAGTTGTCAACAACAACGCGTGATCACTACAGCCCATACCACTAGAACCCTTATGACCATAGTCTGATAGGTTGACACAACTAAAGTTTCACGACCCAGTTGTCAGAAATCTTTTTAGATGATGTGCCTTAGAGCTGGTTACCCCATCGATAACTCTTGTACCCTATGGATGTGTATGATTCCTCTATTTTATCGACCATGTATTATTTACACCCTCGTTTCTCATTTATTGAGGGATGATCATTGACTCGACTTATACCTATCGTATCCCGATATGCCGTGCCTCATTCTTTATTAATAAGAGTCGAGGTACCGTATCCAAACTTTGGAATTCTTCTGATCTCACCATTCCTAAAACCATATCCTAGCCTCTAAGGTGGGTAGACTGTAAGCCTCCTAAAAATTTGGGATATATGAGGATTACCGATCGATCGGAATAACTTCCGTTAGGATGATAGTTAGTGCTCCAGAGACTCCCACTTTCCATTTAGATCATTTAGTGTCCCCGGCCGTGTCATTAACATTCGGAGCACGAGACTAGCTGTTATCTTTCAACAAATTTCATATGCAGGATCTAGACGAGTCCACCTCCATCTAGGTATATCATGTCCCACTCAAACACGTCCCCTTGTACTCTATTTTCATGGTACGACTTTCAGGTAAAAATGACTAGCTATAACCCTTACCATAGTACCGGTATACTTTTCGACTACAATTAGAGACTCAACCTTGACTCAATTCATTCGACCCAATATATGGTTGTATTTCACTCGAAGCCCATTACGCGCATGGGACTAGTGTGCCACCCAATTGAAGCCTCATGTGCTACTTAAACACCAAAGTCACTGAAGGCGCATCTTTGGGCTTATAAACTTTCATTCTGTCTACATCATTGGATATCCTCTACTGCTCTTGAAACTTCATAGATGCTCTCGAATATTCTTCCTTATCTTCCTGTCTTGCATATTCCAGAAGACGAATGGTCGTGCTTATTAGAATTTACCAATATGTCGTAGCCACTTGTGTAAAATTGTTGCTTGTTAGATTTTGTGGTTATTTGATAGGTATGAGAGGATTATAGAGGCCAAAAGCAATAGAGATCCATTTTAGCAAGTAGCTGGTAGATTATAAAGTTTTAGGGACATGCCAATGAGGGGGTAGTGTGACCAAAGGTGAGTAGAAGTCCTCGGAGTTCCGTAGTTACGAAATGGCTAGAAGGAGGATACAACTATTTCTGGGAACTAAAATTTAAGGGGATCAAGGTTCATGTAGATTTCTTATTAAATTTTAAGGAATAGTTATGGATTAGAATTTCGAGGACGAAATTATTTTTAAGGTGGGTAGATTTGTAGCCTCCCTTCCCGGATTTTTTGAAAATATTTTATTTTTATTATTTATTTGATTTAAATAGTGATTTTAGAATTTGTATAAATAATTATTTAGTTAATTATTACGGTAGATGATTTTAATCATGATTAAATTTGGAGTATAAGACGACTAGGAATCATGGCACAGATAGTGCAGTGGCGTGCCTTAACTAGTGTATTATCCATGTCAAGGAAGGCCGGGCCATAGTGACGTCCTAACTAAGAAAACCAGGCCAAGTTGCGACTTAAACCTTACCGATGCTTTATTTATTTAATAATAATATTATTGAGTTTAAGGGGAACCGGTTATACCATTTTAGCCCAGACTGGACCCGAACTGAGCTCAAGCCCATGTAGTCATGCGACACGTCCAACGACATTCGTGTTGATGGAGATTTGGGGGAGAAAAGGGGTAGTTTCATCATTTTTGTTTTTAGGCTATGAAGTTGATACCTATCAAAGTTGGATATCAAGTTGAAAAACTTGAATAGTTGCGGGTATCAAGTTGTAATTTAGCCTACTTAAAAACCTTGTTTTGGATACGTGTAGGAACGTACCATCCTAAGTAGTGAATACTTCTTTGCATTGATCAGAACATGGGACTGCTTATTTAGTTACTGATCTTGTGTACGCCAACTCTTTTGACTAGAAAAACTAGTCTTCACAATATTGGTGTCCTGACCAAATAGCGAATATAACTTTCATGTGCTAAAACAAGAGAGATTAGGAATGTGGTCTTCACAATATTGAGGTGCACCTTGCATTCCTAGTAATTGCTTAATTTTTGGGACATGAATGCTGATGGTATGGTCTGAAGATCCTTCATGAACGGGATAATGTTGTACTCAAATGCTAGCGACCTAATATATCTAACATTCACTAAGCATGAAATTTGTTGTTAGATGGATCATTACTCTTGGACTTACTAATTTCATACTGTTAAAACTGTGTCATAAATGCAGTGTGTTTATATGAGACTTGTATGGGAATCCCCCCTCTGAATTATTATGGTGCCATTGTTAGACTTATGCGATGCTGTGCATATTCAGGAGCCTAGGTTATTTGTGTATTGTAATTAGATTTACTAGGTTATTTTCCATTTAGTATCACTTGCTATGTGCCGTCACTACAAAGTGCAGAGATGAGCTAATATACAAAGACTTATCCACTTTGGACTTCTCACATTGCCATTGTGTGAATTGTGTAATACAGAGCTGCAAATTTGTGAACCTTGGTTTAAATGAGCAATAGTTTCAGCCGGCCTTAAATCACACAACTTGATTTAAAAACCCACAAAACCATTCCGAGCCGCGCCTGGGTAGGCATGCTCAAGTTCCCACACCCGAGCACCCAGGCCCACACGAGACCCCTTCAGTAACAAACCCAGCCCGAGCCATCAGGCCAAAGCCTAATCCCCTAACCGATCGAACCGAGCAACCTAAACATGGGTATATTAACATACGCGCGACTGAAATAGAGATCGAGAGAGGAAGTTTCGCAGGGAAACGCAAACCCTAACCCACGCCTGCCGACTCTCCTTCAATGGGCGACCCCGCGCGCACCCACACGCCGCCAGCGCCACCACCACGATGGCCGGAGGCCGGCCACGCGCGCGTGGGCGCGCGTGTTAGAACAGCGTCGCTGTGACAGCAGGACAGCGAAGGGGGCGACTTCGTCGCGAGATATCTTCGCGCACGGTCGACCGTTTCCCGAGCCGCTTCTTCAGGTACGACCCTGATATAACCACCTTTAATTCCCATTAATTAGTTTAAATTCTAGGGACGCGAGACTCGAAAGAAATCGAGTTGAAAACCCCGAAAAAACTTGTCGCAAATAGCGAAACAGGGCAGTCCAATCACCCACCTTTGAGGATCGTTTCTGATCACTCCAACAACCATCTAGAAATTCCACCTGAACAAAATTTTAGACAACATGTAGGGCTTCGAATCCCTTCTTGCGGAATTTGAAATCGTCGACTGAGCGTCGAGAAATCAAATTCCAAAGTTTTCCAAAAATCTGTTTTCAAAACTTAAAAATTGTCCCACACGACGTGCGTCACGCCAATCGGGACGACGTGGTCGCGCACCGTAAGTATCGGAAGCTGCGTAACAGCTTCGTGGTCGTGTGGGCTTTGACGGAATTCAAATTGGTCGCGTGTGCGCGACGAATTCGACGCGTATCCGTCGGAATCGCCCCGTATCCGTCCAATGCAAATTCAGTCATAACTTTGTGCACGCTCGTCAGATCGAGACGAAACTTACGCCAACGGGACCGTATCATTTTTCTGGTCCTGCATGCCAAGTTTGGTCCAATTCTGAGACAGTGGAATCCGACGTCGTTTTGCGGGCCCCACGGTCCTACTCAACGGGCGATTTTGTGCACGGCCCGCCAAAATCCAACTTTGGACACACGGTTGGGTTCATATCGAAAAACTGGATCCGTAGACATATAGTTTGACGACTTTAGAGACCGTTGACTCTGGCACGCTTTTCGGTGCAAAGCGGGTCCAACGGCGGACATCGTTTTTGCCCGAAATTACCGTTTTGCCCCTTTGTCCAGAATTGGACTTAAGGACAGGCAATCCTAGCTAATTGGACTATTCTGAGATCATTGGTATTGTTTATTTCAGCTTCCGGGGACTGTTGTACGGGTTTTGACTATAGTGGCACATTGAGTAGTTCAGATTACCGGTTTCACCAGCACAGGACCACAGGCGAGTACAGTTTATTGTTTGCATTTCGATATTGATCTTTACTATATTTCATTGATTAGTCATTGGTTATGTGATTATTTCCTATTATAAATTGTTGAGTCGGAAATGAGAAGTACCAACGATGTGTGATCTGACCTTAGACCGTGTAGACCGTGTTACATTTATTTCTTGTAGATCGTGTAGACCGTGTTGCATTTATTTCTTGTAGACCGTGTAGACAGTGTTTTATTTACTTCTTGTAGACAGTGTAGACAGTGTTTTATTTACTGCATTTAAACTGTGTAGATCGTGATTATTATTTTGTAGACAGTGTTTCTTTACTGCAATATTAACTGTAGACCGTGTAACTGTAGACCGTGTAACTTTAGACCGTGTAACTGTAGACCGTGTAACTGTAGACCGTGTAACTTTAGACCGTGTAGACCGTGTCGCATAATTGTCCCGAGACCGATCACATATCAAAGGTACTTCTAACGGTGGAAAGTATATTGGTCTATTTATTACTATTGATTTTTCTTACGGCTTTATTGTTATTTTCAAACCTCATGATTGATGTCTAACCTTTGTTTTATAGTCATTTTCTTTATTTGAAATTGCATTCAGTGAATTGTGCTCGTTCCATTCCTGACTGGAAACCAACATTTTTCAGGTTAGCCGTGGATTCATTAGCATGGGGAGTTCGGGTGTACTTGCAGACGAGCCTAGAAGACTAGTTAGATAGTCGAGATTAGTCATTCAATATTTGTACAAGTTTATATTTTCTGCAAATGTAAAACTTGTGATCATTGTAAATTAAATTAATTTTGTGATTGAGTATTATTTGTGATTCTGATCTTCATGGCCGTGACAGCGTTCTACCGCCGACACTGCGGCGTAGGCTGGCTTGGACACGTCTCGTATCCGTTTAAAAAAAAAAAAACGGGTGCGGGTCGTGACAGGAGTATCTTCAAGACTCTTGGAATAATCTTTTAGATAATGTTTCCATGTTCTAGTAGCACCAGTAAGCGCTTCTACCTTATCTTTTGGCTCTGTGTCGGAAGTAGATTCGAAAGAAGTCATATGACATGACTTAGTTTTTTCGGCCTTCCTAGATTTTAGGGAAGTAATCTTTTGAAGGGGAGGAGATTCAAAATCTGCCACTAGATCAGGATGAATCCATATGATTTCTCCTGTTTCAATAGTGATTGGTACTAATCCTTCAGACTGTGGAGGGGGAATATTCACGATTTCAAGAGTTGCCTTGGGAATAGGAACAATCTCGCTTTCGAGTAGTTGAGGAGGAAAATCTCCGAATTGCATAGAGACAACATTGGAGATGACGGTCTTTTCTTTCGGAGTGAGAGTGACAGCTCCAGATTTGATCATTTCCTAGATTTTTCCTTTCAATACAAAACATGTACGAGCTGTATGACCCAACATTCTATGGTACGGATAGTATTTAGGATGATCTGTCTTGCCTGCTTCATCGGGTTTCTTGATCTCAGGTAGTTGTATTTTATTACCTTTAAGTAGACATTCAAAGATACCAAGGACGTCATCATCGTCAAAAGAGTATTCTTCTTTGGGGCGAGGTGCTCTTGGTTGTTGATTTGTTGGAGCTGGGGTAGCTTGGGCCGATATTACCTCTTGATTTTTGCTCTGGAGATTGACTTCGAGAGTCTCTTTTCCTTTACGATTGTTAGGTCGCGTACTATTGCTAGTATTTTGACCTGATTCATTGGGATTCATGTGTACCCCCAGACCTTTGAAAGTCTCGGCACTGACTTCGGCAGCTTTGGCACTGACGATGAAGGAAGGCCAATCTTGGAATTGAGTGGATCCTGTCCACATGCTGATGATTGGTAAAAGATTTGACTTGCAAGTGTCGATAGTGACGGCATCGGGAGTTCCAAGAGGCATTTTTAAAGCTTCTCTTCTAAATCTTTCAATGAAGCTTTCAGTGCTCTTATTATTTCTCTGTTTGATTCTTATAAGAGCAGACATAGTCATGTCATTGAGCCCTTCATAGAACCGTTCAAGAAACATTTGTTTGAAGCCGGCAAATAAGATAATACACCCATCAGGGAGACTTCTATACCACTCATAAGTCGTTCCTTTGAGACATCCGACAAACACCCATGTAAGGAGGGCATCACTTTGTTGTAGCTGGTCAGTCATCACTTCAAAATGATTGATAAACTGACTCGAAAAAGTGGTTCCATCAAAGAATGAGATAGTAGGAGGCTTGTATTTAGGAGGATATGATACTTGCTTCCATTCTATTGGATAAGGTTGCTTGATACCTAACCTTTGTAAACCATCTTTCTGTTTAAATGCTTCAAATTGGGTTCGAAGATTCCTCAATTCTTCAGTAACGAATCCGGAAGATTGTGGAGTTGTAGCTTGTAGAGAATAGTTAGAAGGAGGGACAACATTATAAGCGCTACCCCCTGCTCCCGAATGGCTAGGAATGGGTTGAGCTTGCCCAGGGATATTGGATTATACTGCTGGAGGAACATGCACTGGACCTACACCAGTGTCAATTGGTATGGCGTCAGGTACAGTCTGTCGATTTTGCAGCTGGGTTGCCATAAGTTCATATATTGATTTCATAGTATCAGCCATAGATTTCATTTGATGTTCCAAAGAAGCAATTCTTTGGTCTTGGGGAGTCATTGAAGAAGAAGGTTCATTATTTAATTCAGTATTCCCATCCACCATATAAGTTGTGACCATACGCGGGATTGTTGATGATACTGTTTGTTCTGAATCATTGCTTTGTATATCAAAATCAGTTGTAGGAGAACTACCCCCAGTAGAAAGAGTTGGATTCTCCAAGGAATTCAGAATAATCTTCAGAAACTGAAGTTCTTTGATTAGAAGCCAAGACTCTTGCTCTGGTACCTCTATATACCCCATCTGGACTATCAGTTCTACCCCCAGAATCCCGAGAGGTCATATTGATAGAAGCGAAAAGAGGTTCATCTTCATCAGACATAGGTTCACCCTGGATCCGATTAAAGACAGACTGTCATTTAGTTTGACATCTGCATTGAATTATGACCCTAGGTTGGAAGTCACAATCATGATGGTCATGATCACTTGACAGAGAATTATTCCTCTTCTTTTGTTGAAGATGTTCTCGCAAATCTGTATGTGAAGGTTGAGGTATATTTGAGCACGATCTTTGTTTATTAGGAACGTATTTCTTGTCCTTGGATTTTGACGGCTCTTGATTATACAAAGAGTGATTAATCTGAGCAACATAATTTTTGGCATACTCTGCATCCGGATCTCTTATTTTTATTTCTGATTGGTGTGGTTTCTTAACACCAGAAGTACTTCCCAAACGGGATTGATTAAGTTTCATTCTTAGATCTGTTGGAGGTAAAACATTGGTTTTTGACAATTGAAGTTTTCCTTCCATTGATCTGGATATTTGTAGAGAATGAAGAGTTGAACCATCCCCTTGAGTAGGAGTTGGTAACAAACCTTTTTTGTAGAGACAAATTCTGTGCCCAATTTGAAGAAGTCGTAGAAGAAGACATTAAGAAATGTTTCTTTTTAGACTTGTTCAAATTTTGAGACATAGAATGTCCAGAAGGAAGAGTAGTCAAAAGACTATTTCCTTTCCTTTGACTAACAAAATTGTCAGCCAAAGCTGTTCCTGAAGTAAACACTACAGGAGCAGAAGAAACAACTAAAGAGTTGTTCCTTTTCGAAGGGACTTTGTGAGCCATTTGTGGAGAAGTCATAGCAAGACTACCCCCCAGTTCTAGCAGAACTTGGCAAGGAAGAAGAAATAGCTAAAGAGCTATTCTTCTTAGAATATGCTGGTGACAATTTGGCTAAGGAGCTAGTACTGTCAGCACATGAAGTCTTAGCTAAATAGCCAGATTTCGGTACGCATGCTGAGTCAGGGAGAGCTGACTTGGTGGATGATGCGTACGGAATACACGCTGAGACAGGCTTGGTTAAAGAACCAGTGCTGTTAGCATGATTTTTAGGTTTGGAAATGCACGCTGGAACAGGCTTGGCTAAAAAGCCAGTGCTGTCAGCGTGACTTCTGGACTGCGTGACTATGGAAACAGATTTGGCTAAGGAGCCATCACTGTTAGCGTGTCTTTTGGATTCTGTCGTTTTCGAGCACACAGGAGTATGCGTGCCTGCAGTGGAGTTCTTGCCAGTGTTAGTAATGGACACTGTGGTAGAAACTTCACCGTCTTTGGTTGCCAACAGATTCTTAGGGACGTAGACAGATCGTCCCTTTGATTTGGCGGTGGTGATAGAGGCTGAAGTGTGCTTGCCACCCTTAGCCCGCTGCATTTTTTCATAGGCAAGTTGATTAAACTGAATCGATATCACCTTCTTCGTCGATCCGACCGACGAAGCGTCGCATTGAGTTGTGGCCATCTCAGAAGAGGAGATAGGTTTCCCCAGCAGAGTCGCCAATTTATTTTCCATAAATAAATTCACTTTATTTATTTTGATTCTGGGAAAATATAACTTTAGGAATCCGATCTAGAAGACGATCGCTTTATCCCTTGGACGATGCGAAGAAGAAAAGCTCTCAAGAATTCGACAACAATTTAGATATTCTGTATATCTGTCCAATGAATGAGAAAAGAACTCTATTTATAGAGTCAAAAATAACTAAAAAGATAACTGTTTTCATAACCTATGCATAGTTGATAATTACGCAGGATTCAATCGTACGCAAGGTTGATGAGCAGTTACTAGACGTGGCCCATAACTGTTGGACACATGGCAATCATGCATGAGTCGTGTGCAAGTTACTAGGGCACGCATACGAGAGATTTGTGGCATGTCTGCCACGTACTCCAATCTGATAATTTGAGATAAAATCCACGCCAACTGGTTGAGGATGAAATCCACGCAGACTTGGGGCAGAAGGCTTCAGAATACACGTCAACTTGAGGCAGAAAGCTTCAGAATACATGCCAACTTGAGACAGAAAGCTTCAGAATACACGTCAACTTAAGACAGAAAGCTCAAAATTCACGCAAACTTGAGGAAGGAACATAGAAGTTCAAAATACACGCAGACTTGAGTCAGAACGGCCAGCTGTCTTGATTCGACATGCCTCGACTGGCACAAAATCTCTGACGTTGATTGCCTTGTCAGTCACATTAAATGACAATAAGGTCTTTTTGGTACGCCAACTTGATGAAGACTGAATCTTGTTGAGGAAGATTTCGAAAGTCACGCAATAGTCGGCTGAGATCTCTCGAGTCCCGTGCATACGTGGCATACGAGGAGATATTCTTTGACTGTCGTGCTGTCAGTCATAATGACACTCTGACAAATGATGAGTTGTCTCTGTGTACCATTTAAACTCTGCGTATATTTGAGGAAATGGTCTAATAGAACTCAGCGTATATTTTAGACATTATTCTGATAGTCTTTATTAACTCAGCGTGACTTCATTTTTGAGGCCTACACCATATAATAACGATTTAATGATATTGTTGAATTTCTTATCATATATGAGTCAAACACGTTTTATATTGATCACTGTCAGACTTTTGCCATGTATGAAATAAAAAGAAGAGCAAAATTAACCAATATTTGCAACAGAAACGTTTGCGAGAAAATACCTCAAAATTCTTCTTCTTCTTCTTTTTGGGTGGTGAAAGGAGACAAACTGAATGGTGATAATATTTGGAAGTGTCACGACCCGCACCTGTTTAGGGGCACGAGCACGTGGGTACGTCCAGCCTACGTCGCAGTATCGGGGGTAGAACGCTGTAAAAGGTCATCTAGAATATATAGAATCTAAGACACAAATATAACCTGTCATCTCCGCACGGAGGAATATATTCACAACTCAATCACATAATTCTAAGGAAGATAAACACGATGATAAAGATAAAGATGAGATAAATAGTCTTAAATAGTGCCGAGCCACAATCAAAAGTTCAGAGACCAAGACATAAAATAATATCCCAAAATAAATACTACAAGTCTCAAAGTATCAAACTAGAATGTAATCAAGACAAAATCTAGATGAACTAGGTCACTACTGGCGGTGCGTCCTCTACGAACACCGAGTCCACAGGCATGTCCTGGTCGTAGGCTCCATCTAAGCCAAATTCGTAGTAAGTCGGACAATCTGTATCTATATCCTCTGAAAAACAACGGGGGTTATCCTGTCAGGATATGAGCAAGTACAAATGACAACAGCAGTTCCATGTGAATTGACAAATACTATAAGAGACAATCATAATAAAATACAAGATAAAATATCAAGACTGAAAGTAAAACGGTACAAGAGAACTGTATATCATGTCATGTGTGAGATATATAAGATGAAACTGGAATATAAACAATGGAAAGTAATCTGAGGTATGATGTAAACATAAAAATAAAGTGCCATGAGATATTAGAGTGTTATGTGATCGGCTTGGGTCAAGATCAGGCTGTTCCATTTGACCAACTATGCACAAGTAGTATAATAATGTAGGGATCAGGCCGACCAAAATGGAAAGCTATGCACAAGTAGTATAAGGTCAGGCTACACCCTACGTGTGGTGAGGGTGAAGCTATGCGCAAGTAATAAACAAGTAAGGGTAATAATCACATAACCTCTAATAACTCCCCCATCCCCGAGTAGTATAATGAATCCAGACATGACAGGTCATGATACGGGATTCGAAGAGCAGGGGGCCAGCCCACTCCCAAATCGGTGTCTATACAAGTACATGAAACAATATCGAATAATGTACTCATATACCAGGTAAACCAGGAATGACATCTCATGACGAGATTCACGTATACTAGTCTGTGTATCCTCATGTCGAGAATCAAATATAACACTACAACTGAATCGGATATAGTAGATATCAAGACAATGAAAACTATCAGAGAATGTACTCGCCTGTTGTCCTGAGCTGAGAAAATTGAAACTACCACCCACTCAAATAGCCACGAACAGTCAACTCGCACAACCTCTCCTAATGCTAAAATAGACATTACCAACGTTCTCAGAATGGTCAAATTAGCTAGAAACGCCTACCCATAAGTCCAATTCTGGACACAGGGACAAAATGGTAATTTCGGGTCAAAATGGTATCTGCCGTTTGACCCACTTTGCACCGAAAAATGTGCCAAAATTTATAGTCTCTAAAGTTGTCAAACTATATGTCTACATGTCCAGTTTGACGAGAGGAACCCAACGGTATGTCCAATTTTGGATTCCGGTGGACTGTGCACAAAATCACCCGTTGAGTGGGCTTGTGGGCCCGCCAAAATGGCATCCCGATCAATGGTCTCAGAATCGGACCAAACTTGGCATACAGGACCAGAAAAATATTTTGAGTCCAATGGCGCAAGTTTCGTCGCGATTTGATGAGTGTGCACAAAGTAATTGACAAATATGCAAAAGGCCGATACGGTAAATTTTTGACGGATACGCATCAAATTCGTCGCGCACACGCGACCAATTTGAATTTCGTTAAAGCTCACACGACCATGAAGTCGATACGCATCTTTTGATGCTTTCATTTCGTGACCACGTCGTCCGGATTGACGGGACGAACGGCGTATCGGGACAATTTTACTAAAAATCCACTTTTGAAAATCAGTTTTTTCTCCAACTTCACAAATCAATAACTTTATGTACAGTGCATGAAATTCAGTTCTACATAAAAGGTTTTAAAGCCCTATAGGTTGTCTCCAAGTCTCTTCAAACCGATTTTGAAAAATTGTAACATGTTGGTCGCAAATCGGCCACGAAGTTGGTGTTTCGGGACAGTTTCTAAACCCAGAAATTTGAGTTTTTTCTCGATTTTGGAACTCATTTTTCGTCGCACATGGTGCGAATCGGCACGAACTATTTAAAGTGAAATAAAGGTGTATATGTTGGGATCATACCAGAAGAAACGGCTCGAATATTGATCGAGCGTGCACGGCGAGACGTCGCTCCAAAGTTGACTCTTCGCTGACAGTTTCTGCGCGCGAGTGGGATGCTCGTTGCACTTTTTTCGGCGATGGACGGCCCCGGGTTGGTAGTCGGTGACGTCGGGGTGCACGTTGGGTTGGGGGTGACGGCTAGGGTTTGATTTTTGTGAAAATCTCTCTCTCTAACGAAATACATAAAGGGGGAAGAAGTTTCGGTTCGTTTGGTTTCGGGCTCGGTTGCAAAAAGGGCTCGCCCCTTTTGCTGTTGTTGTTTTTTTTTTTTGATTTGGTGTGTGTGTGTATGTGTTGTTGTGGCTTTGTTGTTAGCTAACTTTAGCTTTTGTTAGCATTTGATTTTGACTTTTCTTTCAATTTGGACTTTTCTTTATTATTTTCATACTTTATATTATATACATACATACATGCATACATACATACATACATACATACATACATACATACATATGTACTTACATACATACATACATATATTTGCATGTATATTTATTTATTAAATAAAACCCATTAATAAATAGTATTTCTATTTAAAACTATTTTTCCTTCTGTTTAAATAAATAATATATATATATATATATATATACATATCTCAAAAAATGATAAATACCAAACAAATTCTAAATTTATTTCTAAAAATAAAAATAATATTTTGTATCTATATTTATTTAATATATTAAAAGTTTGATAACAAAACTTATTGAACATATATATCTATATCCACAAAATACCTATTTAACTAATAACGTAAAAAAACATTAACATTAGTAATTTAAATAATATTAAAATAATATAAATGACTATACTACCCCTATTTAGGAAAGTGGGGGTGACAAATCTACCATCCTAAAAAAAATTTATCCTTGAAATTAGAGCGAACTAGCACAATAACAGTTGCAAGAACAAAGAAAAAAATACCTCAAGGCTCGAAGAGATAAGGATAACGCTCCCGCATCTCGTCCTCCCTCTCTTAGGTAGACTATCCTGGAGAGTGATACCTCCATGCACACGAACCAAAGGGATAACTTGGTTCCGGAGCTCCTTCTTCCGACGATCCAGAATCTCCACAGGCTGCTCTGGATAGCAGAGAGTATGCCCCACCTCTAACTCGGAGTGATCCAATACGTGACTAGGGTCTACCACGTACCACCTCAACTGTGACACATGGAACACGTTATGGACTCCCTCGAGCGTAGGCGGCAAGTCTAGTCGATAGGCCACTGCACCGACCCTTCCTAGAATAGTGAAAGGTCCGATGAAGCGCGGACTAAGCTTTCCGCCTCTGCCAAAACGAATCGTGTCCCGTGTCGGAGAAATCCTCAGGAACACCATATCGCCAACCTCGAACTCTAACGGTCTCCGGTGGGTATCGGCCAAATGCCGCTGTCTATCCTGAGCCACCCGAAGTCTATCCCTGATAAACTTAACCTTCTCTGCTGCATCCAACACCATCTCCGAGCCAAGCAGAACTCTCTCACCGACGTCGTCCCATGACAAAGGAGTACGATATCTCCGTCCGTATAGGTCCTCGAATGGCGACATATCTATACTGGCCTGATAGCTGTTGTTGTACGTAAACTCTACCAAGTGAAGATGGTCCTCCCAAGATCCCCCGAAGTCTAACACACAAGTGCGAAGCATATCCTTGAGTGTCTGGATGGTCCTCTCCGACTGTCCGTCTGTCTGGGGGTGATACGCGATACCGAAGTTGAGCTGGGTGTCCAAGCTAGTATGCAAACTCCTCCAAAAGTAGAAAGTGAAACGACTATCCCAATCCGAGACTATGCTCACCGGAACTCCGTGCAATCTGATTATCTGTCGCACATACATCTCTGCCAGCTTCTCCGTGGATAGTCCCACCTTGAAAGGCAAAATGCGGGCTGATTTGGTCAATCTATCAACGATGACCCAAATCGCGTCTTTTCCTCCTGAAGATCGTGCAAGTCCAGATACAAAGTCCATAGTGATGTGCTCCCACTTCCACTCTGGAATGGGTAGTGGCTGATGCAGACCACCTGGCCTCTGTCTCTTAGCTTTTACCTGCTGGCACACTAAGCAACGAGATACAAACTGAGCTACATCTCACTTCATTCCATACCACCATACGTGCTCCTTCAGGTCTCTGTACATCTTGTTGGCTCCAGGATGCATAGAGGACTGGGAACGATGCGCTTCCTGCAGAATCTCCTCCCGAAGCTCTCCACTCAGAATGCACAATCTAGTACCGTGCCTCAGCGACCCATCTTCGGCTATAGAGAAATCGTCTAGCAATCCGGCCTGCACCTGCTCCCTGATGCTCTTCAAGGTCACATCATCAATCTGTGATGATCTGACTATGTCCATCAATGCAGACTGAATCTGTAAACCCCACATCTGAACCTCCATCCCCGGAATGATTACCTCGATACCCAAACTATCCAAATCGGCCAATAGATGACGATCTGTCGTCAAATACATAGCGACTGGATACCTGCTCAAGGCATCTGCAACTATGTTGGCCTTCTCCGGATGGTACTACAAAGAGATATCGAAGTCCTTCATCAGCTCAAGCCAGCGCCTCTGCCTCATGTTCAATTCCTTCTGGGTTAACACGTACTCCAAGCTCTTGTGATCTGTGAAGATCTTAAGTTACTGGCACACTCTATCTAGGATACTATACTACACTTATGGGATACTACCTTCTATTGTCTTCCTCAAATGAATGTGGGTAAATTAGTAGCACGCGGGGCTCAGTTGAATGGGACACAAGTGTCATGTGGGTAGTAGGCTTAATGTGTGTCGTGTCCATATTTTGGGTCAATAAGTTTGGGTCAAAATGGTACACCCAACTCGAGTCGGAAATTAAAAGTGACTTCGTGGGGGTGAATCAAGATTGGTTCTTGTGTCAGAAAAGTTGTGTGATAAAATAAAGCACAAGATGGTGTGCCTGAGTGGGACACGAAGGTCATGGGCGTAGGGTGTCTTGTCTAGATCATCAATATAAAGTTGGTTTTGAGAAAACAACTAGTCTTGTGCTACTAAATTAAAAGTCATGATAATGTGCATATGATAATCATAAATAATGGGAATGGTCAATGGCCTAAATTGATTCGAAAGTTATGCGATGCAAAGATAGTACAAGAGAACGAGTTTGAGTGGGACATGATATATCAAATAAAGATAATCTTGTCTACTACAAACTCATGAAGGAAATTTCCAGGGATTGACATCTCTAACGCGCCAGAAATCGAAGTCACAGAAGAACATTCGCCTATCTAGGATACTCTCTCTAGGGTGTCTACCCAAGTCTTGATGCTGTCTACACAAGACACTAACTCATCTATATGATACTTGGATGGTACCCCTATACTAGGTTGCTCATGTCTCTCCTCCAACTAGTCACTAAACTGTTGGTGCATAAACTTCTATAACACTTGAGATACTTCGACTCTTGCTACTAGGGTACACCTCCTATTCTGGCACCTGGGCAACTTCTACCATAACACTTATTAATCACCCTAGGGTTTCTCATCTATATTTAATTATCAACAATCATATATAATACTTTCTAACCATACTCTAAACTATAAACACAATTACTCAAGGACACAAACTAATTGTAAGTCACCAAGCCATCATACTACGAAGAACCTATAATGAAATGAGACTCTACAAGGACCTGGACTAAATAACTGAAAGTATCCTTACTCCTAAGCTAATTGAGGATGGAACAGAATATATAAGAGAAGTAAAATGATAGAGATGACATGTTAGGACCCTTCTCAAGATACAATCTGATAATCACACACGTCTGTACTAAATCATGATACTCGAAATCCTCGTCATGCCAGTAAGCAAGGCTGCGATAAATGGTAGATTCCATAACAGGGTATGCACCTCTATAATCATGTCGTCTAGAATCCTCGCCATGCCGACTAGTATAGCTGCGAGAAATCTCAAATCTCATGACCAAGATATGTACATCCGAAGTCAGGTCTCTACGTTTCCGCCACGTCGGCCAATATAGCTGCGATAAACTCCAAGTTCCATAACCAAGTAGATGTTTACCTTCCCTGTTATTTCCGTCAACATATGTTATCAGAAAGGTACCATAATTCGGGCCATAAAATTTATCTTGATATAAAAAATCAAAATCAGCGATGATCTAACATCAAATCAAATTCAATAATAAGGAACAAGGGCGAACAGAAACAAAAGGAAAGGATTTTAAATTGATGTTCAACCAAGATTCTCAAGGGTCGTCACAGGAATCTCTCAAAAATTCTAAGCAAAGAGATCAATATGGCACATGATAAGATATCGTCAAGGAAGGACAATTTATTTCGAAATACAAGAAGAGTTTGTCATGGTAATCAAAAGATTGCAGTTTTCCTAATATGTGATTGAGTAACTCCTATCATAACCTAAAATCTATATCCTAAGAGCATGCTCGTAATTAGTACTCTAAGTCGAGTACAATTACGAAATCGTACTAGTTGCGACTCTGACCTGCATGGGCCACCATAAAAACGTGTCACGACCCGCACCCTGTTTAGGGGCACGAGCACGTGGGTACGTCCAGCCTATGCCGCAGTATCGGCGGTAGAACGCTGTAAAAGGTCATCTAGAATATATAGAATCTAAGACACAAATATAACCTGTCATCTCCGTACGGAGGAATATATTCACAACTCAATCACATAATTCTAAGGAAGATAAACACGATGATAAAGATAAAGATGAGATAAATAGTCTTAAATAGTGCCGAGCCACAATCAAAAGTTCAGAGACCAAGACATAAAATAATATCCCAAAATAAATACTACAAGTCTCAAAGTATCAAACTAAAATGTAATCAAGACAAAATCTAGATGAACTAGGTCACTACTGTAGTGCCCCGACCCGCAAGATGCCTTATGATGGATGGTTGGTTCGTGAAGCCTTGTTGGACTTGGGATTATGCGAGGGATCGCTTGGAAGACTATGCGATCGTGGCGGGAATCGTCCTATGAATGTGAGTAGTGTTGAACCCTTCAAAGATCCTTTAGCTTCACGCTTAAAAATAAGGATGAGTATGCTATGTTTCTAGTTGAGTTTGTTCAATAACACCTTGCATGGAATTCGAAAAGATAATAAAAGATAATTAATCACCTGAACGTAAACCGTTGTGGCTAGATGAATTGTATGCTTGTACGCTGTTGCGATGAATTATATGACAGGTGAAGGCAAAGTCCCAAATACTTGGGCAGTGAGTATATCGAGCTTTGGCTCAATGAATAGATGGCAAAACAGATGTTAAGACCCAAGAACTGGGCAGTGAGTATGCTTAATTTGCATTCGAATGAATGTATGCTAAACATATGCTAAGTCCCAAGATTGGGCGGTAAGTACATTGAGTTGGTTGGAAAGAGATGGCAAAAGAGATTGGAAAACAACATTCTATTATCCTGTGCCGATGTAGAATGTTGGTTTCACTAAGACCCTGGATGGGTAGAGGATAATATGAGCATTGGCTCAAGGCAAGATGGCTAGATGGCAAGATGGTAATATGAATGAGAATGGTGGCTGAATTACTTAGTTTTCCTTATCATGCATTATATGTTTTCTTCTTAGATAAGTTGCATATAGTTGCATGGTCATGGACAACTTGTCGACAAGGTAGTTTCCTCGAACGGCATTCCTGGGCCATGGAACCCGGTTCGTCCTAGGGGGAAACAAAGAATGTGCCGACGTACTGGCATCGGTAAACGGGACTTGCAGTGAGGCTAGCTACCTGCACTGAAAGGGCGTCGTTGTACCAGTAAGACGGTCCAGGATGGCGTGTCGCCAGTGACCTTCATATAGATAGGTCAGGTGCTAATGATGTCTTATGCAGGCAGAGTAAGTTATTACTCAAATACAGGAAAGGATGTCGACTGTCGGTAAGAATCACCTGAACGGTGATATTCATATTGAATCATGATATTGTTTAATGTCTTGTGCAGGCAGAGTAAGTATTATAAATGTACAGGGATGGCTACACGACCGTGGGTAAGAATCACCAAAGGGTGATAACAGTATGCTTTAAATTATGTTGGCTATGAGATTTGCATGCTTTACTTCTTGTCGGCTATAACATGAAATTGACCCTAAGGCAACAAGAAAGATCACTGTTAATAATGTTCTATAACATGATTACTTAGTGTTGTCTTCTTAGGTGAGTTGGGCCAGCACCGCTCGCCAGTACATTGATGATGTACTGACCCACATTGTGGGCAATATTACAGGTATTTGCTTGGGGAAAATCCTATGAATCAGTGCTTGGCATCGATGAATCGGATGGGTGTGCAGAAGCTCCTCTTGCAAGACGATGTCTTCTGCTATACGGGACATAATGTATGGAACATGGGAACTCAGTCATACCAGTGAGATTGTAGCCATATTGGCAAGTTCATTGTAAAGAAGTCGGTATATTCATTTGTAGCCTAGAGGGCAAGTGTATACATTCAGTTGGCTATTCAAAAGTCTTGTAAACAATTGTAAACTCTGTATCCTGCTGTAAGTCTTGTAATCTATTTTGATTATCAATAAAGAGATACATTTCTTCATAAATTGTGTGACTTCAATTTATCTGCTTAGTTTCGCTGCATTGTCGATGTTTTCTGAGAATTACCAGGAACTGTAATGGTTTTGCCTTGTACAAGTGCAAT
Organism: Iris pallida; assembly: GCA_029216955.1. Lineage (NCBI taxonomy): Eukaryota > Viridiplantae > Streptophyta > Magnoliopsida > Asparagales > Iridaceae > Iris > Iris pallida. The sequence goes on from JANAVB010021800.1 coordinate 890,121, forward strand.
CTAGACTTGTACGGCATCACTCCCAGTGGCTAGTTTTCGATCCTCCGGGATCGGGGCGTGACATAATGGTATCAAAGCACGGCTTTACGTCCTTGGATTCCTATTCGATTTGTTTCAAATCAATGTCGCTACTAAGATGATTCTATGCTGCTTCCGCGATTATTCAAAGATTGCTTCCGCGATTATTCAAAGTTGCTTCCGCGGTGAATCAAAGTTGCTTCCGCGAATACTCAAAGTTGCTTCCGCGATAAAATCAAAGTTGCCTCTATGATGACTCATAGTGCTTCTGCGATTATTCTGTGTTGCTTCCAAACTATTCTATGTTGTACCCTTAACTGAAAGTCCGTTGATCATTCTAACCTCTCACTGGGTGTTCCATACAATAAGTCTAAATATGTGGGCTGTGATATGTGTGCTTTGTTGAAATTCTAAAAGATACCAAAAAGAATAACAATGATGCGATGTGATAATAAGTTTGAGATGTATGCTGGATGTCTTATGTGTGGGATTCTTTGAATCGATTGTTATGCAGCAATCGACAGTGGGTGATGGCATGGTATGTTGGAACAGAATGTGCATGGATTTCAGTGAATGGGAATCGACAGAATCTTGAGTCGATATTTGTGGTCAGCATAACCACTGCAGGATGGATTGTCCATATTGGACGTTGGTTCGATGAGAGAGAATATTGTGTTGGGAATGGCTTGAGCTCTGAGTGGTATATTGCATATACCCTTGTCGTGATAAGATGTTCCTTGACCCTTGATGTGTTGTGATTTTGTGTTTGGTTTACCTATAAGGTATTGGGTGGTATCGAATCGTAGTTGAGCTTACGATTGATACATGTCGGCTAGGTGTGTCCCCTGATTGTTAAGTTGGATGACCTATTGTGAGATTTTGATGTGTTCAGATGAACCATCGCAAGACCTTGTCGGTTAGCATTATGTTGGGTAATAAGAGAATTGAGAATATGATATGGATGCCTTGGTTGGGAAAGAAAAGAATTTCAGATTCAGGCGAGTACTTGAATCAGTTGGGTAGAAGGATTGTAGGCTTGGTAACGATAGTGTGGTGTTGCTATCGAATGATTTTGCGGGAATAACTATGGACCGAATATTGAACGATGTTGGAATTGAGTATAAGAAATTGCATGTTGGATATCGATAGAACTGATGGTAATGTTAGACGCTTATCGGGATGTTGCGAATGATTTAGAAGATACAGAGAGTTGTATCGACGACCGAAAAGTTAGAGAATAGGCTTGTGGAATGGATGATCTTAGCACGTGGTGCAGTGTGCTTGAAGGAAATTGACGTCCCGAATTAACAAGTTATGACCCTTGACTAATGGCTGGAATACAAATAAGTATCGAGGTGCAGCGATATGTAATAGACCCTGTCAATAGATGATGTTGTCGCATGGATAGCAAGTTGGGTGGAATATAGAATTGTTGGATTATGACTTAGCCGATGAGTTATGTCATGTCCACTAAGATGACCGATATATGATGCGAGATGATTGGTGCTATAGAGATTGGATTGGTGCATGAATAGTAAATCTTCCTATGGAATCAGAAAGAGATGATATAAAACTAATATTGGTGGTTAACGTGAATTGCTAAGAGATGATCGTGTTGGTGTTAGAAAATTTATAAATGATGCCTCGAAAGAAATATGATTATAGTTGCCTTATTTTTGTTGGTTAAAAGAGTACGGACCGTATCGATGATCTAAGAATGTAGGAAACGATTATGTCGCGAAGAGACCGTAGGAAGAGATCATAAGTGATAAAGTATTGAAATAACAATGTCGGATGATGATTCAGAATAGTTGAACCGATTGAATAGACAATTTGAGTATGATATGAGGATACAAGTTGGATCGAACAGATGCTATGTCTATGCAAGTTGAAAATTGAAATCTTGGATACTCGATTAAGGAATTTTATATGATAGCTTCGAGATTGGCCCATAGAGTTGTGGGATAGAATTATTGGATAGAATTGTCGGATAGATTTTGTCGGTTGCGGGTAAGTCTAGAATGAGACTTCGTTGGGTATGACTCGAGTATGAGTACGGGTAGAAAGACTTGACCCTAGACTGTTGGCTAGTTGCCTAGAGTGTCAGTTGGTTGCCTAGATTGTTGGTTGCTTGCTTAAGTCTCAGATTGGTTGGCTATGTTCTTCAGTTGTCCATGTTGGGTATAAGTTCATAAGATTGGGGTGGTGTCCCATGTCCCTAAGTTGGTCAGACCATAGAGTTGCCCTATGTTGAGAATTGGTTGCCTCTAGATAAGAGATAAGTATGTCCCTGATAGCTACTCATCTCATATGGGTTAGCTGAATGTCTGGTTTAGCTTAGATTAGCTGACCGTAGAGACTTGATTGTATGCTAAGTTGACTATTGGAAAACCGTAGGATGTCCCTATTGCGTGAGCATAGTTGTAATGAATAAGATATGTTGGAAGGTAGGCTTTGGAATTGAATAGATATTTGGGAAATTTTGATGTTATAATGTTGGGAATTGTTAGAACTGGTTGGATTGGTTGATTGATATTGAGCTGCAAAAATTGTTGGTAGTGCTTTGAGATAGTTGGAATAATTTCATTGACCGGATCAAGATTGAGGATAAGTATAATGACGGAATTGGATAGTGCATGTAGCCGAGATCGGCGAATGTGAATATGAATGACCCTCAGAATTAATGTTGCTGGAATATGATAGTTGCCTATACGAGAGGATAATATGTTGGCTTGATCAATACGAAGAAATATTTGAGTACAATGAGAAATGTTACTAGAGTGGGATGATGGTACAATTTGATGGATGAATCATGATCGAGAAATTTACAAGTTGCAAACAAAGCGTATGGATGCGAACGATGATGAGTACAAGATTTGACTAATGAGAATCGGGATATCGAAATGAAATGTAGCTATTGGATTTATCAACTTTGGTAGCATGGATGACAATGAACTTGAAAGGAATACTTGATACATCTATGTCTGAATATTTTGGAAATGTTGGGATCGATTGAGGAATATTTATCGAGTTAGAATTGGCAATATCTATTGTGTTATCAATTGGTTAGAATATTGAATAAACAAGTGGGATTATACGAGATGCTTGAAAAGAATTATTGATGTTCGAAAGAGAGGTACACCGTAGCTCGTTCGTTTTCTCTATCACTGAACTTGGCTGAAGTGCATGTATTTCGGGGACGCCTAAAATATGTGTATGATTCCAACTAAGTGGTATGCTGAATTCAAACGAAGCCACGGGAAGGATTATCATGTGCTGAGGATTTACACGAGTGTCGGAGGAAAGATCAAAGATAGTAAACTATGTTAAATTATTTGGGATGCTGTATCGAGACGGTACATTACTTGAAATCAATCGAAAGATTGCGAAGAAATATTAGATGGTGCAAGTTGATTTTAGAGAAGTTTTATGAAAGCTTGGTTGAAGTTTTGGGGATGAGTTTTGTTTTAAGTTTCGAGGACGAAACTTTTTCTGGGTGGTGTATATTGTAGTGCCCCGACCCGCAAGATGCCTTATGATGGATGGTTGGTTCGTGAAGCCTTGTTGGACTTGGGATTATGCGAGGGATCGCTTGGAAGACTATGCGATCGTGGCGGGAATCGTCCTATGAATGTGAGTAGTGTTGAACCCTTCAAAGATCCTTTAGCTTCACGCTTAAAAATAAGGATGAGTATGCTATGTTTCTAGTTGAGTTTGTTCAATAACACCTTGCATGGAATTCGAAAAGATAATGAAAGATAATTAATCACCTGAACGTAAACCGTTGTGGCTAGATGAATTGTATGCTTGTACGCTGTTGCGATGAATTATATGACAGGTGAAGGCAAAGTCCCAAATACTTGGGCAGTGAGTATATCGAGCTTTGGCTCAATGAATAGATGGCAAAACAGATGTTAAGACCCAAGAACTGGGCAGTGAGTATGCTTAATTTGTATTCGAATGAATGTATGCTAAACATATGCTAAGTCCCAAGATTGGGCGGTAAGTACATTGAGTTGGTTGGAAAGAGATGGCAAAAGAGATTGGAAAACAACATTCTATTATCCTGTGCCGATGTAGAATGTTGGTTTCACTAAGACCCTGGATGGGTAGAGGATAATATGAGCATTGGCTCAAGGCAAGATGGCTAGATGGCAAGATGGTAATATAAATAAGAATGGTGGCTGAATTACTTAGTTTTCCTTATCATGCATTATATGTTTTCTTCTTAGATAAGTTGCATATAGTTGCATGGTCATGGACAACTTGTCGACAAGGTAGTTTCCTCGAACGGCATTCCTGGGCCATGGAACCCGGTTCGTCCTAGGGGGAAACAAAGAATGTGCCGACGTACTGGCATCGGTAAACGGGACTTGCAGTGAGGCTAGCTACCTGCACTGAAAGGGCGTCGTTGTACCAGTAAGACGGTCCAGGATGGCGTGTCGCCAGTGACCTTCATATAGATAGGTCAGGTGCTAATGATGTCTTATGCAGGCAGAGTAAGTTATTACTCAAATACAGGGAAGGATGTCGGCTGTCGGTAAGAATCACCTGAACGGTGATATTCATATTGAATTATGATATTGTTTCTAACAATGTCTTGTGCAGGCAGAGTAAGTATTATAAATGTACAGGGATGGCTACACGACCGTGGGTAAGAATCACCAAAGGGTGATAACAGTATGCTTTAAATTATGTTGGCTATGAGATTTGCATGCTTTACTTCTTGTCGGCTATAACATGAAATTGACCCTAAGGCAACAAGAAAGATCACTGTTAATAATGTTCTATAACATGATTACTTAGTGTTGTCTTCTTAGGTGAGTTGGGCCAGCACCGCTCGCCAGTACATTGATGATGTACTGACCCACGTTGTGGGCAATATTACAGGTGTTTGCTTGGGGAAAATCCTATGAATCAGTGCTTGGCATCGATGAATCGGATGGGTGTGCAGAAGCTCCTCTTGCAAGACGATGTCTTCTGCTATACGGGACATAATGTATGGAACATGGGAACTCAGTCATACCAGTGAGATTGTAGCCATATTGGCAAGTTCATTGTAAAGAAGTCGGTATATTCATTTGTAGCCTAGAGGGCAAGTGTATACATTCAGTTGGCTATTCAAAAGTCTTGTAAACAATTGTAAACTCTGTATCCTGCTGTAAGTCTTGTAATCCATTTTGATTATCAATAAAGAGATACATTTCTTCATAAATTGTGTGACTTCAATTTATCTGCTTAGTTTCGCTGCATTGTCGATGTTTTCTGAGAATTACCAGGAACTATAATGGTTTTGCCTTGTACAAGTGCAATCTAGACTTGTACGGCATCACGCCCAGTGGCTAGTTTTCGATCCTCCGGGATCGGGGCGTGACAACTACTGGCGGTACGTCCTCTACGAACACCGGGTCCACAGGCATGTCCTGGTCGTAGGATCCATCTATGCCAAATCCGTAGTAAGTCGGACAATCTGTATCTAAATCCTCTGAAAAACAACGGGGGTTATCCTGTCAGGATATGAGCAAGTACAAACGCCAACAGTAGTTCCATATGAATTGACAAATACTATAAGAGACAATCATAATGAAATACAAGATGGAATATCAAGACTGAAAGTAAAACGGTACAAGAGAACTGTATACCATGTCATGTGTGAGATATATAAGATGAAACTGGAATATAAACAATGGAAAGTAATCTGAGGTATGATGTAAACATAAAAATGAAGTGCCATGAGATATTAGAGTGTTATGTGATCGGCTTGGGTCAAGATCAGGCTGTTCCATTTGACCGGCTTTGCACAAGTAGTATAATAATGTAGGGATCAGGCCGACCAAAATGGAAATCTATGCACAAGTAGTATAAGGTCAGGCTAGACCCTACGTGTGGTGAGGGTGGAGCTATGCGCAAGTAATAAACAAGTAAGGGTAATGATCACATAACCTCTAATAACTCCCCCATCCCCGAGTAGTATAATGAATCCAGACATGACAGGTCATGACACGGGATTCGAAGAGCAGGGGGCCAGCCCACTCCCAAATCGGTGTCTATACAAGTACAGGAAATAATATCGAACAATGTACTCATATACCAGGTAAACCAGGAATGACATCTCATGACGAGATTCACGTATACTAGTCCGTGTATCCTCGTGTCGAGAATCAAGTATAACACTACAACTGAATCGGATATAGTAGATATCAAGACAATGAAAACTATCAGAGAATGTACTCGCCTGTCGTCCTGAGCTGAGAAAATCGAAACTACCACCCACTCAAATAGCCACGAATAGTCAACTCGCACAACTGTCTCCTAATGCTGAAATAGACATTACCAACGTTCTCAGAATGGTCAAATTAGCTAGAAATGCCTACCCATAAGTCCAATTCTGGATACAGGAGAAAAATGATAATTTCGGGTCAAAATTGTATCTGCCGTTGGACCCACTTTGCATCGAAAAAAGTGCCAAAATTTATGGTCTCTAAAGTCATCAAACTATATGTCTACAGGTCCATTTTGACGAGAGGAACCCAACGGTATGTCCAATTTTGGATTTCGGTGGGCTGTGCACAAAATCACCCTTTGAGTGGGATTGTGGGCCCGCCAAAATGGTGCCCCGATCAACGGTCTCAGAATCGGACCAAACTTGGCATACAGGACCAGAAAAATATTTCGAGTCCAATGGCGCAAGTTTTGTCGTGATTTGATGAGTGTGCACAAAGTAATTGACAAATATGCAAAAGGCCAATACGGTAAATTTTTGACGGATACGCATCAAATTCGTCGCGCACACGCGACCAATTTTAATTATGTTAAAGCCCACACGACTACGAAGTCGATACGCATCCTTCGATGCTTTCGTTTCGTGACCACGTCGTCCGGATTGACGGGACGGACGGCGTATCGGGACAATTTTACTAAAAATCCACTTTTGAAAATCAGTTTTTTCTCCAACTTCACAAATCAATAACTTTCTGTACAATGCATGAAATTCAGTTCTACAGATAAGGTTTTAAAGCCCTATAGGTTGTCTCCAAGTCTCTTCAAACCGATTTTGAAAAATTGCAACATGCTGGTCGCAAATCGGCCACGAAGTTGGTGTTTCGGGACAGTTTCTAAACCCAGAAAATTGAGTTTTTTCTCGATTTTGGAACTCATTTTTCGTCGCACATGGTGCGAATCGGCACGAACTATTTGAAGTAAAATAAAGGTGTATATGTTGGAATCATACCGGAAGAAACGGCTCGAATATTGATCGAGCGTGCACGGCGAAACGTCGCTCCGAAGTTGACTCTTCGCTGATAGTTTCTGCGCGCGAATGGGATGCTCGTTGCACTTTTTCCGGCGATGGACGGCCCCGGGTTGGTAGCCGGTGACGTCGGGGTGCACGTTGGGTTGGGGGTGACGGCTAGGGTTTGATTTTGGTGAAAATCTCTCTCTCTAACGAAATATATAAAGGGGGAAGAAGTTTCGGTTCGTTCGGTTTCGGGCTCGGTTGCAAAAAGGGCTCGCCCCTTTTGCTGCTGTTGTTGTTTTTTTTTTTTAAATTTCGTGTGTGTGTATGTGTTGTTGTGGCTTTGTTGTTAGCTAACTTTAGGTTTTGTTAGCATTTGATTTTGACTTTTCTTTCAATTTGGACTTTTCTTTATTATTTTCATACTTTATATTAAATACATACATACATACATACATATGTACTTACATACATACATACATATATTTGCATGTATATTTATTTATTAAATAAAACCCATTAATAAATAGTATTTCTATTTAAAACTATTTTTCCTTCTTTTTATAAATAATATATATATACATATCTCAAAAAAATGATAAATACCAAACAAATTCTAAATTTATTTCTAAAAATAAAAATAATATTTTGTATCTATATTTATTTAATATATTAAAAGTTTGATAACAAAACTTATTGAACATATATATCTATATCCACAAAATACCTATTTAACTAATAACGTAAAAAAAACATTAACATTAATAATTTAAATAATATTAAAATAATATAAATGACTATACTAGCCCTATTTAGGAAAGTGGGGGTGACAGGAAGAACCGTCAGGGTGCAATGTGGTAGGGAATCTAAAAGGCTCGGAAAAAAAAAAAGCAGCGCCAGCAGATTGGAAGGGTAATGAAAACAGTTCAGTGAGGACAAAATGGGGCAGTCCTGACTCCCGAGGGAGGGGAAAGAAGTAGAGGTGAGCATTATTCGGACCCAAAATTGAACCGAACCGAACGGAAAGAGATTTGTTTCAGTTTTAAAAAATTTCATTTTGATTTTGGTTTTGAAAATATTAAAAAAAATTATACAATTTCTGTTTCGATTTTTGGTTTTGTTTTCGGTAAAAAATCGAAAATTGAATAAAAAATTTAATATACTAGTAAATGTACGTATTTTACACTTATAATAACGTATAATAATAATATTATTCAATTGTAACCAAATATTTTTTCCAACTCATGTGGTTAAAATGTGAGGTACTTTTCTTATTTGGTTGGGTTCGATTTTCCATGTTGACAAATTTAAACTTTTTTCAACATATGTTTATATAATTTATTTTAAAAATAAAATAAAATGGACTGTGATATAATGACGGCTTAGACGGCTCACATTTGAGCCATTTTCCAGCCTCATTTTATATATATATATATATATATATATATATATATATATATATATATATATATATATATATATATATATATATATATATATATATATATATGCAGATAAATCGAAAAATCGAACCAATTTGATTCGGATATGGACCATTTCAGTTCGGTTTCGATTTTGCTTATTTTGTCTTCAGTCAAATTCCTTTTCGCTTATTCGGTTTGGTTTGAACTGAATTAACCGAATGCTTACCCGTAGAAAGAAGAGCTCGCATTGTGGCAATTTTTTGGGGAATTTCTAGTCATTGCAACTTTTACGTAGGGTAGTCCAATTTTTTTTAAACTTATTTACAAGTTTGTCGCCGAAAAAAATGTTTCAGGCTAATCCAAATACAAAATTTCAGGACTATCAAATATTCCTCTCCCTCCACTTCCTCACCCTCTCCCTCACCAGCCTTGTGCCCGTCGCCTTGACCAAAACCCTATCTTCGTCGGCCTCCCGACGAGCTCCTCCGCCACCTTCTCGGCCTCCTCCTCCTCCCTCGCATGGTGCCCGATGGCTATCGTGTCTGTGATCGCGTTGACGACAGCGGACTCGACGCGGGAGTCGGTGGAGTGCGCTGACCTGGTGCATGCGGCACACACATCATGCCAATAACCTCGAGGAGGACTGAAGGAGGGGTTGTTTGGAGAGGGTTGGGGGAGGAAGGGCGTACCTCGATGACGGCGAGCGAGCGGAGGTGGTGTTGGCGGCGCCAGCGACGGGAAAAGGGAAGAGAGATAGGATGGAGGGCAGCCCAAAACAAAGGTTGGATTGTCCTAAGTAAAAATTGGGTCAACTTGGATTATCATGTCACGACCCGGTACCGGAATACGGGGACAGACAAGGCCAGCTATACCGTATAAGGTACGAAGTCGTTATACGACGATGACTGCTGTTAATCTTGTTGTGTATCCTAGCATGCAATCAATCTATGGCCTAACTCTAAATATCCAGAGGCAATAACAATGAAGAAAAGCCAACAGGAAGATCCACAGGATTGGTCACTAGAAATCTGGGAACAATCCAGGATTGGTCAGGCCAACGTAACAATCACCAGAAAGGAAGGCTCAAGGACGGACGAAGAAAAGCCAACAGGATAAAAATATAAAGCAAAAGATATATGAACCGTAAATGGGATAAGAATCGTGCGGTACCAACACATGATAACAATCCATAACTAATGTAGCTAAATAACCAACAATCATCACAATCTCCCTAACATCCAATAATACTTGTATCGCAACTGGAACTCGACATCAGCCAGCTTTGCAAGCAACAAGCCAAACAGTTAAAAGAATAAGCGGCCACTGAACTGACTATGGCTTTCTATGTGGAGGTTGGGTTACCCCAACAATGCAAAGTATAGGAATCCTCGGATCGTGTCAACCGTAGCAGGGCTAGCAGGGCCAAGTATATCACGACTAGATAAGCCATTGCACACGACCGGATAAACATCGGTCCCTCGTAAGGGCACCATGCGTGCACGATAAGTATATGATGAGTAAAGTAGCCATATACTGCAATCCACTAATACGGACGGTAACCATATCAGTAGCGGCCAGCCTGCACTCCATGATTAATGTCTTGGAAGTGGCTATTACTACATGATGTCGGGATTCAGTTCCCTTCCAATGCTTCTACCAGTTTTAAGTTACCTATATTATCCCTACAGTTATCCGAAATCACATGCCATGGTCATATGGTCATCCTCCTAGATGTCGTACATCAGTACGGGAATGCTAAGTAAGAATCAACCTCTGCACCTATAGTCCCAGTTGTGATCATCCTTAGCGTTATGCACAAGCAATCAATCAATCCTGACCGCGCCAAGGCTACATGCCAACTAGTAAGATACCCGTGCAGGTAATCATATCATATAGCTAGAAATCAGGATTTGACCACAGTGCAATATAATCAGAAAATTAGCACCTCAGTGCCAAGTCAGGACCAGTACCCCAAAGGGTAAGCTAGAATCATAGTACGGATACCAGTATCATGTCAGAAACAGGGACAAATCTGTCAGTCACAAGAAGTCTCTACTATAATAGCACCTCAAGTACACATGGGAGCCTACAGCTCAAATCCTCAAGTCGGCCCATCCACCGGATGAATCTATCAGGAGTCTTCCATCTACGATAGAGTAATTGTCATGTCATGAAAGACGATCATCAGATACTAAGCTAATCACCATAATCAATGCTAGGCCCTCTGGCTCATAAGAATCCTCTGAATCATCGATCACAAGCTATCAGCAAACAAGTTTTCCCCAAATTACCAGGATACAACAAAGGTACCACGTTTTGGGCGTTTGGAAAGTCGGGTAAAAATCATATAATGATACCCTCGATATTTTCCTCGTTTCGCGAAGCACTCGCACAATCCTCAAAATTCCAGGTATCCACATAGTCATATCTGATCAAATTGAACATCTAAAAGGAATCGTAATCATACCCAAGAATCCACATGAGCCTATCTAATCATATTCCATATCAACCATCCAAATTATACTCAATTCTCTAATATATCCAAAAAAATACAACTCCAATACATAAAACAAATCTCAGCCCTAACTGGCTAAACTAGGATAACTCCTAGAACGAATGGTCAGACGGTATCAAACCAAGCTATCCTAAGTTATTATTATGGCAGTTCTACTACTATCCTACACTGCTCGCAGTTATACATTAACAATTACCAATAAATTAATTACAATTAAATCCAGAAGGAGGGCAAGAGCCGTCAATGAGCAAGAAATACTTGCCTAGAGGGCTCGGCTAGGTAAGCAAGTCTTCGGCAATCAGGATCCAAGATAGCACGTCCATCGAGGTCCTTAGAACACAAAACAAACAATCATTGGCATTAAATAATAAAATAATGACAGAAATCACGAAAATGGCAGGAGCCTATATCGTGTAGGTCCCGCAAGCAGCACGGGGATATAGCACAAAAATCGAGACATGTGGGTCGATACGAACACGCAAAACGAGACACGCACGAGATTCAAAATGGTACGAATATCGAGGAAAATGGGAAATAGAACATACAGTTAAACTGAGACATGCACGTAGACCGAGGAATCATGAATATCAAGATGGTACACGAATCGATGCGACGCACAAAATGAGGCGGGTACACAAATTGACGTACCCCAGAGTCCAAAGTGGCACGCAAACCAATACGGCATACAAATCATTGCGTGCACGCAAACAAGGCAAAATGTGACACGTAGGTCAATACGACTGTAAATCGATACATGCACGTAAATCAATACGACATGGGTCACAAGATAGGCACAAAGGCCGAGACACGAGGATCGAGAAAACACACAAACCAAGATAGCACGTCGCCTGAGGCAGCACGAGACTCGAGGCGACCCGTTGCCAAAGACAGCACGTGAATCAAGGTACACAAAAACCAAGGCTAATACGTATACCGAGGTGCACACGAATCGAGATGGCATGCAACCCAAACAACGCAAGGCCCAAAGCGTCTTGTTGCTTGAGGCGTACACGAAGCTCGGGGTACGTATCCCGAGGCTGCACGAAAAACGAGGAGGCACATCCCCCGAGGGCGCATTTCTCGGGATACTGTACTGTATGAAGCAGTGCACGGCCCGAGGCTGGCAGATCAAAAAAGGAAAAGAGGGGGGGTGCTCGGGAACCCTCGCCGGCGAAGGAGCCAGCGCGACGACATGAAGACGAAAAGAGAGGAAGGAGTTGGCGAGAGGCTCAACGAGACGAGGCGAGTTCCCGACAGAGAAGATGAACGACAGCAGCTGTGCCTGGCGGAGGAATTCAACGACGGCACAGCCCTGGGAAAGGGGCAGAGGAGATGGCCATGGGGGCTCGGAAGGGTGGTGGAAGTTGTGACGGTGGCTGTAGCTATGGAGATGGTGGTGGAGGAAGACGACGATGATGGTGGTGGTGGTCGTGGAAGTGGTGGTGGGAGCATTAGAGGTAGTGGTGGCGGTGGAAGTGATGGTGGTGCCGGTGGCGATGGTGGTGGCGCGGGGATCGTGGGAAAAGAGAACGAGAGAGAGGGGAGGGGAGCTGAGCTCGGAAGAAGGGTGAGCTCCAGTAGAGGGAGAGAGGTGAGTGAAGAGAGAGGAACGAGAGTGAGGAATGAAAGAGAGTTGGAGGGGAGGCTGAAAGAATGAGAGAGGGGTTGACCGGCTGCGAGGGGGGTGAGTGTGTGAGTGAGAGCTAGGTTAGGATTTAGATATTTTGGGGGGTTTACTTGTACGAAATAATAAAGAAGAATAATAATAATAAATAATTTTTATCAATAGAAATAATTATAACAATGGAACTAAAATACCAGGTCCAGTAATAATAATAAAATAATACCAACCGTAATTTAATACGGCAACGTTAACTAAGAGTTAAGACTCAACAACTAAGACAAATCCAAGTCAGAAAATAAATAAAATTTAAACAATTACAAAATTTCAAAATCCTTAAGATACTGGCATATACATATTTTCAAAATATGGAGTAACATCCTACCCACCTTACAAAAATTTCATGCTCGAAATTTCAAAATCATTTAAAAGTTTATAAAACAAGTACATATATACCATGGAAACTCTACCCACCTTACAGAAATCAAGTATTACGACTAAAAATAAATAAAATCTCAATCTGAATACATCAAAGAGAACAATATCTAGCTAGACAATCAACTCGTAAGGTAAATCCAAATACCGAAGGAAACTCAAAAAATTAAAATCTCACATGCACGAATGACTCCATAAATCAAAACATGTACAAAATATTGAAAACAATATTAGATAACCTGAAATCCAAACTGCATGAAAATCCACAGAAAATCATAAAATCCAAGATGTTTGTCTCAAACCGACAACTGTAGTTTCCTTACATCTGATCATAATGTGTGTCACGATCAATATATGCCACGACATCCGGAATGGCTGCAAAAGATTTACTATGGCACTATAGTCGAGCGGCTAAAACTTTCATTACCACGCCACCAAGGTATACTAGGGTCACCCGGTCACTCTTGACAATTATCCAAAACGAATCAAATCCATAACCTAAATGTCCAAGTCACTAAAATCATAAAATATCTAAAAATATAATAAGACAGTCCTAGGAAACAATCAAAATCCGAAATCCGTGTCAATCACAATATTCATCCAAAACACCTTCAATAATAACACAAAGTAGTTTTCTAGAAAATACTCCAAATCCAAAATCATGTCAGAACATATTATATAGAAAATATATCTATAATCAAAATTATATCAGAAACAGATAATCATGATTGCGAAATTGTCCAGAATCAAAGGAGCTGAATTGATGCAAGAATATCCACTGGATACTCAACAAATATTAAAATATCCAACCTCGGAGTCCTGATGAAATCTTCCTTCCACAACAATCATGCCAACGTTCGAAGTGGGCGATAATGTTACTATGTCAACACGAAGTCAACGCACGAAAGGGATAATAAGTAATCAACTAGGGCAAAACACCGATAAAGAGTACAGAACCCAAGATAGGCAACGAGTAGCCCAAGGATGAAGACAAGACATCGTCTTATCTAACAAAGTGATCAACATGGCCAACAATAGGACCATGTCTCTCAAAACAAGGAATAATAGGTAGATAACAACGCATAAGACATAGCCAAGCAAGATAGGTCCAAGTAGGGATGAGGACCAATTTACAAGTTCAATGGAGCGAAGGACAAGTGCAACAAGTAGGAATACCAAGGAATAGTGGACTGAGATCAATAATCATATGGTACCCAACAATACCTCAAAATGAGACCTGTGTGGGCCACCACTAAAACTTGTCACGACACGGTACCGAAATACGGGGACGGATAAGGCCAGCTACACCGTATAAGGCACGAAGACGTTATACGACAATGATTGTTGTTAATCTTGTTGGGTATCCTAGCATGTAATATATCTATGGCCTAACTTTGATCTCATATCCAAAGGCAATAACAATAAAATAATCAACAATAGAGAATCATATAAAAAACAAAAAACTCATATAATAATCAGAAAATCTACAGTATAAGATAATAATGTAGACGAGTATACATTCCCACATTTCCTAGCATAATCCAGAACTGAAGCACATCCATTTGGTGGCCCATGCAGATCAGAGTATATCGTATCGGTTACGTAACTGTACCGGTATGAGCCTGCGACTTGACTAAACCTTAGAAATCTCAATCCACTTTGTTTGAAAATTCTCCTAGACATTCTCTACGTCTTTGAAAACTCCATATTTGCTCTCGATTATACTTCATTGCTTCCTGTACAATTGATTCTCGTCCCTTCCTATTTCGGAGTAACGAACAATCGTGCTGTCTAGAATTCATCAAAATTTCTTAAATTATAGTATATATTGCTTGACTATTGAATATTGGTTGTTTATAGATATGAGGATTATATATGCCATACGTTCTAGATATTTGTTGGTAGACTTGTAAGCAACTAGTTAGAAGACTTTAGTGACCGTATTTGGAGGTGTAGTGTGACCAAAGGTGGGTAGAAGTTCTCGAGACTTCGTAGTTGCAAAATGATTAGGAGGAGGATATAAACTATTTTGAGGAATTAAAATTGAGAAGATTAAGGTAATAGTCGATGTTGATTTTAAGGGATAGTCATGAATTGGAATTTTGAGGACGAAATTATTTTTAAGGTGGGTAGATTTGTAACTCTCCTTCCCGAGAAATTTTGAATTTTTTTTATTATTTATTTGATTTAAATGAGGATTTTTTAGGATTTTATAAATGGTTATTTAGTTAATTATTACGGTAGATAGTTTTTAGCCATGGTTAGGAATTGGAGTGCAAGACAACCAGAAATCATGGCACGGGTAGTGCAGTAGCGTGCTTTGACTAGTGTTTAGCCATGTTAGGGGAGTGCCAAGCCATCGGTGTGTCCTAACTATGAAAACCAGGCCAAGTTGTAGCATGACCATCATAAATGAGTTTAATTAATTATTATTAGATTTATTGACTTTGCAGGAACCCGGTTGTACCAACTTAGTCCGAACTGTTCTGAACCAAATCCAAGCCGTGTATGCAGGAAGTGTGACCAAGATGTTAGTGTCGATATATCTTGTGTGTGCGTATAAGACATATGTATATGTGTGTATATATAAATATATTTGTATACGTGTATATGTATATGTATATATATAGATATATGTGTACGTATATAGATATTAATTTGTTATATGTGTGTGTGTATATATATATATATAGATGTATGTATATTATATGAGTGTACATAGGTATAGATACAATTTTAAATATGTATATACGTATATATATATATATATATATATATATATATATGTGTGTGTGTAGATAATAGAAAAAGAAATGAAAAACAAAACAAACCCAAGCCCCAACAGTGCAGCACAGGCCCAGCGGGCCCAACAGGCCCATAGGCTGAGCCAGGCCGAGCAAACCTGCACAGCCTGTGCTAAACCAAGCCAAGCTATAAACAGAGCATCCCGAGCTCTAAACAAACCCGAGCCCCGTTCATAAACGATACATATACGATAACGAGAGATAGCAGAAGAAAAAAAAATGCCTAAACCCGACTCAAACTCAGCGCCGACCTAGCCATGTAGCAGTTGAGTGCCACCCTGGGCGGCCACCGCCATCGGCGCTACCGCCGTTTACGGCCAGAACTGCCGACGGCAACGTGCGCGCGCGGCAGCACACCAAAAGGGTGCGATAGCAGCAGTGGTTTCGGGCCGACTTCACAGCGAGTTTGTCGTTTCCTCGCTCGATCATTCTTCGAGCCGTCTGCTCTGGTACGATCACAACTCTACCCACTTCATTAACCTTTAGATTGATTAAATTAAATCGCATCATGTGCGAAGGAATCGGAACCCAAAAATCGACAAAAAACTGTTTCGTAAATAGCAAAACAGGGCAGCTCATACCCCAACTTGGAAGGCCACTCACGACCAACCTACTGACAATTTTCAAAAACTGATTAAAGATTAATTTAGACAACATATAGGGCTGGAAAACCCTTCTTACAGAAATCAATTTTGATAACTGTGCGCCGAGAAATCGGATCCCGAACTTTGACGAAAACCTATTTTCAAAACTTAAAAAATCATCCACACGACGTGCGTCCCGCTATTTCGGGCGACGTGGTCGCAAACCGAAGGCATCGAAAGCTGCGTAACGGCTTCGTGGTCGTGTGGGCTTTGACGGAATTCAAATTGGTCGCGTGTGCGCGACGAATTTGATGTGTATCCGTCGAAATTCACCGTATCTTGCTCTTTGTAAATTCTCTAATTACT
The DNA here is from genome assembly GCA_029216955.1 of Iris pallida. Classification (NCBI taxonomy): domain Eukaryota; kingdom Viridiplantae; phylum Streptophyta; class Magnoliopsida; order Asparagales; family Iridaceae; genus Iris; species Iris pallida. Next base: position 907,122 of record JANAVB010021800.1, read on the forward strand.
TTTTGCACGCTCGCCAGATCGAGACGAAACTTGCGCCAACAGGACCGTATCATTTTTCTAGTCCTGCATGCCAAGTTTGGTCCAAATTTGAGATAGTTGAATCGTACGTCGTTTTGCGGGCCCCACGGTCTCACTCAACGGACAATTTTGTGCACGGCCTACCGGAATCCAACTCTGGACATACGGTTGGGTTCGTATTAAAAAACCAGATCCGTAGACATATAGTTTAATGACCTTAGAGACCATTCACTCTGGCATGCTGTTCGGTGCAAAGAGAGTCCAATAGCGGACATCATTTTTCTCCGAAATTACCGTTTTGCCTCTGTGTCCAAAATTGGACTTAAGGACAGGCAATCCAAGCTAATGTGACTATTCTGAGACTGTTGGCATTGTCTGTTTCAGCTTTCAGAGACAGTTGTGATGATTTGGACCTTATGGCTTAGCAGTGGACTAGATTGTTATTGGATCTGCGTGCAACCTCCAGGCAAGTATACCTTGCCTTCCTCTACAATTTTACTTACATGTATTTTTTTGTTTTTCAGTTATTTGATTGTTTATGGACATGTGCTTTTCGTGTTATTTTCTGTGGTGTTGTTTTTATTGTTTATAGCCATGTTAATGTTTTGGCCTTGTGTTTCACATTTGGAGTTCTCGTCAGTACCTTGCTTGAGTCGTGTCATAGAATAAGTAAGTGTAAGTGAACTGCTAAATCCTTGACATTGTTTCTTTGGCACCAGAGAGTCCACACTCGGGACGAGGGTGTTTTCCTTGATCTGTTTACATCCGTGAGTCCACGCTAGGGACTAGGATGTCGATTATTTGCACCAGAGAGTCCACGCTCGGGACGAGGGTGTAGACTTGACTTGACTTGACTTGCACCAGAGAGTCCACGCTCGGGACGAGGGTATTTACATTAGAGAGTCCACACACGGGACAAGGATGTAGTATTTGCACCAGAGAGTCCACACTCGGGACGAGGGTGCCTTGCCGTGAACTAACCAGAGAGTCCACACTCAGGACGAGGGTTAGTACTAACCAGAGAGTCCACACTCGGGACGAGGGTTAGTGTTTAGTTCAAACCCGTGAGTCCACACTCGGGATGAGGGTTTGGTTTCTTCCATTGATCTCATGATTATTGTTCAGCCGACAGTTCATTTATACGTAGTTGTTCTAGTGTTCGTATTCGTATTCGTGTTCGTGTTTGTATTTGTAGTCATTTGTCTTGTCCTTGTTCTTTCTTGTTTATTTCCTTGTGCATGATAAAACTGTTAGATAGGCATGTATATTATGTATCTTACTAGTCCTCTGAGGACCTGATGATCTCTTCAGGTTTAGCTGATTGCATGGAGTTAGTTAGTAGTTCAGGATGGCAGACGTGATGATACATTACGGGATTCAGGTAGTGTTATTGAGTTTATTATCCGCTCGTGCTTTTCATTCCTTATCATGAGATATCATGTTCCTTGTTTCAGTTGTAGACTCTTGTTATATTCCTTAGAGTCTTATCGGACATTTATGCTAGTGGGTTGCAGACCACAACCCATAGTGTTTATTCATGTTTCATATTCTTATTGTGGATTGAGATATAGATTACATTGACATGATTTGGCAGTAAACTATAGCCTTCACAGCGTTTACGTATTTGAGATGGGCTGGAGTCCGCTCGATGTGTAGCTGGGCTTGGACACGCTTTGTATCCGAAAAGCGGGTGCGGGTCGTGACAATCCTCCAAGTCAAAACTTGAAGATCTATAGGATTGATCACTAGCAAGCTGGAAACAATCCAAGGTTGGTCAGGCCAACCGTAGCAAGTACCAGAAAGGAAGGCTCAAGGACGGACGAAGAAAAGCCAACAGGATAAAAATATAAAGCAAAAGACATATGAATCATAAATGGGATAAGAATCGTGCGGTACCAACGCACGATAACAATCCACAACTAATGTAGCTAAATAACCAACAATCATCAGTCTATCTAACATCTAATAATACCTGCATCGCCAACTGAAACTCGATATCAGCCAGCTTTGCAAACAACAAGCCAAACAGTTAAAAGAATAAGCGGCCACTAAAAAGACTACGACTTTCTATGTGGAGGTTGGGTTACCCCAACAATGCAAAGTATAGGAATCCTCGGGTCGTGTCGACCGTAGAAGGGCTAGCGGGGCCAAGTATATCACGACTAGATAAGCCATTGTACACGACCGGATAAGCATCGATCCCTCGTAAGGGCACCGTGCGAGCACGATAAGTATATGGTAAGTAAAGTAGCCATATACTGCCATCCACTAATGCGAACGGTAACCATATCAGTAGCGGCCAGCCTACACTCCATGATTAATGTCTGGAAAGTGGCTATTACTACACGATCTCAGGATTCCGTTTCCTCCTAATGCTTCTACTAGTTTTAAGTTGCCTAGATTATCCCTACAGTTATCCGAAATCATATGTTATTGTCACATGATCATCCTCCTTGATGTCGTACATCAGTATGGGAACGCTAAGTAAGAATCAACCTCTGCACCTATAGTCCCAGTTGTGATTCATCTTTAGCTTTATGCACAAGCAATCAATCAATCCTGACCGTGCCAAGGCTACATGCCAACTAGCAAGGTACCGTACAGGTAATCATATCATATAGCTAGAAATCAGGATTTGACCATAGTGCAATATAATTAGAAAAATAGCACCTCAGTGCCAAGTCAGGCCAGTACCCCAAAGGGTAAGCTAGAATCATAGTACGGATACCAGTATCATGTCAGGAATAAGGATAAATCTGTCAGTCACAAGAAGTCTCTGCTATAATAGCACCTCAAGTACACATGGGAGCCTATAGCTCAAATTCTCAAGTCGGCCCATCCACCGGATCAATCTATCAGGAGTCTTCCATCTACGATGGAATAATTGCCATGTCAGGAAAGACGATCACTAGATACTAAGCTAATCACTATAATCAATGCTAGGCCCTCTGGCTCACAAGAATACTCTGAATCATCGATCACAAGCTATCAGCAAACAAGTTTTCCCCAAATTATCGGGATACAACAAAGGTACCAGGTTTTGAGCATTTGGAAAGTCGGGTAAAAATCATATAATGATACCCTAGATATTCTTTTCGTTCCACGAAGCACTTGCACAATCCTCGAAATTCCAGGAACCACATAGTCATATCTGATCAAATTAGAATAACATCATCTAATAGGAATCGCAATCATACCAAAGAATCCACGTGAGCCTATCCAATCATATTCCATATCAACCCTCCAAATTATACTCAATCCTCTAATATTCCAAAGATACAATTCCAATACATAAAATAAATCTCAACCCTAACTGACTAAACTAGGATAACTCCTAAAATGAATGGTCAGGGGACAAGTCTATTAATAAATGTCGTCAAAAAATGACAAGGATTGTATGGACCGCTTTCCTTACGCTATCCGAAGGATAAGACATGTCAAGGGCTAGGCGACTAATCTAGTCGGACGTCTACTTAGCAGGTACTGGAATCAGGTATACAATACTATGATAAACGTGCACGAGTCTGGTTCAGCAGACCAAAGTAACGGTTCTGCTAAAATCTTCGAACCAAATTCCCGATCGAAAATTCTAGAAAATTTTGACAGAATCTCCATTATATTCTGGACGGGACCTTCCAACGAATTTGTGCTAAAATCTACTCGGTGCAATCCACCGCAGAATCGTAAACTGAGAATATTAACTCAGCTTCCAGCAGCGCTACAATACATACTGAGAACCAAACCATAGCCAAGAACACTAAGTCTCGGCCTCCAGCAGCACTACAATGCATATTGGACGCCAAACCAACAAATGCAACAAGAATCGCCATATAGGGCGCATCATGGACCCACAGTCATACCCAAGTCACAAGCATAGTCACAGAAATAGTCAGCCAAAGCCGTTGCCCGACTCCGAGTTGGACGGGGCATATGGGGACAATCCAAACTTGTGAGTCGTGCTCGTATCCTCGGAAGTGTGGATGACCTGTCCGAGTTGTCCGATACAGCTTAACCCGGTATCGAACCAAGCTATCCTAAGTCATCATCATGGTAGTTCTACTACTATGCTTCACTACTCACAATTATACATTTACAATTACAGATAAATTAATTATAATTAAATCCAGGAGGAGGGCAAGAGCCGTCAATGAGTAAGGAATACTTGCCTAGGGGCTCGACGAGGTAAGCCAGTCTTCGGCAATCAGGATCTAAGGTAGCATGTCCATCGAGGTCCTCAGAGCACTAAACAAACAATTATTAGAATTAAATAATAAAATAATGACAGAAACCACGAAGGATGGCAGGAGGCTACACCGTGTAGGTCTAGCAAGCAGCGCAGGGATCTGGCACAGAAATTGAGACATGTGGATCAATACGAACATGCTAACCGAGACGAACGAGATTCGAGACGGCACGGATATCGATCCAAACGGAAAACCGAACGTACACGTAAATCGAGATGTGCATGTAGATCGAGGAATCATGAATATCAAGATGGCGCCCGAAAAATACGTCACACAAAACGAGGCGGGTACACAAATCAATGCGACCCAGAGTCCAAATTGGCACGCAAACCAATGCGACATGTAAATCGGTGCGTGCACACGAACTAAGGCAAAATGTGACACGTAGATCAATACAACATGCAAATCGATGCATACAGTAAATCAATATGACACGGGTCACAAGATAGTCACAATGGCCGAGACACGAGCATCGAGACAACACGCAAACCAAGATAGCACATAGCCCGAGGCGGTATGGGGCTTAAGGCGACCCACTGCCAAAGACAGCACGTGGATCGAGGTGTACGAAAACCAAGGCAAACATGTATACCGAAGTGCACATGAATCAAGATGGCACGCAGCCCAAGCAACGCAAGGCCTAAAGCGTCTAGTTGCTTGAGGCGTACACGGAGCTCGGGGCACATGTAACGCCCCAGTCCCAAATACTTGAGACTAGATACGTATTATGCCAGCTGTATACATACGAGTAAATATACAACTCGTATATATACATAAGCTGTAAATGTAGAAAGCCTAGACACTAAATCTCATCCACTAAGATAAATAATAATATAAAAGCAACTTTGAGTTTGTCATGTATACAATAGTTGGGCGGAGACAAAGTCCACTACCAACCAAATTAAATATGGAAAAATATACAAGGAAAGAATTTAGCAAGCGAGAGCAAGTGACGAGTCCAAGAGCAATCATCACGGAGGAAGGAATGACCTTAGCTAGAGCACCTGCAAGAAATTATGAAACACACACCTGGAGAGATCACCAAGTCCTCAGAGGGACGTAATAAGACACATAATATCATACCAATAAAGTGAATAATAAAGCTCAACAGAAAAGTATGCATGGGTAAAGGTTCCTAACCATTCTATGTGGATTTTAATTTAGAGGACAACGTTCTACGCAGGGGCTGTCTCAAGCAAGTAATAAAGAGTGGCCAACAAGTAGCGCTCATCCGAGACACTATCGGCCGGGTAACACGTAGCGCTCATCCGAGACACTATCTCCCAAATGTGTAAAATAAAAGTAGCCCCTACGCTAGTAGTTGTCCCCTCCCCCCAATGATACTATACGTGTGTCATAACCATGACACACAAACACATGTCGCTTCCACCACACTGTTTTAATATAGATAACTGTCAAGTCTTCTAATCATGCATCTATTGACAGTTATTCCTACGCATGCGCACGGGGGATCAGCCCACACGCAAGTGACCTCTATATGATACTCACAACTCTCACACACAATTCATGTACAATCGTGGCAAGTCAATGAGACACACTAAATTGGATGGTAGTCTCTTAACTCTAAGCCAATTTTATAAAATATAGTAATTTGTATCTACATATAATTTAGAAAGAAACAATCTTGAAATTAAACACAACATGCATGATATTGAGTAGAAATTTTAAACAATAAGGCCAAGGTGTCTTGCCTGAGGTTATGTGCAAAAGGGAATAATCCAGTAGCTCGAATCGGCAAAATAAACAAATCAAGAAAAGCCAAATCCCGCAGATGACTCCGGATGCTGCAACAAACATCACGAACGAGTTTGGAATATAAGATATGCCTAGGAAATGCCTGTCCAAAATCTAAATTCTGGAACAGGGGCAAAATCGTAATTTTGGGTCAAAATGATGTCTGTCGTTGGACCCGTTTTGTACCGAAATACGCGCCAGAACCTACTACCTCTAAAGTCGTCAAACTACATGTCTACGGATTCATTTTAATGAGACAAACCCAATGGTATGTAAAATTTTGGATTCCGGTGGGCCGTGCACAAATCGCCCGTTGAGTGGGATTTGTGGGCCCGCCAAAATAGCGTCCCGATCAACGGTCTCAGAATCAGACCAAACTTGGCTCACAGGACCAGAAAAATATTTCGAGTCCAATGACGTAAGTTTTATCGCGATATGATGAGTGTGCACAAAGTTGTGACTTAATTTGCAAAGGTCGATATGGGGGTATCTCGACGGATACGCACTGATTTCGTTGCGCACATGCAACGAAATCGGGTTCCGTCAGTTCCCATACGTCGACAACATCCATACGCGCCTTTCGATGCGTATAGTGCGCGACCACGTTGCCCGGTTTGTCGGGGCGCACGCCGTATCGGGAGTTTTTTCCACTTTTTGAAAACAGAATTTATAATTTTTCGTAAAACTTTAACAACGTGTAACTTTCTACATACTAGATGAAAAGTGAATCCAACAGGTGTGTTACAATCTCGATTATGTTGTCTTTCTCTGCCTTCAATTAGTTTCTACAAAATCCTATTGTACAAAACAAAAATTGGCCGACAAGTTGAGGTTTCAAAACAGTTTTTTAATATTTCAGAAAAGTGGGTTTTCTCCAACTTCGTCTCGATTTTTTGAGCAAGTTGGATGGTCATGTCGATATCCCCTGGAGGATCTTGAAGAGGGTCATGTGGGCTTTCTACACGAATTTATGGAATCAAAAACAAACAAGAATTGAGAGAGAAATCGCACGGTAAAGTTAGGTACCTTGATTCTAATTTCTGTTGTTGTTGTTTCCGTTGCCGCTGTCGCCCGCGAGGCGGGACTACTGTGGGTGGGCGCGGAGGTGCTCGCCGGGAAGGGGATGAGCGGAGGAGAGAGGAGGATGAAGGAGTGAGACAGGAAGAAGGAAGAAGAGATGGAAGAATTGATTAGGGTTTAGTTATATATATATATATATATATATATATATATATATATATATATATATATATATATATATATATATATATGTATGTATGTATGTATATTTATAAGATGGGGAGGGTTCGGCCTATGGTAGCTTCTGCTACAATTGCAAAAGGGGGCGCACAACAATAATTATGATGGAGCTGCTACTCCTTGTTGCATGGGTGGTCGGGTGGGGTCGACCACCCCTTTATGATTTTTTTTTTCCAAATCTTTTCCTTTTTCTTTTCTTTTTTCTTTTCTTATTCTTTAAATCTTTTATAGATAAAACTATATATATTCAAAAATCATTTAAATACAAATAACATTTTAAATATCACATATTCACATATTCAATATATTTAAATATATCTATATATATATATATATATATATATATATATATATATATATATATATATATATATATATATATATTCATCTTACAATAAATCAATCTCAATAATAATAATAATAATAATAATAATATCTAAATAGAGTGAACATATTTTAATCTCCATGAAATAACTTAAATTATAATAAAATAATAATAATCGTCCCAATGGATGAACTTTACCGTTCACCCACGTTTGGGTCCAGAAAATTATACCATCTTGTAAAACATTATTTTATTAATAAAATATAAATTTTGTACCAAAAGTCAATAATATTCAACAAGTCTCAAAATTATTTAAAAATATTTGTACACACATGAAATATTCCTACATGGCCATCTTGGTCCCACCACATGCCTACATGGGCTTAAATTTGGTTCGGGTCATGTTTGGACTGAATTGGCCAAACCGGGTCATAAAAAAATAACTAAAACCATAAAATTTATAAATTCATTTTAAAGTCTAATAAAATAATAAATAAATAAATTTTAAAAAATAGGGGTTTTACATCCTACCCAACTTACAAGAATTTCGTCCTCGAAATTAAAAATAAGTAGGGATTGAAACGGTCACATGGGTATATCGATGAGGAATCATCAAATCACAACGTTCAACAAAACATGAATTAGAAAATCATGATTTAGATAAATACAAAATAATCATGGATATGGCTAATTAATGCAAGAACAAAAATGATCAAGGGTTTTAAGTAGTTCAAGATAAAACACGAGTTTAAAGAATAGAAAAGAATCGAGTAGATTAAGGGGAAAATTAATTTAGAGACTTAAGAGAGATGGTTCCATGAGAATAGTTGTATATTGGTCGTCCAGGTTGCGGGCATGATTAAGGGAATGATTTGAATCATCCTCAAGTATCAAGAATGATTAGAAGGTCGCGATAGTAGGTATGGAATCGACGAGTAGTTCAAAGCGAGGATATAGTCACCTTATTTGGTCCATGGCTAACTATCTTGGCAATAAATGGTGGGACAACTAAAGGAAATACTTTGAGTCTATCTATCAAGTACAGTGTCTGGACTTTCTAAAGTAAGTAAATCCCACAACAAAAGACTTCAAAGACGATGCTATTCAGAACGAAATACGATGTTCATAGGCGACAGGAATGATTCAAATGAGAGTTGTCAATGCTGTCGTGGATGAGACTCTTAGCCAAGTTTACTATGTCTTCATCCACGTAGAATAATATGTGATAAGTGAACCAAAGTGCAATAGGTTGATCAGACCATCATGCACCGGTTCTGATTAGACAATATGTTAGTGGGTGCACCCAATAAAATATGTCATGATCAAGCTTGATAACGAAATAAGCTTGCAAAACTGAAGCTACGTTAGCAGCATGAGATAGTCAAAATATGAGGAAGGGAGGTACTGATGAAAAAAAAATTTAAATAGTCCCCGATCTTTTAAAATCAAGTCTCTCCCGAAGTGTGGGCCTATACAGTTGTCCTATTGTTTCTTCATATATGGCTTGGTAGACTAGATAAGGTAGGGTCCTCTGAATTTATAGTCTAAGTGAACTTACCAAAGTGGTTCACAAGGAAAAAGGTTTGTTAGGCGGTGAGGTATTCTACCCAACTTACAAGAGTTAAACTAATAGTATCATGGGACAATGGGTCAAGCAATCAAGATAGAGTACAAATTTAAGCATTTAAGAAATTTAGTAGATCACAATCACATATCGGTCGAAAGAATTGAGTCGAGATGGAATCCCTATCCATGGTCAAAAATATATCGGTATCATGGTAAAGATTATAGTATGACCACTTTGACCATAAGGTCATATCAAAAAATAGAGTACAAGGAGATGGGTTTTGGTGGGACATGATATATCTATATGAAGGTAGGCTCGTCTAGGTCTTACATATAAAATTTGTTGGGAGGAAAAGTTTAGTGTTGTACTCCAAATATACAAGTCACGGTAAGGGACGCCAAAAGATCTAAAATAGGAAGTGGAAGTTCACAAGGTGATAATTAATGCACAAAAATAAAGAAGATCAAGTTAAAGCATGAAATAAAATTAATTAGAGAATCCAGTAAAAATAATTTAGGATCATAGTTCTAGAGAGAAGATAGCCTCTTAAATGAATACAGTCAACGAACAATTAAATCATTTTTCAAATTGCAAATGGGTTAGAAGGTCGCATTTAAAAGATCTAGAATTTGAAGAAAGGTTGAATAAGCCGAGATGGAAATACAGTCACATAGCTGGGTAAACAACACTTGTGTATATACTACTATCATGGTCATAAGTGACATGGCAATTAGTGTGGAGTACATCTATCTACTTAGAGCTATCTTGATGGCCTACCATTTAAAATTTAACTCCAGTTTCCCTCCAAAAAGTTTCAAAAAAATAAACTTTCAAAAATAAACCACCAAAATTTGTATTCAATCCAAGCCGTTCAAATTCATCATAAAAATTTAAATCACTCTCATAAATCTCAATGCAAAATTTTATCACGTTACTACTAATCTTTTCCAAAATTTTACGTTTAAATTCAACTATTTAACTCAAGAGTTCATAATTTACGAATCCATAAAAATTTCACAATCTATCAAAAATTTAACACTCTAAGATTTTAAAATAACTCATAGTAAAACTCTTAGCATATTAAAAACAATCTCAAAATTTAGCTCAATGCTCTCATCAATTTTAACTTCTATTTATGCTAAGTTATTCCAACAAAATCACAACTTTTAAATGGTAACTTCCTTTAATCAATCAAAATAACTTTCTATCACATCTTTCGAAATTCTCCCAATTTTTTTTAATATTAGCAATCCCTCATTAAACTAAATTTTCAAATAATCTTATCAGTCAAAAATTATTATTTTTACCAAAATCTAAATAGATTTGTAAATCCTCAATCAAAGGACACAATTTAAAATAAAAAAATTTCAAAAACCATTTTCATAACTTTTAAATATTTTAAACCAAAATTCAGAAATCATTACTTCCACTTAAAATTCAAAATTTACTAAACACGAAAATCGCAAGTTGTACAACTCAAATTTAAATAATTTATACGGCCATTTTTTTTGTTTAAAGTTAAGATCATTTCCAAACCAAATTTATAACTGTTCAAAGGTGTATGACTATATTCCAATAAATCATAAATATCAAAACTTGAAATTCAAATAAGTTTTATATTTGTTCAAAGATGTATATCTATCACCCAAAAATTATAAATATCACAATTTGATAAGCAAATCAATTTTATACTTGTGCAAAGAATTATAACTATAACCCAATAAATCATAAATATCAAATCTCAAAAAGCCAATCAATTTCTTAAATCAATGGTATAAAGATTCTATCTCTTTTTTTTTCCTGCAGTACCAATCCTATGGTGTTTACTATATTATAAATCTCAAGATTAAAACCTTTCTTGGTAGTATCCTACTTTACAAATTACTAATCATTAAATCACACTCTTAAAAAAAAGCTTTTAACTCAATTAGTCTTAAATGTATTCCAATTGCCAATATAACCATTCTAGCCATGTGTTTGACCTATGAGCATATACTAGCGTAGTCATCTTCCTAGTTGATACTAAGCATGAAAATAAGAATCGATGGTAGAAAGGAATCAAGCAAGATGCAGTTCAAGGAGGTCGAACAAGAGTTCGGAATTTGAAGTCAAGGGAAGAGGTCAAGCTGTATGGATGAGATTCCTAGATTCTAATCCTATGTTGCAGGCTCACATCGGTACAATTACGTAACCGAAGTGACAACCTAGACCTGCATGGGCCACCACAAAAATATGTAACGCCCCAGTCCCAAATACTTGAGACTAGATACGTATCATGTCAGCTGTATACATACGAGTAAATATACGACTTGTATATATACATAAGCTGTAAATGTAGAAAGACAAGACAGTAAAACTCATCCACAAAGATAAATAATAATATAAAAGCAACTTTGAGTTTGTCATGTACACAAAAATTGGGCGGAGACAAAGTCCACAACCAACCAAATTAAACATGGAAAAATATACAAGGAAAGAATTTAGCAAGCGAGTGCAAGTGACGAGTCCAAGAGCAATCATCACGGAGGAAGGAATGGCCTTAGCTAGAGCACCTACAAAAAATTACGAAACACACACCTGGAGAGATCACCAGGTCCTCAGAGGGACGTAACAAGACACATAATATTATGCCAATAAACTGAATAATAAAGCTCAACAGAAAAGTATGCATGGAAAAAGGTTCCTAACCATTCTATGTGGATTTTAATTTAGAGGACAACGTTCTACGCAGGGGCTGTCTCAAGCAAGTAATAAAGAGTGGCCAACAAGTAGCGCTCATCCGAGACACTATCGGCCGGGTAACACGTAGCGCTCATCCGAGACACTCTCTCCCAAATGTGTAAAATAAAAGTAGCCCCTACGCTAGTAGCTGTCCCCTCCCCCCAATGATGCTATACGTGTGTCATAACCATGACACACAAACACGTGTCGTTTCTACCACACTGTTTTAATATAGATAACTGTCAAGTCTTCTAATCATGCATCTATTGGCAGTTATTCCTACGCATGCGCACGGGGGATCAGCCCACACGCAAGTGACCTCTATATGATACTCACAACTCTCACACACAACTCGTGTTCAATCGTGGCAAGTCAATGAGACACACTAAATTTGATGGTAGTCTCTTAACTCTAAGCCAATTTTATAAAATATAGTAATTTGTATCTACATATAATTTAGAAAGAAATAATCTTGAAATTAAACACAACATGTATGATATTGAGCAGAAAATTTAAACAGTAAAGGCAATGTGTCTTGCCTGAGGTTATGTGCAAAAGAGAATAATCCAGTAGCTCGAATCGGCAAAATAAACAAAACAAGAAAAGCCAAATCCCGCAGATGACTCTGGCTGCTGCAACAAACATCACGAACGAGTTTGGAATATAAGATATGCCTAGGAAATGCCTGTCCAAAAGTTAATTTCTGGAACAGGGACAAAATCGTAATTTTGGGTCAAAACGATGTCCGCCGTTGGACCCGCTTTGTACCGAAATACGTGCCAGAACCTACGGTCTCTAAAGTCATCAAACTATATGTCTACGGATTCATTTTAATGAGACGAACCCAACGGTTTGTAAAATTTTGGATTCCGGTGGGCCGTGCACAAATCGCCCATTGAGTGGAATTTGTGGGCCCGCCAAAATAGCGTCCCGATCAACGGTCACAGAATTGGACCAAACTAGGCTCACAGGACCAGAAAAATATTTTGAGTCCAATGACGCAAGTTTCATCGCGATATGATGAGTGTGCACAAAGTTGTGACTTAATTTGCAAAGGTCGATACGGGGGTATCTCGACGGATACGCACTGATTTCGTCGCGCACATGCAACAAAATCGGGTTCCGTTAGTTCCCACACATCGACAACATCCATACGCACCTTTCGATATGTATAATGCGCGACCACGTTGCCCGGTTTGTCGGGGAGCACGCCGTATCGGGTGTTTTTTCCACTTTTTGAAAACAGAATTTATAATTTTTTGTGAAACTTTAACAACGTGTAACTTTCTACATACTAGATGAAAAGTGAATCCAAAAGGTGCGTTACAATCTCGGTTATATTGACTTTCTCTACCTTTAATTAGTTTCTACAAAATTCTATTGTACAGAACGAAAATTGGCCGACAAGTTAAAGTTTTAAAACAGTTTTTTAATATTTTAGAAAAGTGGGTTTTCTCCAACTTCGTCTCGATTTTTTGAGCAAGTTGGATGGTCATGTCAAAATTCCCCTGGAGGATCGTGAAGAAGGTCTTGTGGGCTTTCTACACAAATTTACGGAATCAAAAATGAACAAGAATTGAGAGAGAAATCGCACGGTAAAGTTAGGTACCTTGATTCTAATTTTTGTTGTTGTTGTTTTCGTTGCCGCTGTCGCCCGCGAGGCGGGACTGCTGTGGCTGGGCGCGAAGGTGCTCGCCGGAAAGGGGGTGAGCGGAGGAGAGAGGAGGATGAAGGTGTGAGACAGGAAGAAGGAAGAAGAGATGGAAGAATTGATTAGGGTTTAATTATATATATATGTATGTATATATATTTACAAGATGGGGAGGGTTCGGCCTATGGTAGCTTCTGCTACAATTGCAAAAGGGGGCGCACAACAATAATTATGATGGAGCTGCTGCTCCTTGTTGCATGGGTGGTCGGGAGGAGCCGACCACCCCTTTATGATTGTTTTTTTCTTTTTTTTTTTCAAATCTTTTCCTTTTTCTTTTCTTTTTTTCTTTTCTTATTCTTTAAATCTTTTATAGATAAAACTATATATATTCAAAAATCATTTAAATACAAATAACATTTTAAATATCATATATTCACATATTCAATATATTTAAATATATATATATATATATATATATATATATATATATATATATATATATATATATATATATATATATATATATTCATCTTACAATAAATCAATCTCAATAATAATAATAATAATATCTAAATAGAATGAACATATTTTAATCTCCATGAAATAACTTAAACTATAATAAAATAATAATAATCGTCCCAATGGGTGAACTTTACCGTTCACCCATGTGTGGGTCCAAAAAATTATACCATCTTGTAAAACATTATTTTATTAATAAAATATAAATTTTGTACCAAAAGTCAATAATATTCAACAAATCTCAAAATTATTTAAAAATATTTATACACACATGAAATATTCCTACATGGCCATCTTGGTCCCACCACATGCCTACATGGGCTTAAATTTGGTTCGGGCCATGTTCGTACTGAATTGGCCAAAACGGGTCATAAAAAAATAACTAAAACCATAAAATTTATAAATTCATTTTAAAGTCTAATAAAATAATAAATAGATAAATTTTTAAAAATAGGGGCTTTACAGCACATATCTCGATGATGCACGATAATGAGGGGGCACATCCCCTGAGGGCACGCTGTTCGAGACAGCGCACTACACGAAGCAGTACGCGGCCTGTGGCTCGCAGATCAAAAAAGGGAAAGAGGGGGGGTGCTCGGGAAGCCTCATCGGCGGAGGAGCCAGCGCGACGACAGGAAGACGAGAATAGAGGAAGGAGCCGACGGTAAGCTTGATCAGGCAAGGCGAGTTCTCGACAGAGAAGATAAACGACAACAGCTGCGCCCGACGGAGGAAGTCGGCACCGGCGCATCCCCGGAAAGAGGGACGGAAGAGATGGTCATGGGGGCTCGGCAGGGGGTACTGGAAGTTGTGGCGGTGGTTGCGGCCATGGAGATGTTGGTGGAGGGAGACGACGACGATGATGCTGTTCGTAGAAGTCACGGTGGGAGCAGTGGCGACAGTGGTGGCGGTGGAAGTGATGGTGGCGATGGTGGTGGCACGAGGATCGTGTGGAAAGAGAACGAGAGGGAGGGGGAGGGGAGCTGAGCTCGGGAGAAGGGTGAGCTCCAGTAGAGGGAGAGAGGTGAGTGAAGAGAAAGGGACGAGAGTGAGGAATTAAAGAGAGTTTGGGGAGAGGGGGAGAGAGACTGAGAGAAGGAGAGAGGGGTTTAGCGGTGAGTGAGTGAGTGAGTGAGTGAGAGTGAAGGTTAGGATTTAGATATTTTGGAGGGGTCTATTTATAGGAAATAATAAACAATAATAATAATAATAGTAATAATAAATAATGATAAATCAATAGAAATAATTATAACAATGGAACTAAAATAACAGGTCCAATAATAATAAAATAATACCTACCGTAATTTAGTATGGCAACGTTAACCAAGAGTTAAGACTCAACAACTAAGACAAATCTAAGCCGGAAAATAAATAAAATTTAAAAAAATACAAAATTTTAAAATCTACAAGATACTACATATACATATTTTCAAAATAGGAAGGTAACATGTCATGAAGTAATTGGCTGCCATAGAGTAAAAATTGTAATGCTTATAGAATTTTTTTTTAATTTTATTTGGTACCCCTACTATTGCAGTATGATAAAAAAAAATTCTACCTTCACCTGCATAATTATAACTACATAATTTTGGCAAATTGTATTGAGAACCGTCAAAAAAATTGTATTCTAACATGAACGATTGTCAAAATTTTGCCAATCATACATAAAAAACTGTCAAGATTCTAACATTTTTGAATATGCATATAGGTGTTAAATTTTGACAGTCCTCAAATAAAATGTCAAAAGTTTGACAATCAAAACATACCAAAAAACAATGGTATTAATTAAGAAATTTTGTTATTCTGGCCCTCCAATAATACAAATGGCGGTTCTTTATTTTATTGTTAAGACCTATGGACTACTTTCTTGTTGGAGACCTGGAACTTGGGACTTCCAATGATTCTCACACTCATCCATACTTGTCTGTTGGGCAGAGACTCGGGTACACAACATGTGGGCAATAACAGGTGTCACAAGCTAGGAAGCGTGAGGTTAATATCAATGTTTTATAAGCCGGACAGGACCGGCCGGTTCAACCGGTTCACCCGTGAACCGGTCAATTTTTCGGTCCGGTTCAGTATTAACCCATTTTTGTTTAAAAGTTAGAATTTTTGTAAAAAATTAATGGCCATAAGGTATTAATGTGGACCACTTAAGTTAACACAGTGGTTGAACCACTGGTTGGACCAACTGGTTGAACCAATTTGACCCGACCCAGTGCCTTGGCCGGGTCAACCACCGGTCCGATTTTTAAAACATTGGTTAATATTACAACAAAAATGATATTTAGTTTTGTTCGCATTTTAGGACTTAACCGTGGCCAGATATGACAACAATGATTGGCCTTTCTTCTACTGTCGGATTCCATTCGGACCTGGAGCTCAATAGCTTACCGTCACGTCGGTCGACGGACACGTCCGCAATTACAAACCGTGAACGACGTAGCAGAATCCATATTACAAACAAAAATAATTTAGGACCGTGGGGGACCTTGTACTGAGCCGTAAGCTGATGTAGTGACTCTATTGGCACCAGCTCTTCTCTCCTGCTACCTCTGGATCCATAATATTAATATGAAAAACTGTCACTTTAGTATGTAATCCGGTATGCGGTCCAATCCGAGAAGCACAGTTATATTACAAATAGGCTAACTATAGTCCAAAAGTTTTATGTTCCATTTGTATGAACTTTATAAACACTTTTTTTGGAACCTGGTAAAATATTATTGATAACCTCAGAAATCTACAATCTTGCAATCAGGGGACCTCTCACATTCCCATATTCTTTACATCATAATCTATATTATGCTGGTGCATTTACTCTTTGACATGTAGAGAGCTTGCTCTCAACATGCCTAGCGAAGTTTAGTTCCACATTGGAAGTGCACCATGAGGTATCTCAATATATATACTTGGTGTATGTTGTTGGGATATGCATATTGGGTGGTGATCCTAAGGAGGGAACCGTGTGGGTGATTTTACTATGAGGTAAGGATAAGGCTCCATGGTAAAGCTTTAAGCTTTTTGCTCTTGGGGCACCCATGGTCGTCTTTCATATCCGTATTGCATGGACCGTACTAAGGCTTTCCGTTTTAAACACGGAGGTAAACCGTGCTTCTTCGATTGTCATCGAAAATTTCTGCCGAAGGATCATCCGTACCAGAGTAACAGGAATGCTTTTCATGTCGGCATTGTGGAGAAGGTTAATCCACTGCCAAGGTGGCCCGGATACACGATATGGGAAGAGGTAAAAGATTTACGAAGAGCTATTGAAGAGCCTGCTAAGGGCTACAAGTGTGACAAATTTGGTGGCACTCATAACTGGACGAAGAGTAGTATATTCTGGGATCTATCATATTGGAGCACCAATCTGATTAGACATAATCTTGATATCATGTATATCGAGAAGAATGTGTTTAACAACATAATTAATACTCTAATAGACGTAAATGGGAAGAGGAAAGGCAATCCAAAGGCTATATTGGACTTGAAAGAAATATGTAGACGTCCTGTATTGCATTTGATAGAGGAGTAGAATGAGAAGTTGTAGCAGCCTAAGACAATTTTCTCATTGGAGAAGGATGATAAAGTGAGATTTTGTAGGTGGATTCAAGGCCTAAAATTTCCAAACGGGTATGTTTCGAACTTGAGAAGATGCTTCGGCCTTAAGAAGAACAAACTGATAGGTATGAAGAGCCATGATTGTCACGTATTCATGTGGAGATTAATTCCGATTGTATTTCAGGAATTCTTATCCCAGGTTGTTTGGGATCCATTGACCGAGCTTAGCATATTCTTCAGAGATTTTTGTTCTACTAAGTTTCTCATCAATCGTCTAGAAAAGCAAGAAAACGATATTGCGGTAACACTGTGCAAGCTCGAGAAGGGGTTTCTCCTGGATTCTTCGACTCCATGGAGCATTTGCCAATTCATCTTTCCTATGAGGCACGTGTTGGTGGGCCCGTCGGTTATCGGTGGATGCACCCATTTGAGCGGCATTTGAACCACCTAAAGAGAAAGGTGAAAAACAAGGCTCGGGTCGAGGGTTCTATTTGCGAAGCCTATGTTCTCGAGGAGATTACAAACTTCTGCTCGACGTATTCCAAACCTCATATTGCTACGAATAGAACGAGAGCTCCAAGAAACGAAGACGGATATCAAGAATCTAATGATGGAATATTGAAAGTATTCAATACGTCCGGAAAGCCTTCGGGGAAAATAAAGAAGAGATATTTGAATGACGAAGTGCTAAGGGCTGCTCAGTTGTATAAATTACTCAATTGCGACGAGGTTGAAGTTGAGAAGCTAGAGGGGTAAGTAATTAATGATGAGTTTACATTATCTTAATGTAATAGTATAAGCTAATATTATAGTACAAATCGGCAGTTGCTTCGTTATTTTTCAACACATATAATGATGGGTTGAGGTCGGTTAGACCCTACATAACAGACGAAGCATTAGAACTAGAAATGAGATGTCATTTTCCTTTCTGGTTGAGCGCATATGTAAGAGCTCGGTAATTACTGATCTCTTCTAATGCAACTGCGCAATAAATAACTTACTATTGCTTCTTTGGTATTCAGGTCGATCGTTTAATTTTATCCTAGATTAAATTAATTAGAATTTTTGCCAAGGGACCAACTACTGCCATTAAAATATGGCCAAGTTACTGTATTAATGGTTTTAGGTTCAAGTCGACAAATGCTCCGATCAGAGACAGCTTCCTAGATCTTGATTCCACGAAAAACAGTTGTTTGTGTATCAAATCTTCGAATACAAAGATGTCAATCCAGGCAATGACTTCTTTGTCATCTTGCGAGAGATTATGGAGTTGACATATAATTATAGCAGAGAACCTGCTAAGATCGTGTTGTTAAAGTGCGAATGGTTCGATCCGATAGAAAATCAAGGTTAGAAAATTGACAAGCATGGTCTTATGGATATAAACTACAAGTGTAGATAGTAAGGCTACGAACCATTTGTCCTATCAACTCAGGCTCAGCTCGTGTACTTCACAGCTTATCCGAGACGGAGAACAATGAGGTCTGAATGGTAGGCAGTATGCAAGACTAAAGCGAGAGATACCTTTGACGTTGACGAAAAAGCTTATCAGGAGGACGAGCTACCTCTTATAAAAAAATATTGTTGATGTAGACTCCACAAAAGTTACTCATTACACGACTAATAATGTAGAAGAGGTAGAACTATCCAAAGAGGAAGGCGAAGTCGACGAAGGAGAAGATGAAAGTGAAGATGAAGAGAAAGAGGAAGATGACGTCGAGGAAGACGAACACGATGAATATTCTGAAGATGATTGAGAGAGATTTACTTTTATTTTCTTATTATGTAGACTTCGTTATTATATAGAATGTACTTTTATATTTCTGACTGTAGAATATACTTAGTTATTATCTAGTCTCTGTTATTTGTTGCATCATCATATGTTGTTATCAGGTATGACAGGACGACGCAGATCGTTCAGCATGTCCCGACTTGGGGGACGGGGTTCTCCTCCGGTACTTCCTACTGGTACTGGCTCTGGATCCTCGTCGCCGAGTACTCCAGTGTATCGATCAGTACCTTCACCTGCTACGATATTATATGGCATATCTCCTGGGACGAGTAGTTACAGGCCTGACATTGCTCCCTCATCTAGAGTTCCTCATGCTGACACGGCTCCTTCATCTAGCATTCCTCATGTTAATACGACGATACAGACAGATGAGAATATGGAGGAGGCTAAGGCGACGCCGAACCAGTATCAGGCAGATGATCCGTGCGCACCTCCGGAGGAGACAAGGACGGAGATCTGAGCCGACAGTACAAAGTAAATGTTTTGGTTTATTATATATATCATTTATTTCTTTATTCATAGTAAATTCATTTTTTATGAATGTAATTACCTTTGTATAGATATACTCCCCGGTCGGTACAGAGATGCCTGGGCCATTTTCTGAGGTACAATTATGGTGGCCCCTGGATAAACTACTCTGATGCACCAGAGGATAGAAAAACTTCTGGTTTGTGCAGTTCAAGGTAAAAGTATATATGGTTCTAATATTAATCATCTTATTTATGTATATTATATAAGACTAATTTGTTTCTTCAAGCAAACATATTTCTATCCATCGTACCGGGCCTAGTTGATCGAGGGGATGTTTCATGTCGTCGCCGCCAAGCTGATCCGTGATGCTATTATTGACCAGAAGGCTCGTGATCGCGTCGGAAAGACGATCAAAGATTGGATCACCCCTGATCAGTGGACTGCGATAAAGGTCAGGTTCGACGCGCCTCGATACAAGGAAAGGCCATGGGAAGGCCAAGGCGGCTAGGCAGAATGCATCAAAGTGGTGCGATGGGTCGATCCCGATGACGGAATATTTTTGTCGTTTGATTTTTTTTCTTCAAAAATATTATTTTAAAATAAGTTCGATTAATTTCATAAACAGTACTAAATAATATATTTCTAACAGGTAAAAAGGAGTGGTGATGCCAACATGGTGACCGTCTTTCTGGCCACCCATCGGAAGGGTGGGAAACTTATTGATGGGAGAGCCGAGCAGATCTATGTAAGTATTACAATACTTACAGCTAATTTTAATACTTTATGTTAATTTGAATATAACTTCGTAAATATGCAAATAAATATTCATGTAGTTAGTAGTAATAAGTACATTAGGCATTAGAAATTATAGAGTATCCATACTTTCTAGGCCGAGTATCTTAAGCTTCAGGAGTGGGCGGCTGCTAGTGCACCTACCGCGAGAAAGGCCGGTACTTCCTCGCAGCCCACTCAAGCTCCGTCGGCGGACGAGCTATGGATGACCTCCGCTGGTGGTCTCCATAGGGTTATGTACTACGGTACGGGATCCTATGGTGCCCTAGTTGTGACACAATCCTCTAGGGCCTCCGCTACTAGTGTACATGGTCCACAACCTTCACAGGAGCCTGCCCGAGTCCAGGAGATGGTTGCGTCTATCCGTGACGAGATGCTGTAACGGATACAGGAGCAACATCATACGGAGGATGCTACGCTCCTAGCACGATTGGATGCGCTCGACCGCAACATCATGGAGCTCAGGGATATGACTGAGAGGACAGAGCGTGGCGTCACTGATCTTAGAGCGTCGTCACAGCGCAACATGACGGAGCTGCAGGCATCACAGCTGTCCATGGGCGAGAGGCTGACGTTAATGCAGGATTCCATGGTTGATAGCAGTACGATGCTATTATCTACCATGGATTCATACAACCAGCAACTAGCAGCGATGGAGCAAATACGTCCTCCAGGTGCGCCTTCATCATCACCGACGTCACTGCCTCCTTCATCGTCATCGACTCCACCTGCACCGGTATCGATTTCACGGGAGGAGTACGAGTTGTTCTTATCCCTTAGGCGCGGCGGTGCCCCTCCTCCTCCAGATCTGCAGTAGTCATAGTTAGGACTATTTATTGCTTGTTTGTGTAGAGTATTTGTTTGTGTGTGGACCCATGATATTGGGTTTGTGTAGACTTATCTCCGTGTTTGATTGGTTGTGTAGACAAATTGGTTGGATGTTTATGTGTATACATTAGACTTGGTTGTGTAGTCATTAGATATTGGTTGTGTAATGTACTATTAATTTTTATTATATTCTATTTTTATTGTTCGTTTCAACTGTATGTGCCATTACCGGTGTTGAGTGTTCCACCGAAGGGGTCGGTGAACCTAAAAAATTCAATGAAGGGTTGCTCCGAATCTTTTCATATTAAACGTTCATTATTAAACTGTAGGGATACTATACTAGCAGAATATGTCATTATGTTTCCTTTTTTTGCAGATTTTAGCGACGTTTAGCAACTTGGAATAGCAACTACACAAACGTCGCTAAACGTCGCAAAATGATGCAAAACGTCGCTAAAATCTGCAAAAATTTACTTACAGAAAGCAGTCGATAAAGTAATAGGTACGTCGCTAAATCTACCGATGTTTATCGACTGCACATTCGTCGCTTAATCAGCCGACGTTTACCGACTAAACGTACGTCGCTTAATCAGTCAACGTTTTGTCGACTGTACATACGTCGCTAAATTGCCGACGTGGAGTCGGTCAATGTCGACAGATAAAGCGACGTAAACATCGCAGCAGCAACGTTTTGTGACGTTTTCCTTGACAGTAACTTGTGTAACCGCGACAAGCCTAAAAATGTTGTAGAAAATGTCGCTGAGTAGTTTTAGCAACGTTTTTCTCCATTTAGCGACATTTTTTGCGTCGCTAATATGTAAAATTTTGGTAGTGTGTGTGCTCGGACGAAGATCACAAGGAAACCCTTTTCTCAGATTAATCGAAACACATATCTTCTGGAGTTGGTATACTCCGATGTTTGTGACTTCAGGTAATTCTCTACAAAGGCTGGGATGAAGTATTTCATAACATTCATCGATGAGTTCTCAAAATATGCATTCGTATACTTGCCGAAGGCTAAAGATGAAGCATTCAAGAAGTTCAAGGAGTTTAGGGTCGAGGGTGAATGGCAAACTGTACAACAACTTAAGAGGTTAAGAAGTGACCGAGGCGGAGAGTATCAGTCTCATGAATTCGCATCGTTCTGCAAAAAACATGGAATTGTTAATAAGACTACTGCTCCATACTCTCCTCAATCCAATGGAGTAGCAGAACGAAAAAACATGACGTTGACAGAGATGATTAACTCAATGCTATTGACTGCGGGTCTTCCTAAGTGCTATTGGGAAGAAGTTGTATTGACGACCACTTATATTCCGAATAGAGTACCGCATGCAACTTCAGACATTACTCCCCATGAACTATGGTTCAAAGTCATACCTCACTTGAATGTCATTCGAGTGTGGGGGTGTCTGGCCTATGTGAAGCTTCCAGATCTGAAGATACAGAAGCTTGGGACAAGGACTACTAAGACAATCTTCTTAGGGTATGCTGATAAAATTGATGCTCGGAGATTTCTTGATATTGATTCAAATCATATCATTGAATCTTGCAACGCATAATATTTTGAAGACAAATTTGCAAGGCACAAGAACATTGTTCTAGCGGATGTTCCTGAGAACAACGAGGGTACGCAAGAAACTCGAGTCTTCAACGAGAATGTAGTCCAAGAAGATGTTGTTAAAACAAAGGCTGAACCAGAACTCGTCGAGCCATCAGCTAAGCGTGTGAGGAGGCCGAAGGACTTCGGAAGTGACTTTGTCACCTATCATGTGGAAGCAGATCCGCTTACCTATGATGAGGCGATGAAGACCAGAGACGTTGTTTTCTGGAGAAAGGCGATTGATAATAAAATTGATTACATCACCTCAAATAACACTTGGGTGTTGGTTGATCTTCCTGAATGAGCAAAGCCCATCGGATGCAAATGGATCTTCACGAAGAAGATGAAAGCAGACGGAACTATTGACAAGTTCAAGGCTAGGTTGGTAGCCAAGGGATTTTTTCAGAAGCAGTAGATCGACTATTTTGACACGTATGCTCCAGTAGCCCAGATGACAACCATCAGAATGTTGATTGCTCTCGCAGCGATACATAAGATGGTGATACATCAGATGGATGTGAAGACAGCTTTCCTAAATGGTGAGCTGACCAAAGAGATTTATATACAACATCCAGAGGGATTTGTCATCAAGGGTCTTGAAGACAAAGTCTGCAAGTTTGTGAAATCCTTGTACGGTCTTAAATAGGCTCTCAAGATGTGTCATAAGAAATTTGACAAGGTTATAAGGTCAAATGGCTACATGGTCAGCAAAATGGACAAATGTGTTTACACAAAGTTCGCTGATGGTAGAGGTATGATCGTTTGTCTGTACGTGGACGACATGCTAATCCTAGGCTCGGATATAGATTGTGTCACGGAGACAAAGAAGTTCATCTCTAGCAAGTTCAATATGAAGGACTTGGGGGAAGCTGATGTGATCTTAGGGATTAAGATCATCTGGACAAATACTGGACTAGCGCTATCACATTCTCATTATATTGAGAAGATGATCACTCGTTACGGGTATCAGAATCTTTCAGGGATCGATACGTCGTACATGTGTGATCTGAAGTTGAAGCCTAATTCATGAAAAAGCGTCAGACAGCTGGAGTATGCAAGCGTAATCGAAAGTTTGATGTATGCTACTACTGCCACAAGGCCTAACATAGCTTTTGCCGTAGGAATGCTGAGTCATTTCATGAGTAACCCAAGCATTGAGCACTGGAAAGCTGTGAAACAGGTTATA
This sequence comes from Iris pallida, assembly GCA_029216955.1. Lineage (NCBI taxonomy): Eukaryota > Viridiplantae > Streptophyta > Magnoliopsida > Asparagales > Iridaceae > Iris > Iris pallida. The sequence goes on from JANAVB010021800.1 coordinate 931,415, forward strand.
AGATATCTTAAGAAGACTCAGACATATGTAATACACTATAGCGGAGATCCGTCAGTAGTGAAAGGCTTCAGTGATGTCAGCTGGTGCTTAGAGGTGGAAAGTAAGAGGTCCACAAGTGAATTTATTTTCACAATGGATGGAGCTGCTATATCGTGGAAGTCGAAGAAGCAGACTATGCTCTCGCGGTCATCCATGGAATCTGAATTCTTTGTACTTAATACCATAGCCGAGGAAGCAAAATGGCTTCGAGGGCTCATGTATGATCTTTTATTAATTGGGGCACAAATACTGGCGATACCTATAATGCCCCGCTCCGTATCGGTGCATTATGATGAGTCGTTGACTCGAAGAGTTGCGATGACCCGATAAAGTATCGATACGAATCGATGCAAGTGTTGCGTTGGCCAAAGGTAAGCTTTGAGTCGGTTGGAATCTATGAATCGAATCGATGCAAAGTATAAGTCCCGTCGAGCAAATGCTGATTTTAGTTGATCTGGTGTGCAGGCTATGCTTTTACGCTGGACGATAAGAGGTCGGCATTTTGCCTTATGCAATGAAGTGTCCGCAAAACCAAATCGAGACCTTGCAACGGATTGTGGCATGGGCGCGATAGGCCAAATCAACCGAGTAGTTCAAAGGAATGGCTAAGTCCGGGAGTTAGCTACGCGATCGAGTTATGGAAGCGAGACGCTTCAACGCAGCGAAACGGCAAGGTGTATCAGCTTAAGGTGGGCGGGTTCTTGACTCTCTCTTCCTATTCCTTCACGTCTAATAAAATATTTTATGGTATGCGTAAGATGTTATCGAGTAAGCGAGTGTGGCTCGGCGACGAAAGGTCTAAGTATGTGTCGAACACTAAGATAGAATATTAAACAATCGAACAATTGAAGCGACGTGCATCGAGTGTACGAGTCGCAGTAGGGCACTGATGGTAGAACATTGAAAGATGATAATGAGATGTGCACCATATGCACGGCTCCGAGAACATTGAACTCTAGGCGTAGAACATTGATTATGGTGCTGAGCGTGCCTTTGTGCACTTAAGCTACGAAATAACTAAGTAAATACGGAGTTAGGCTATACGAATAACATTATGTACGGGACGCGTGAATACGAGTATGAGACGACTAAGCCGTTGGGCGTCGTGCATCAATATGGATGTGTTGGGACATAACGCCGACGGAGCTCCCCATATGAATGGTGGATTATGTTTATGGCACAGGAAACCGTTCATGTGCGAGACTATGTTTATAGAATACGAGATCGGTTGGTATGCTATGGATTGTATGATATGGAACGTATTACATGGTCAATGGACTCGGATTGCCCGTGCACGGGTGCGGCTTCTCTCGAACGGTTACGCCGGGGCGTCGGGACCGTTCGGCCTAGAAGGGAATTATGTGTGGTATTTATGGTGCACAACATTCGGACGGATTATGACCGTCCAGTGCTATGATAAGCTATGATATCCGTAAGTTTAGGATCCTTCGGATACTGGGCTAGCAACCCGTATCGAAGCGATTGTAGGCTTACACATAAAAGATGCCAAGTCCATTACGGTACGACACACCGTGACCTTCATATAGATAGGGCCGGTGGGCTAAGATGAGAGATGGGTGCAGGCGCAGGGCCTGCTACCCATTATACATATGTTTACGTTTATGATTGGACGGTTGTACGAACCGATTATGTTTACTTATGTTAAGTTCTAACCACTGCAGGCTAAGGAAAATGGGACGGGATGAGCACGAACACTATGTTTATGTTTCAGATTATGTCTAACTGTATCTGCTGCAGGAACACGGTATGGGACACATTTATGATAATGTGATATGTTTAAGTGTTGCCATGAAATTGACCCTAAGGCTAAATAGAAAGATCACAAACTAAGATGCATGTTCACTAAATGAATTAAGTGTTTGGTTTGGGTGCGAGCGGGTCTTGATCAGTACGAAGCGAGGACGAAAGCACTAAACCCCCACTAGTTTATGTGTAGGTTCAGGTTATGATCGGCTCGGGGCTGGGCTTGGCTTGGACGTGCCGAGGTATGGAGTCCTTGGCGTTCAAGAGGAGCTACCGCATATGCGTTCGGACTTGCGACATGGAGATGTTCGGCCGAAGACTACTTGGTGGCTATAAAGAGGCATAATGTATGGAACAATGTAACCCTTGTGAGCTAGAGAGATCATGAGCGTTGTAGCCAATTGGCATTTTATGTTGGGCTATTCAGAGCCTTTGTAACCTTCAGTTCAATATCAATAAAGGAGATTCTTATATTTTACTTGTTTCCTTCCGCTGCTTATGTTATCGATTTGAGATAGTTCTACGTGAACCTGTTATCTTGCCTTGTACGAGCGCAACTCCAGGCTCGTGCGGCATCACGCCCCAGCGAGGACGATGATTCGGGTGAAATCTAGCGAGGACGAGCGATTTCCCGGGTCGGGGCGTGACAAGTTGGTATCTGAGTGGTTCCATCCTTTGGACCGTATATGAATCTCTTTGACCCTCAGTTGCTTCGCTATCGAATTCAGTTGACTCTAAGTTGTTTCCGCAACCGTATGGCTCATGGATCTGCTCGACGCTACATTGGATGTTCCATACAATAAGTCTATATTAAGTGAGTACGTCTGCCATAAGTATGTCGTGACAATCGTGCTATCTCCGGGTGCCATCGGAGAATGTTAGTTGCACAAGGTGCACGAGTTATAGAATGCTGGTCGTACGAAGTGCGAGGAGTTATGTGTTATCGGTCGCACGGGGTGCGAAAAGATATGTGTTGCTGGTTGCACGAAGTACAACGGGTCGATATGTGAGGCGATGCATGTTATGTTGCTATGCGAGTGATTATGTATTATCGGTTGCATGGAGTGCAGCGAGTCGTGGATCGTTCGTTGCATCGGTGCAACGAGTCGATACGGTATGATGCGTATTGTATGGCTATGCGGATGGATAGCGATATGTTGCACAAGACTGAGTAAAGACCGTAAGTATCGAGAATGAGTTGTTGCACGAGTTACAACGAGCGAGATTGAAAGATCGTGGATGCGATAATAACGAGTCGAGATGGTCGCTAAGTCGAGTTGAGTAGGCGAACGTTTATGTTGGCCGAATGTCGCGTTGAGCTTTGAATAAGCGAATGTTGTGGATGTGATCGGTATGGTCGCCATGGTATGGTTAGATCGAATGTATGTCAAACTTAAGCTAACGTTAGAGCTGGGATCGGAAGGATCGCCATACGGGATAGTTGATTGGAAGATAGATGTCGGACCTATGCGAAGTACGATGCCGAGTACTGACTTGATTCCGAGTGGTATATGCAATACCAATTATGCGAGCAAGTATAGCGAAGTATTGTGTCGATAACGATAGGCTCGATCCTGAGTGGTATATGGGATACCACTTAACGATGGTTATGTTAAGCCGGTTGGTAACTTGCGATAGGTTACGTCGAGGCGATTATGTTGTTACGATATGTTGTCCGTAACGGACGGAGTAGTACCGAGACTCGAGTGGGAATGATTTGAGAGAAGTCGATGCAAGTATGTTTCGGTGGATTAAGTGGAACGATTATGTGCGAATCGTGCCTATGAATGATACGTCGGACGAGGATTCGTTAAGTATAAGTTGAACGATAGGCCAAGTATATGCGAATGAATGTTACGTTGAGGAAATAGTCGACCCGGTCGGACTTATATTGAGTTGGTACGAAAACTTATTCGGAACGCGTTGAGTAGGTACGAAGAAATTGTATGAACGAATTTGGGTTAGCACGATGAGTCGGTAGCACGATTGGAAGTGCGAGTTAGGGATATGAGAATGAATATGTGAATTGGAAATTGTGGTACGATTATGATAGTTATAACGGAATTAATCTTGATGTGTGCAAGACTTGATTCGTATTCGAGTTCGGATGATAACAGTGATTACAACGAATTGGAGCTTATGAGAAAGGAAGGTGTTCAAGTTATGCATATTGACGATGGTATTGAGGCGTATCAAAGACGATATGTAATAACTCGGAGATACTCTGATCGAATGAACGAAAATTATGTTGAGCATTATTGTTGGATGAATAGGATGCAAGTTAAGTTGATGGCAGTTTGGATGATAACGGTAGGAATGCTTCGAAGAACTTAAAGAGTCGATGGATGTTACTTTGGATGAAAACGGGAGTGTCTGGATTGCTTCGCGGATCACCACTATGTTGACATTCTTGTCTTGAGCGAGTGCAACACCAGCCTCACACATGCGTCACGTCAAATTAGAACGATTATTCTGCGTGAGCGCTGGTATGGTGATTCATCCAGCGGGGATGATCGAACTTGCGAGGCGTGGCAAATTTGATATGGACTTGTGGTTTGATGCGAAAGTAAAATTGAGGATTGTGCGATATTGCTGACGGTAGTATACGAGTGACTTAAGTAGCAGCGGCGCATCAGTTATGCGGGGGTAGAGAAATTATGGATTGGTATGTTGGATTGGGTAAAGTCCCATAGGAATTGTCGGGAAATTGATTTGGCTTCGCGATAGGATATAGCATGGTTCGTTGTAACTGTCCCTCGTTGATGATCTTTAATTATCGAGCGTAGTTTCGGGGCAGATGACCCTAGAAGACTTGACCGCCAAATCAAGTGAATGTTGAAGTCCCATAGGATGACCTTAAAGAAGTCGCATAAGGAATTTTATCGAGGATAAGGAATGATCGAGTATATATTGAGGAACGTGCTTAGCGTAGTGACGCGGTAAGGCGATTGCAAGGATTCTACAATGCGGAGAGTGACGGATAGTAGAACGACCCTAAGAGTTGTGTCGTAGGTCGGTTCGAGGAGCGGTTAGGCTATGTGTGTTGAGCGCACGATTTAAGTTACGAAGCGAACTTGTCGGGATTGAATCGAAGTTTGAGTAAAGGATTTGTACTCGGTCGAGAATCGGGGATGAGCGTATCGTAAGAGACCTTGGGTCGGAAAGATTGTTGCCTTTGAGCATCGTAGACTCAAGTTGACCTCTTGTGTCGGAAGAGCGCGAGCATGATGTTTGGATAAGTTACCTAGCGGGGGTAGCCCCAGACGCGATGCGTAAGTAATTCGAGAACGTGGATCGTGTGGAGATAGTTGTGTGCGAGACTTAGTACGGATTGTAGACAAAAGAATTTGTGACATGTGGACGTAGTCCATGTCGTTAAGGCCAAATGTTATGAATGATTGGATGAAGGACTCAAGATGTGCGAGAGATAGAAAATGGTTGGGCGAATAGGCGTTGCGGGAGCTTGTTGCGATCGGATGCGCAATAACTCGATGCAGTACATGCGTTAGGTGGCCGGCGAGAAACTTACGAGATCGAAGTTATGGTTGAATTAAGTTATGTGTAAGATGTTGGAAGATGATCGCATGTTATGGGATGATACATACGAAGAGTATTTTGGGAATAGACGCTAAGATATGACTAAGTTGAGTACGGACCGATGGATACTTGAGGATTTAAGTTGAGCTTGTTAGTTGTCCCGATATCCTACAACTGAGCTTGGCTGAAATGCATATATTGGTGGGACGCCTAAAATATGTGTATGATCCAAACTAAGTTGTATGATTCCAACGATAGTAATACGAGATCGTGAAGCGATCTATGCGAGGCACTTGGATTAAGTGTTGGTTTCGGTTCGAGGACGAACCTGATTTTGAGTGGTATATTATGTAATGCCCCGCTCCGCATGGGTGCATTATGATGAGTCGTTGACTCGAAGAGTTGCGTCGACCCGATAAAGTATCAATACGAATCGATGCAAGTATTGCGTTGGCCAAAGGTAAGCTTTGAGTCGGTTGGAATCTATGAATCGAATCGATACAAAGTATAAGTCCCGTCGAGCAAGTGCTGATTTTAGTTGATCTGGTGTGTAGGCTATGCTTTTACGCTGGACGATAAGAGGTCGGCATTTTGCCTTATGCAATAAAGTGTCCGCAAAACCAAATCGAGACCTTGCAACGGATTGTGGCATGGACGCGATAGGCCAAATCAACCGAGTAGTTCAAAGGAGTGGCTAAGTCCGGGAGTTAGCTACGCGATCGAGTTATGGAAGCGAGATGCTTCAACGCAGCAAAACGGCAAGGCGTATCGGCTTAAGGTGGGCGGGTTCTTGACTCTCTCTTCCGATTCCTTCACGTCTAATAAAATATGTTATGGTATGCGTAAGATGTTATCGAGTAAGCGAGCGTGGCTCGACGACGAAAGGTCTAAGTATGTGTCGAACACTAAGATAGAACATTGAACAATCGAACAATTGAAGCGACGTGCATCGAGTGCACGAGTCGCAGTAGGGCAATGATGGTAGAACATTGAAAGATGATAATGAGATGTGCACCATGTGCACGGCTCCGAGAACATTGAACTCTAGGCGTAGAACATTGATTATGGTGCTGAGCGTGCCTTTGTGCACTTAAGCTACGAAATGACTAAGTAAATACGGAGGTAGGCTATGCGAATAACATTATGTACGGGACGCGTGAATACGAGTATGAGATGACTAAGCCGTTGGACATCGTGCATCAATATGGATGTGTTGGGGCATAACGTCGACGGAGCTCCCCATATGAATGGTGGATTATATTTATGGCACGGGAAACCGTTTATGTACGAGACTATGTTTATGGAATACGAGATCGGTTGGTATGCTATGGATTGTATGATATGGAACGTATTGCATGGTCAATAGACTCGGATTGCCTGTGCACGGGTACGGCTTCCCTCGAACGGTTACGTCGGGGTGCCGGGACCGTTCGGCCTAGGAGGGAATTATGTGTGGTATTTATGGTGCACAATATTCGGACGGATTGTGACCGTCCAGTGCTGTGATAAGCTATGATATCCATAAGTTTGGGATCCTTCGGATACTGGGCTAGCAACCTGTATCGAAGCGATTGTAGGCTTACACATAAAAGATGCCAAGTCCATTACGGTGCGACACACCGTGACCTTCATATAGATAGGGCCGGTGGACTGAGATGAGAGGTGGGTGCAGGCGCAGGGCCTGCTTCCCATTATGCATATGTTTACGTTTATAATTAGACGGTTGTACGAACCGATTATGTTTCCTTATGTTAAGTTCTAACCACTGCAGGCTAAGGAAAATGGGACGGGATGAGCACGAATACTATGTTTATGTTTCAGATTATGTCTAACTGTATCTGCTGCAGGAACACGGTATGGGACACATTTATGATAATGTGATATGTTTAAGTGTTGCCATGAAATTGACCCTAAGGCTAAATAGAAAGATCACAAACTAAGATGCATGTTCACTAAATGAATTAAGTGTTTGGTTTGGGTGCGAGCGGGTCTTGATCAGTGCGAAGCGAGGATGAAAGCACTAAACCCCCACTAGTTTATGTGCAGGTTCAGGTTATGATCGGCTCGGGGCGGGGCTTGGCTTGGACGTGCCGAGGTATGGAGTCCTTGGCGTTCAAGAGAAGCTACCGCATATGCGTTCGGACTTGCGACATGGAGATGTTCGGCCGAAGACTACTTGGTGGCTATAAAGAGGCATAATGTATAGAACAATGTAATCCCTTGTGAGCTAGAAAGATCATGAGCGTTGTAGCCAATTGGCATTTTATGTTGGGCTATTCAGAGCCTTTGTAACCTTCAGTTTAATATCAATAAAGGAGATTCTTATGTTTTACTTGTTTCCTTCCGCTGCTTATGTTATCGATTTGAGATAGTTTTACGTGAACCTGTTATCTTGCCTTGCACGAGCGCAACTCCAGGCTCGTGCGGCATCACGTCCCAGCGAGGACAATGATTCGGGTAAAATCTAGCGAGGACGAGCGATTTCCCAGGTCGGGGCATGACAATACCGATATACTGCGACAACTAGGCGACTGCGGTGGTGGCATCAAATGATCTCTTCAACGGAAAGAAGAGGACTGTGCGGTTGAAGCACGTGGTAGTATACGATCTCATCAAGAAAGGCGTTATTGTAGTGATTGATGTTTGAAGTCAAGAAAACCTGGCAGATTCGTTCACCAAGGGCCTCAAGCGATAGCTGGTCGATGACACAGCAAGTAAAATAGGCTTAAAGGCATTCTGATATTGTGTTATTATATTCCTACCATAAAGTTTTATGCTATTAGTTTAAAAAAAATCTACTAGGCATCTAGCTTTTGGTTCAAGGGAGGACAATTAACCGGAAGAATATAAAGAACGGTGGGTACATGTCCTATAGGGCATGGAGAGGTTACGGACCTATAACCGCTGTTGTCTACTGTATGTTTTCTGTAAAAAACAGATCCTATAGAAAGGTTGGCTTAAATGTCTTAATGAGTTCTCATGCCGAGTGAATGCATGGTGTGCTTTACAGAAAGTACGATAGCGCAGCACTACGAGGAGTGAAACTCCATGCTACAGTGGGGTAACTCTATTATGAGGTTCCCTAAAGGGGTAATGCGTCGGCTTTGCGAGCCAAGTCACAGCGGCGTAGCACCGCAAATAGATAGGTAGCCTAATATTGTATGTTGAAATTAAAGAGGATGTAGTCAGCACTACAAAGAGGAGAAGTTCCTCATGTTATAGTGGCATGACACCACGATGAGGTACCCGGTTAGGGATAAGCCTCGGCCTTGCAAGCCATATCGTTGCGACGTAACACCGCAAGGGAGCCTAAGGCTTCATGCTGGGTAGTATGGCATTACAAAAGAAGCGGTGACCTCATGCTACAATAGTATGACACTACGATGAGGTTTCCGGTAGGGGTAATTCCTCGGCTTTAGGCCATGTCATAGCGGCGTAGCACCGTAAAGGAAGCGCAAGGCGCTTCATGCTATGTCTCTTTAATAAAGAACTCACCTATAGTGTATGGAAAGAGATATCAGGCCGTTTCTTGAGGGTAAACTTGTAGGCGCCCAAAATTATATACTGAAACTAGGCTAGCACAGGGCCTTTGTGCATCCAGAAGCACATGTGACTACATTATGTGAGTGTGAAGAATTTCAGCTATGGTGCAGAATTCAAGGCTTAGTCCATTCTTGTATTATAGTCTGTTGTTTGACCCAAGCGGGAAGATTCAAGTCGTCAGCGACATCTCTCCTAGTGCATGATAGACAGTCACTGTGGGGAACACTCAAATCCATATATATTAAGATATGTGGGGAATTGTTGGTGCATTTACTCCTTGACATGTAGAGAGCTTGCTCTCAACATGCCTAGTAAAGTTTAGTCCCACATTGGAAGTGCACCATAAGGTATCTCAACATATATACTTGGTATATGTTGTTGGGATATGCACATGGGATGGTAAACCTAAAGAGGGAACCATGTGGGTGATTTTACTAGAGGTAAGGATAAGGCTCCATGGTAAAGCTTTAAGCTTTTTGCTCTTAGGAATTAATTTCCATTAGAGTAGGGGCTTAGCGACTCGGAATCGGACCCGGACTCGGGCTCATGAGGCGTAATATGGTATTTTGTTGGCGCACTTAGCACAATAGCTCGTCGCTAGGAGCATATGCGCTTAAGTTTCTCTCGTTGCACAAGCCTTTTGCGCATCCGATCGCGTGGCCAGATGGCGTGGCCAATTGGTACTGCCAGATTGTGTGGCCAATTGGCGCGACCAGATGGTGCTGCCTGATGGCATACCAGTTGGCACGGCCAGTAGGCGTGTCAGTTGGCACGGCCAATAGGCGTGCCAGTTGGCGCAGCCTGTTGGTGCTGCCAGTTGGCGTAGCAGTTGGTGCACGGTTTGCGCAGGGTGCGTGCGGTTCGCGTATGGCGCGAGCGCGTGCGGAAGCATTGGCGCGATTAGCGCAGGGTGCAGTTAGCGCGAGTTGTGTGCCATTTGACTCAAATTGTGTCTGTGCACGATTTGAGCGGTTACAGAATATTCGGGACGGTTTCTTCCCACGTCCCTAATATTCTGCTAACTCGACGGTTACATAATGTGGCTATATAAGCTTCTTTTCCCCCTCTCTCTCAGTAGTACATAGTAGAACAAAAGTTTCTTTAAAAATATTTATTCTTTAATAATTTCATTAAAAATTAGTTAATTAATAAAAAACTAACTATTTTATTAGTATTATTAATTAATAAAAAATAGTATTATTAATTAAAAAAATTAGTTAATTTCGTTATAATCATAATTAATAAGTTATTAGTATTATTGTAATATTAATTAATAATTTGTTAATTATTAATAATCATAATTTACTAGTATTATTATATTATTATTATAATATTAATTAATAATTTTTTAGTATTATTATAATATTAATTAATAATCATATCCTATGCTTAGTATTATTAATTAAAAAATTAGTTAATTAGTTAATTTTGTTATAATCATATTAATAATTTATTAGTTTTATTATAATATTAATTAATAATTTGTTAATAACTATTTTTTATAATCTTAATTAATAATATTTTAATCACAATTAGAATCATATTTTATAATAATTTAATTAATAATTTACTAATCATAATAATATTAATTTATAATTACTATTTTTAAAATATTTAATTTATAGTTAATTAATCGTTAATTATTAATTATTAATCAATAATTATAATTTATAATTGTTAATCGTTAATAAAAAAATTATCAATTGTTAATTATTAATCGTTAATTATAATTTATAGTTATTAATTATTAATTATTAATCGTTAACTATTAATTTTTAATCTTTAATTATTAATCGTTATTTATTTTAAAATTAACTAATCATTAATTATTAATTTTATAATTAATAATAACTAATAATTAATTATTAATTACTAATTGTTAATTATTAATTTTATAAATAATAATAACCATAATTAATCATAATTAATTAATAGCTTAATTATTGATCATGACTATAATTTAATTATTAAACATAAATCCAAATCCTATGTTTGGTTGGAGTTGGATTTGGACTTGGATTTGAATCGTGAAATCCATGATTTGGATTTGGAGGATTTCCAAATCAAAATCCAAATAGTGAAATCCGGTTATCAAACAAGCCCTAATGCTTGAAGGAACGGGCATCCTTTGCTTGCTTATAAATATCCATCCCCCTTTGCTCCCAACATTTCCCTAACTTCTTTTCTAAAGATTCTCTCCCAACATTAGGTTACGGTTTTCTCCAGAGCCTCTTTCAACAACATGTTCGATCTCTTTCTTCTACGGTCTACTCGATCTGTCGATGTCTATTTTCAAATCGATAGTTATATTTCTAGATCTCGTTGCCGCATGGGTTTTTTTTCTCTCATAGATATAGATTTGGTGGATGTAGATGGCTAGTAGGGAGAAAAAAAAAACCTATCCTCCCTTGTATTAAATTGTATTTGGTGTTTTTTTGTAGATATAAAGATTGTCTTTAGCATGCTTCTGAAGCTTCTTCTTCTTCTTCTTCTTCCAAGTTAGTAAATTAAAAATTAGTTAATCTTTAATAATTTCGTTAAAAATATTTATTCTTTAATAATTTCGTTAAAAATTAGTTAATTAATAAAAAAATTTAACTATTTTATTAGTATTATTAATTAATTTAAAATAGTATTATTAATTAAAAAATAGTTAATTAGTTAATTTTGTTATAATCATAATTAATAATTTATTAGTATTATTATAATATTAATTAATAATTTGTTAATTATTAATAATCATAATTTAATAGTATTATTATATTATTATTATAATATTAATTAATAATTTATTAGTATTATTATAATATTAATTAATAATTTATTAGTATTATTATAATATTAATTAATAATCATATCCTATGTTTAGTATTATTAATTAAAAAATTAGTTAATTAGTTAATTTTGTTATAATCATATTAATAATTTATTAGTTTTATTATAATATTAATTAATAATTTGTTAATAACTATTTTTTATAATCTTAATTATAATATTTTACTCACAATTAGAATCATATTTTATAATAATTTAATTAATAATTTACTAATCATAATAATATTAATTTATAATTACTATTTTTAAAATATTTAATTTATAGTTAATTAATCATTAATTATTAATTATTAATCAATATTTATAATTTATAATTTTTAATCGTTAATAAAAAATTATCAATTGTTAATTATTAATCGTTAATTATAATTTATAGTTATCATTTGTTAATTATTACTTTTCTGTCGACTTTTTGCTATCTTCGATCTCTCCCGTATCACCTTAACTTTTTGCACAGTCTTCTCCACCAGTTCTGGGCCTAGCATGTGTCGTTCCTCGACTTCATCCAAGCAAATGGGCGATCTGTACTTCTGGCCGTATAAAGCTTCGTACGACGCCATTTGGATGCTGGACTGATAGCTATTGTTATATGCAAATTCAGCCAACGGTAGCTGAATGTTTCGTACAATCGAATTATTTTATCAAGAGAGATCTTAGCAAGGTTAACAAGATAGATCTTAGCTGAACGTCCATCTCGATCCGAGTCTTTGCACGCCAACCTTTGATTAAGCTCGGGTCTTTATTATATCCTTGATTAAAAAAAGATGTAATAACTCATTTGTCATGATTTTTCAAAAATTATATTTTTATGTTTAATTTTGTAGGAATAGTTGGATAAATTCTTCAAATTAATCTCTCTCTCTCTCCCATTTTTTGAAGAATTTTTTTTAGTGGAGATCACATATCCCCCCTCAAATTTCTCTCCTCCATCATTCTTACTGTCACGCCCCAGAACCAGAATACTGGAGAGCGGAGGAATGACTCAGCTCGCTACGTATTACAGGTAGATGAATACCGTATAATATGATTAATGCTGTCTAAAGACAAGGGGGTGCATACTACATGAAAGCCTCACTATGGTTACTTCGCATCTATGGTCTCAATCATTCAACCAAGAAACAGTAATAAAGAACATGTAAGATATAGCAGTAAGGCGTCCTAAACGCTCAGTCAAAATGTTCTTCATATCTGGCTTTACAAAACATAGCCAGATGATGTAGCAAGTATATATAATTGTTTATCAGCTGCAGCCTGACTTAGTTATAATTATTTAAAAGTAAGCACAAGACGATCCGACTAACATGTCGGTGCCAAACGACAAAGTATAAAGTAAGTAACAAAACAAGCGGGGAAGTAAGGAACCCACTCGAGTCCTCCTGCGATCATTCCTCTAGTATTGACCATCTTGGAGGTAGAAGTAAGCTGAGTCCTCGGGAGCCGGCTCTAAATCTGGCTATGCAAAACTAGAGAGGTTAGACCTCTAATAGCAAGTACCGCAAGGAAGCACGATATGAGAAATTAGAACCAGTAATAAGAAATATGATAAATATATCTCTGCTTGCTACTGGGATTCGCATGACATCACGACACTTCAAACCAACTTCCCAACCAAACAAGGACAGAAGTTGATCCGTCATGTCCTGACATTCTGATCATCTCAGTTAGTTAACAGAGTAGGTACAGTACACAAACAAATTAATTTAAACGGCCATTCAACTACTACGGCTTGCTACTGTGAGTTCCAAGTTACCCTGAAAATATGCAATAAGGATTCCTCAGTTCTTACTATGAACAAGCAAGGCTAGTCTACCCAATCAATCAATTGTGCCAATTATGAATTAGACGAGTCCCAGCGGGACGTCCGTCATCAATATACAATAATAATATATAAACAGATACCGCTCCCTACCCGTATGGAAGATTTGCAGTATCTGTGGGAACCAGACGGCATATCGGGTACTTAATAGTCCCAAAGATGGCTGCCATGTAAGAACTCGGAAATCCATTCTCTCCATGCTATTATGATTTTTATTTAACTTAATAGCTTCTATGTTAAGTGAAATCCTATGCCGTGGATCATGGTCATTCAAAATGAGTACCTTCGTACCAGGTACGATATGCACATCTCCATAACGATACTCGTGCGGTTAGGTTGTAGGTCTTACATAGCATAATGCAACAATCAAAACTAGCCACGGAATAATCATGCCTTGACCATAAAGTATATATGCTGCTTTTGTAGAAAATAAATTGAAGCCTGCATGTGTCTATATGCCAATATTTGGGATCGGCCAATCGATTGCAATAGTTCATAGTTAATATGAACGTGTCTCTTTCATTCAATTCAATAAGACGACTAGCCAGTCTCTTAGTTCCAACTAGGAACGCATGATCAATTATTAATTATAACGCCCCAAAACTAGAATACTGGAGAGCGGGGGCGTACATAGCCAGCTACGTATATTAAAGTACAACCCACCTCGCTATACGGTCACGGCTGTCTAGATACATGAGGGTTTAACTACAAGCCAACAGTCTCATATGGTCATGAACCAGCCTATTGTCTCAATCTTAAGCAAACAATAATAGTTATAAGATGTCAGAGCATTAAATATATAATAGCAAGGTGTCCCATACATTACATATTGGATGATCATGAAGCTAGTCGAATAAAATGTCAAGACTAGCAAGAGTTCAGTCATACATGATCAACCCTAGGATCTGTCAATCATGTTACAGCCCATAGGCGAACAGTAAATAAAGGTGCAATACGAGCTAACACGTGCTCGCCGGCTAAACGCCTTAAAGGAATAATTTTTACAATAAAGTGGGAGGACAAAAAGAAACCCACTCGTTGTTAGGGTTACGCCTGGTAGTCACAATCTGGCTGGAAGACAGGTGGATCCTCTGGTGCTGCTCCGATATCCGGCCACACAAAACCAGCTGGGTCAGACCCCAAAAAGAGCAAGTGTCACAAAGGAGGCTTCACTTAGGAACTAAAACCAGCATATCACAATAGAATATTAAAGGTAGAAAATAAAGAACTGATAATAATAGAGATAATAACAGTAAACTGAGTACGAGAAAACCATTCAAGTAACCAGGTCACAACCCTTAAACCAAACAAGGACCGCTTCACCTGAATAGAAACTTGTCTCAAATACTATTGGTAAAGTGAAGACAATAAATGAAGAGAGGACACAGAACTGCTCCGAGAGCCAGGTTACAACCCTTAAACCAAACAAGGACCGAGGTTGTAACCCTTCGCCTAAACAGAACTGGACCCTCGATCTTTATCGCTAAGGCCGGTATAAATAATCATGGTATTAAGGTAAGGTAAAACATGACGAACATGACATGGGGTTGCAATAAGACAATAAACGAAGATAGGACACGGAACTGCTCCGGGAGCCAGGTTACAACCCTTAAACCAAACAAGGACCGGGGTTATAACCCTTCGCCTGAACAGAACTGGACCCCCAATCGTTAATGTTAAGGCAAGCATCAATAATCATGTCATGTCACAATCTTGCACAGGATCAGGATAAGACTAAGCTGGAATAAACTCCATCCAATCAATCACGGCCAATCAAGAGTACGGCTTGATAATTTAACTAACTAGGGTTATCACAGGCTTAGTTATTATAAAGATGCAATGAGATTGTCCCAATAGCCACAAGCCCTGCAGACCATCCGATTATCCAGGTCGAATGTCCGTTTATGAATAATGCAACACGTGACTGTGTGCTGAAAATGAGCCGTACTCGTCAGTAGGCTACAAGTCCACTTAATGCGCCCAGATAACGGGATTGTCTGTAGCTGGGAATCTCTTCATGTCTACTGAATTATTCTAGTTTATTAGCCTTAGTCAATTACTGTAGGTATCCCTGACCGTGGTACTCAGGGATCCCTATCCTAGACATGATACAAGACAGTTCTGGTTCATTTGTACAAACGCAATCGTCCACGGTGTCCAGGTCATTCAATTCTGTCATGACATGTTAGCCGTCGCAACAGCATTCGAGATATATATCATGTCAAATTTACTGTCAAGAGTGCGCCACGATGGGCCACAATCATGTCATGTTATTTGTCAAAAGTGCACCACAACTGGTCACCATTATGTCATAGAACATATTTAAAATTAACATTTAACCTGGTATAAGCGTATATGCAATAACTAAATATAAACAGGGTGCAAGAGTTATGGAGGAATCATTCGGCTCAGGGGAGACGGGGCATAACTTCCACATACGAACTCAAAATGAGGTGCTCCAGAGATATTCGGAAATACAAGACAAAGATCTAAAATTTTTATGTTTTAAGTTTTTCGAAATTCTGGCTAGAAAATAGCTAAACTTGGCAAAAACAGTCATTCTGTGCAGTTTTATGCCAAAAATTCAATTCTGCATAAAATACGCAAAAGGGGAGGGTTCCAGCATAAAATTTCTCATTCTGGGTACCATCCAGCGTAAAATACGCATAATCATGGTTCTCTGCATAAAATTTTATATTCCTGATGCTATCCAGCATAAAATACGCAATTTCAGGATTCCCTGTGTAAAATCTTACATTCTAGATGCTATCCAGCGTAAAATACGCAATTTTAAGGTTCCCGGCGTAAAATCTTTCCTGCATAAAATCTTACATTCTGGATGCTATCCAACGTAAAATACACAATTTCAGGGTTTCCTGCGTAAAATCTTACACTCTGGATGCTATCCAGCATAAAATATGCAATTTCAGGGTTCCATGCATAAAATCTTACATTCTTGATGCTATCCAGCGTAAAATACGCAATTTCAGGGTTCCCTGCGTAAAATCTTACATTCTGGATTCTATCCTGCGTAAAATATGCAATTTCAGGATTTCCTGCGTAAAATCTTACATTTTGGATGCTATCCAGCGTAAAATACGCAATTTCAGGATTTCCTGCGTAAATTTTCACTCAACCGACATGAAAAATTCAGAAAACTTGTTTTGGCCATAAAAACTTCATTTTAACTCGAAATGAGGTGAATAAAAAACCAAATTCATACGAAATTTCTTGTTCTTGCTCATGGAACTATTAGTTTTCGAAAATAACAAATTTTAGTAGATCAAAACCAAGAAAAACTCCATGAACTTATGAAACCCCAAAGTTATAATGTAGATCTAAAAGAATCTATCCATAAAAATCAAAAACTCCAAGTTCTAAAGAGGCTTATAATCATGTAAAGAAGAGAATGGAACAATAAAACTTGAGATCCATCATGAAGCAAGTTACACTTGCCTAGGGCTCTTGGATGTAGCTGGAGAGGAGTAAGTGAAGAAGAAGAAGAAAAATTATTGAAGTGATAATGAGGAGAGAGAAGAGAGTGGGATTAATAAATGGGGATGGTGGTGGTAGGTATGGGTTCTCCCATTGGTTCATGATGAACCAATAAGCAATCCAAGCCGAACCAAGCCAACCTAAACAAGCCGAACCAAGCCAGGAGACATGCAATACGAGTCAGATATGTACACGTATTCCAAAATACGTAATACGAACTATGGTCATCACAACTCTACCCACCTTAAAAGAATTCCGTCCTCGGAATTTAATTAAGAGGCTAGAGAGGCAAGGACAAGCTATATTCAAGCAATCTACCGTGCAATCATTCATTTCAAGCAAGGAATTTAGACCGTAAGGCATAAGAAAGACATTATACCTTACGAGTCAAACAGGTCGGGATATCGTGATCAGATATCATCCTCACGCTCCCATGTTGACTCACCCAAGGAGTGATGACCCCAAGCAACACGGACTAACTTGATAGTCTTGTTCTTGAGTATCTTCTCTCTTTGGTCCAATATGGATATGGGCCTCTCCTCTTACGAAAGGTTGGTACCAACAACCAATTTTGAATGATCCATGATGTGTCTCGGGTCCGAAATATACCGTCGTAGTTGGGATACATGGAACACGTCATGCACCTCACTCAGAGACGACGGAAGAGCGAGACGATAGGACACATCTCCTACTCGCTCCAGGATATCGAACGGCCCTATATCCCTAGGACTAAGCTTTCCCCGTACGCCGAAACGAATGACGCCACGGTTAGGCGAGATCCTAAGGAATACATGGTCGCCGACAGAAAATTCAAGGGGACGCTGATGAGAATCGGCCCAATGGCGTTGGCGAACTTGTGCAACGTGAAGATGATCTCTGACTCTCATGACCACCTCAACTGTCTAAGTGATCAACTCAGGACCAAGCATCGGCCTTTCTCCAACATCGTCCCATGCTAGTGGGGATCTGCATTTCCTACCATACAGTGCCTCGAACGGTGCCATCTGGATGCTAGTTTGGAAACTATTGTTGTACGAGAACTCAACCAGGTGAAGGTGATCTTCCCACGAACCGCTGAAGTCGAGCATACAAGATCTCAACATATCCTCAAGAGTCTGGATCGTGTGTTCCGACTGACCATCTGTCTGCGGTTGATAAGCTGAGTTGAACTGGAGGTGAGTTCCCAAACTCTTTTGCAGACTACGCCAAAAGTGCAACGTGAATCTCGAATCTCTGTCCGAGGTGATGCTGACCAGCACTCCGTGAAGTCTGACTATCTGCCTGAGGTACATCTCTGCTAGCTGAGCCATCGACTGACCAACTCTGAATAGAAGAAAGTGAGCCACCTTCGTGAGCCTATCAACTATAACCCAAATAGCATCTCTACCGGCCGGGGACCTAGGTAATCCAGTCACGAAATCTATAGTTATATACTCCCACTTCTATTCTGGAATTGGCAAGGGCTGAAGAAGTCCAGCTGGCCTCTGATGTTCAGCCTTGACTTTTTGGCAAACCAAACACCGAGAGACAAACCGAGCTATCTCCCTCTTCATGCCATTCCACCAAAAGTGCTGACGAATATCTCGGTACATCTTCGTACCACCGGGATAAATCGAATACTGAGAACTGTGAGCTTCGGTCATGACTTCATGTCTGATATCTCCACTGGGTACACAAAGATGCTTACCATGTCGAAGTGTACCGTCTTCATGAATGCATAATTCTGGTCTTCGTCCTGCTACATATTCTGTCCTAAGCTGCTGAAGCTTAGAATCTGATGACTGAGCTATCTTGATTCTCTCAACTATAGTGGACTGAACTTGCATGCTGGCCATCAATGCCACACTGGAATGGAGGATAACTTCTATACCCATTTTCTGAAGATCGGCTAACAGCTCTGGTTGCGCTGTTAGGAAATAAACTCTGGCTCTCCTGCTCAATCCATCTGCAACGGCGTTGGCCTTCCCAGGATGATACTGCAAGTTAACATCATAATCCACAAGTAGCTCCAGCCACCTCCTCTGACGCATGTTGAGATCCTTCTGGGTGAAAACATACTTCAGGCTCTTGTGGTCGGTGAAAATCTCCACCCTATCTCCATATAGGTAGTGCCTCCACAACTTAAGTGCAAACACTACTGCTGCCAGCTCCAAGTCATGGGTTGGGTAATTCCTCTCATGATCACGAAGTTGTCATGACACATAAGCTATTACCTTCCCATGCTGCATCAGAACATATCCCAAACCTCTGCCCGAAGCATCACAATACACCGAGAATCCCCCGGTTCTATCTGGAAGCGTGAGAATAGGAGCCGTCATCAAGTCTCACTTCAACTTCTTAAAAGAATCTTGACATTCTGCTGTCCAAGCAAACTGCACATCCTTGCAGGTTAACTGGGTCAATGGCGCTGAAATTCGAGCAAAGTCTGAAACAAATCACCGGTAGTAGCCGGCCAAGCCAAGAAAACTGTGAATTTCTGCCACTGTGCTAGGTATCGGGCATGTTTCAATGGCCACGATCTTCCGGGGATCCACTTCTACTCCTCTTCTGGTGATGATATGGCCCAAGTACGAAATATGATCGAGCCAGAACTCGCATTTACTAAACTTGGCATACAACTGGTGCTCTCTGAGAATCTGGAGGACACCTCGGAGATGTTGCTCATGCTCTGCTTCACTCTTACTGTAGACCAGGATGTCGTCTAGGAACACAATCACGAACTGATCCAAATAAGGCATAAAGATACGATCAAAGAGGTCCATGAATATAGCCGGCGCATTGGTTGCTCCAAATGGCATCACAAGGAACTCATAATGCCTATACCGGGATCTGAAAGCTGTCGTCGGGATGTCCTGCTCTCTGACTCTGATCTGATGGTATTCTGACCGTAAATCTATCTTCGAGAATACTGTTGCTCCTCTGAGTTGATCAAACAAGTCATCTATCCTTGGGAGAGGATATATTCTTGATTGTCACTGAGTTCAATGTACGATAATCTACACATAATCTGGATGTACCATCCTTCTATTTCATAAGAAGCATCGAGGCTCCCCAAGGCGATCCACTAGCACGAATGAATCCCTTGGTTCTGAGTTCTTCAATCATTTTGTACAATATCTCCAATTCTAACGACGCCATCCTGTAGACTCTCTCTGACACAGGTGCAGCCTCGGGGATCAAGTCTATGGTGAATTCGATCTCTCGCTCTGGCGGCATTCCTGGAAGCTCTTCTGGGAAAACATCTGGAAACTCCTCGACGATCCGGGGTAACTGCACTGCTACTACTGCCATCCGCAATATGGGAGGAGAAGATTCAACTTTGTCTCGGGAAAAGGAAAACTCTGCCTCGCGTGGTATGCTAAAAACAACCCTGCCAATATGGCAATCTATCCTGGCATACTGGTCCCTCAACCAATCCATCCCTAAGACCACATCATAATCGGCCATCGGGAATTCTATCAACCTAGCGAAAAACTTTCTACCACTAACTACGACCCGACACGAGAAAAATACTCTATCTACTCCCACAAGACCGTTACCAGTAAGTATTTTGATTCTTACTGATAATGACTCGGGCTCCAGTCCTATCCGTGTCGCGAATCGTGCAGACATAAATGATTGCGAGGCACCAGAATCAAATAATGCTAAAGCTGGAAAGGTGTTGACGAGAATAGTACCTGCCACTACCTCACCGGGTGCTATTCCTTCCTCTCCTATGGTCAAGGCCAGCACTTGACCATGCCCTCTGGGTGCGGGTCCCCTATGCTAAAAATTCTTCTGTCTGCTCTAGATCAGGGCTTGGGCTTGGACATACTGCTGCAGTCTCTGCTGCTGGAATGCCTGGGCCTGCATCGGCAATGACCTCGGGAACGGGTACTGCAGCTGCTGATGCTGCTGGACTGGTGCTGGTCCTCTAACTGAAGGACTAGAGAAGGCCGATGAACTCCCCTTGTTCGGGCAGTTCCCAACCCTGTGGTCCGGGACACCATAAACCAAGTACAAACCCTGTGCTCTGCGACACTCTGATACCACATGTCCTGGCTTCCCGCAGTGTGAACATCCCACTGCGGAAGACTGCCTCTGCTTCTGCTGCTGAGGGTGCATCGGGGTGGAATGCTGAACCGACGTCACTGAGGCCGCCTGCCTCTGGTTGCCGGGGCTGGGGCTGACGACTGGTTCATCTGGCTATGCGATCGCTTCTGACCTCCGGTCCTATCCACGATCCTCTGGAAGGTATATTCATACCTCCGGGCTACCCTCAGTACTGCATCAAAGGTCTGATGCTCAAACTACTCCACTGCTAACAAAATCTCTATGTGGAGCCCCTGCTGGAACCGCTGGGCTCTATCAAACTCGGTCGCCACCAAGGTGGGAGCAAATCGACTAAGCCTGGAGAACTCGACCGCATATCCATCGACCGTCCTATCCATCTGCTTCAGATTGGTGAACCTCGTCTGTAGATCATATCGAGCTACAGCATCAAAATACTTGGTCTGGAATCTCTTCCTGAATATTGCCCAGGTAATAGGGGCCACTAATCCAACGGCCTGTGCCGCCCACCAGCTACGGGCAAGATCCAATAGCTGTAGGCGCACCATGGCCACCTTCTCGTTCTCTGGAGTCCTGGCTGCTTCTAGAATCATCTCTGTGTCCTGAAGCCATGCATCTGCAGCGATCGCATCTTCACTGCCGTCGAAGAAGGGAGGGTTCAAGCGCTTAAAGATGTTGGCCGTACTATTACCCTGATGACCTCCTCTGGTCAAGGCGTCTGCCACCACCTGGTGCAAGGCATCTCCTCGACGATCCTGGGAGGCTAATAGTGAACTGATGAGACCCACCAAAGTGCCATCATCAGGCTCTACAGGCTGGACGGGCTGAACTGGTGGCTCTCCTCCAATAGGCATGACTCTGGAGGCTACTCCTGAATGTTAGGCTTGATCTTCGGGTTGCTGCTGATCCACGGGAGGTGCTCCGCCTTGCTGATCGGCAGGTCCAGGAACAATGCCGCTGAAGAAGACGACATAGGAAATAATAAGGAAGGACCAGGACAGATCAACGATACAAGCATATGATCAGGTCAAGATTACAGGGATTAGAAGATACGGGCAGACATCAAGGGCGAGTGCTGATCGAGACTTCTATTCAGTAAACCCTCACATATCTTGATTTACAAGACCTGCACGAGCCACCACTAAAACCATATAATGCCCCAAAACCAGAATAATGGAGAGCGGGGGCGTACATAGCCAATTACGTATATTAAAGTGCAATCCACCTCGCTATACGGTTACGGCTGTCTAGATACATGAGGGTTTAACTACAAGCCAACAGTCTCCTATGGTCATGAACCAGCCTATTGTCTCAATCTCAAGCAAGCAATAATAGTTACAAGATGTCAGAGCATCAAATATATAATAGCAAGGCGTCCCATACATTACATATTGGATGATCATGAAGCTAGTCGTACAAAATGTCAAGACTAGCAAGAGTTCAGTAGTTCAGTCATACATGATCAACCCTAGGATCTGCCAATCATGTTACAGCCCGTAGACGGACAGTAAATAATGGTGCAATACGAGCTAACACGTGCTTGCCGGCTAAACGCCTCAAAAGAATAATTTTTACAATAAAGTAGGAGGACAAAAAGAAACCCACTCGTTGCCAGGGTTACGCCTGGTGGTCACCATCTGGCTGGAAGACAGGTGGATCCTCTGGTGCTGCTCCGATATCTGGCCACACAAAACCAGCTGGGTCAGACCCCAGAAAGAGTAAGTGCCACAAAGGAGGCTTCACTTAGAAACTAAAACCAGCATATCACAATAGAATATTAAAGGTAATAAATAAAGAACTGATAATAATAGAGATAACAATAGTAAACTGAGTACGAGGAAACCATTCAAGTAGCCAGGTCACAACCCTTAAACCAAACAAGGACCGGGGTTGCAGCCCTTCACCTGAATAGAAACCCGTCTCAAATATTATTGGTACAGTGAAGAGAATAAACGAAGAGAGGACACAGAACTGCTCCGGGAGCCAGGTTACAACCCTTAAACCAAACAAGGACCGGGGTTGTAACCCTTTGCCTGAACAGAACTGGACCCCGATCTTTATCGCTAAGGCCAGTATAAATAATCATGGTATTAAGGTAAGGTAAAACATGACGAACATGGCATGGGATTGCAATAAGACAATAAACGAAGAGAGGACACAGAACTGCTCCGGGAGCCAGGTTACAACCCTTAAACCAAACAAGGATCGGGGTTGTAATCCTTCGCCTGAACAGAACTGGACCCCCGATCGTTATTGTTAAGGCAAGCATCAATAATCATGTCATGTCACAATCTTGCACAGGATCAGGATAAGACTAAGCTGGAATAAACTCCATCCAATCAATCACGGCTAATTAAGAGTACTGCTTGATAATTTAACTAACTAAGGTTATCACAGGCCTAGTTATTATAAAGATGCAATGAGATTGTCCCAACAGCCACAAGTCCTACAAACCATCCGGTTATCCAGGTCGAATGTCCGTTTATGAAGAATACAACACGTGACTGTGTGCTGGAAATGTGCCATACTCGTCGGTAGGCTACAAGTCCACTTAATGCGCCCAGATAACGGGATTGCCTGTAGCTGGGAATCTCTTCATGTCTACTGAATTATTCTAGTTTATTAGCCTTAGTCAATTACTGTAGGTATCCCTGACCGTGGCACTCAGGGATCCTTATCCTAGATATAATACAAGACAGTACTGGTTTATTTGTACAAACGCAATCGCCTACGGTGTCCAGGTCATTCAATTCTGTCATGACATGCTAGCCGTCGCAACAGCATTCGAGATATATATCATGTCAAATTCATTGTCAAGAGTGCGCCACGACAGGCCACTATCATGTCATGTCATTTGTCAAAAGTGCACCACAACTGGTCACCATTATGTCATGGAACATATTTAAAATTAACATTTAACCTGGTATAAGCGTATATGCAATAACTAAATATAAACAGGGTGCAAGAGTTGTGGAAGAATCATTCGGCTCAGGGGAGTCGGGGTATAACTTCCACATATGAACTCAAAATTAGGTTCTCCAGAGATATTCGAAAAGCCAAGACAAAGATCTAAAACTTTCATGTTTTAAGTTTTTCGAAATTCTGGCTAAAAAATAGCTAAACTTGGCAAAAATAGTCATTCTGTGCACTTTTATGCTAAAAATTCAATTCTGCGTAAAATGCGCAAAAGGGGAGGGTTCTAGCGTAAAATTTTACATTCTGGGTACCATCCAGCGTAAAATTTCACATTCTGGGTACCATCCAGCATAAAATACGCATAATCAGGGTTTTCTGCGTAAAATTTTACATTCTGGATGCTATCCAGCGTAAAATACGCAATTTCAGGGTTCCTTGCGTAAAATCTTACATTCTGGATGTTATCCAGCATAAAATACCCAATTTCATGGTTCCCTGCATAAAATTTTACATTCTTGATGCTATCCAGCGTAAAATACACAATTTCAGCGTTCCCTGCGTAAAATCTTACATTCTGGATGCTATCCAGCGTAAAATACACAATTTCAGGGTTCCTTGCATAAAATCATATATTTTGTATGCTATCCAGCGTAAAATACACAATTTCAGGGTTCCCTGCGTAAATTTTTACTCAGCCGACATGAAAAATTCAGAAAACTTGTTTTGGCCATAAAAACTTCATTTTAACTCGAAATGAGGTGAATCAAAAACCAAATTCATACGAAATTTCGTGATCTTGCTCATGGAACTATTAATTTTCAAAAATAACAAGTTTTAGTAGATCAAAACCAAGAAAACTCCATGAACTTATGAAACCCTAAAGTTATAATGTAGATCTAGAAGAATCTATCCATAAAAATCAAAAACTCCAAGTTCTAAAGAGGCTTATAATCATGTAAAGAAGAGAACGGAACAATAAAACTTGAGATCCATCATGAAGTAAGTTGCACTTGCCTAGGGCTCTTGGATGTAGGTGGAGAGGAGTAAGTGAAGAAGAAGAAGAATTATTGAAGTGATAATGAGGAGAGAGAAGAGAGTGGGATTAATAAATGGGGATGGTGGTGGTAGGTAAGGGTTCTCCCCTTGGTTCATGATGAACCAATAAGCAACCCAAGCCGAACCAAGCCAACCCAAACAAGCCGAACCAAGCCAGGAGACATGCAATACGAGTCAAATATGTACACGTATTCCAAAATACGTAATACGAACTATGGTCATCACATTAATCAAGATCACAATCAATGTCAATCAATACCAAGATAACAATCAATGTTAATTAATGCCAAATTTGGGACTGAATCTGCCAAAAGGCATTATGGGCTAGAGTTCATGTGGCCGGGCAAATGGGGTCTCATGCGCCTCAATGACATGCGGCCAAGAATCGGGTCTCATGCGACTGGGGTTCAAGCTTAGCCATGCGGCAAGGAAAGGATTCATCTCATGCGGCTAGGAAATAAATTCTTATGCGGCTGAGATGACAAGCCTTATGCGGCTCGGGTGGAAATCCTCATGCGGCTAGAATGAAATGCAATATGCGGCTAGGGGGAAACGAATCCCATGCGGCTCAGAACTGTCAAAGGAAACAGTTATGCGGCTGGGAACTACTTATGCGACCAGGATTGCTCATGCGGACATGATTGCTCATGCGACCAAGATTGCTCATGCGGCCAGGATTGCTTATGCGGCCAGGATTGGTCATGCGGCCAGGAGAAAACTTGCCGCATGAAAGTGCATGCGGTCAAGTACCGTTTTTCTTCTCCATTTTCGAGAACAGAACCTTGGAAGCCATTATTTCCAAGCTCTCTAAATCCTTTATTCCAAGCCCAAATCTGGACTTCCATAGGTCAAAATGGGGTAGAACGAAATTCTCTACAATATGGAACCATCAAACTTGAAAAATAACAAAGTTACTAGATCAAAACCCAAGAAATTTGAAAATGCATTAAACTTAGATCTACATGAAATGAGCCATGGAAATTGCAAATACTAAATACTAAAAAGACTTAAGATCAAGTAAGGAAGATGATGGAACAATAATACTGGGATTCCATCATGAAGCAAGTTGGCACTTGCCTAAGCGGCTGGGTAGGTGGGTAGAGTTATGGAGGATGAAGAAGAAGAGTAATGGGGAAGGAAAAGTAATGAAGAGAGAGAAAGGGTTTGAGGCTTTAAATGAAAAGGGGGTAGGTGGAGAATTGTTGAACCACCCAAGATCGAAAAATAAACCAACTCAGGCCGAACCCAAAAGCTAAGTAAAAAGCAGAAAAATAATTAGCGTAAAATTAAAATAATTTAAATACAGAATAATACATGATAAAATTTAAATAAATACATTCAAGCAGTACACATATTTAAAATACGTATTTTGGGAATGGAAAGTGACATCTCTACCCTCCTTAGAAAAATTTCGTCCTCTGAATTTCAAATCCGAGCATGATAGAAACATCAGAGCTAGACTAATCTAAGTAAAAACAATTTGAGTAAGCAATCATTTTACAATGTCAATAGCAAGTAACATATCTATGTTTAACAATCCACGACATCAAGCAATTCTACTCATAAGGTGACAAGCATGAGGAGTTAAGATAATCAAGGTATACAGAAAGAGATATACCTTGTGAGTCAAACAGGTGCAGATACCGTGATCGGATATCATCCTCACGTTCCCACGTTGACTCCCCTAAAGAGTGATCACCCCAAGCAACCCGGACAAGGCTAATTGTTCGATTTTTGAGTATCTTCTCTCTTCGGTCCAAAATAGACACATAATGTTCCTCATAAGACAGGTTGGTACCAACAACCAGCTCAGAATGATCAAGGATATGGCTTGGGTCTGATACATACCTACGTAACTGAGATACATGGAACACATCATACATCTTTCGTAACGAAGGTAGAAGGGATAAACGATAAGCAACATCACCTATCCTATCAAGGATAACAAATGGGCCCACGTACCGCGGACTCAACTTCCCGTGAACGCCAAATCTAATGAGCCCACGAGTAGGTGAGATTTGTAAGAACATGTGGTCCCCAACGAAAAATTCTAGCGACCTACGATGCTGGTCCGCCCAATGACGATGTTGATCCTGCACAACTCAAAGTTGCTCTCTAATTCCTTTGACTACTTCAACTGTCTGGATAATTATTTCTGGACCTAGCATCTTTCTCTCCCCGATATCATCCCATGCCAGTGACGACCTACACTTTTTACCATATAGTGCTTCAAATGGTGCTATCTGAATACTGGCTTGATAACTGTTGTTGTATGAGAACTCGACTAAGTGCAGATGACTCTCCCAAGATCCTCCAAAATCCAGAGTGTAAGCTCGTAACATATCTTCTAAAGTCTGAATTATTCTTTCTGATTGTCCGTCCGTCTGTGGATGGTAAGCCGTACTAAATCTTAACTTAGTACCCAGACTATGATGTAAACTCTTCCAAAAATGTGATGTAAAACGGGTATCTCTATCTGACACAATACTGATAGAGACTCCATGTTGCCTGACTATCTGTTGTATATATAACTCTGCCAACTTTTCTGTAGATTGTCCTACTCTGAAATGAAGAAAATGTGCCACCTTTGTAAGCCGATCTACTATCACCCAAATAGCATCTTTACCACTTGGCGATTTCGGTAAATCGGTCACAAAGTCCATGGTGATGTGTTCCTACTTCCATTCTAGAATAGGAAGCGGTTGCAATAATCTAGCTGGCCTCTGTTGTTATGCCTTCACTTGTTGACATATCAAACAACGAAAAACGAATCTAGCTATCTCCCTCTTCATTTCGTTCCACCAAAAGTGCTTCTTGATATCTTGGTATATCTTGGTCCCTCCAAGGTGTATAGAATACTGAGAACTGTGAGTTTCTGTCATAACCTCCTGTCTGATATCTCTACTAGGCACACATAGACGTGATCCAAACCTAAATGTACCATCTTCATGAATTCTCATCTCCTTCCTGAGTCCTGACTCACATTCTGTCCTAAGCTTCTGAATCCTTGGGTCCTGTGCCTGAGCTGCCTTGATCCTGTCTACTAAGTCAGATTGAACTTGTAGACTCGCCAGAATTCCTACATCACTAGGAAGTATAACTTTGATGCCTATCTCCTGAAGGTCTTCTGAGATATGTTTCTGTGCTGTCAACATAAATGCGCCGCCTCTCCTGCTGAGAGCATCTGCTACCACATTAGCCCTGCCTGGATGATACTAAAGCTCCAGGTCATAATCCTTGATCAACTCTAGCCATCTTCTCTGCCTCATGTTCAGTTTCTTCTGAGTAAAGATGTACTTCAGACTTTTGTGGTCTGTGTACATGTCCACTCGATCACCATATAAGTAATGCCTCCATAGCTTCAAAGCAAATACTTCTTCTCGTAGTCCCGAAGCTGCCTAGATGCATACATTATCACATTTCCATGCTGCATGAAGACACATCCAAGTCCTTTATCTGACGCATCACAATATACAGTAAAACCTTTGGGTCCAATCGGTAATGTAAGAATAGGCGCTGATATCAACTTCTGCTTCAAAGTCTCAAATGATGTCTGGCATTCTACCGACCAGACGAATGGCACGTCCTTCCGTGTCAAGCGGGTCATGGGTGCTGAAAGTCTTGCAAAGTCTGATACGAACCTTCTGTAATATCCTGCCAATCCAAAGAAACTTCGTACATCTGCTACGGTCTTGGGTACTGGCCAACTCTCTACTGCTTCTATCTTCTTGGGATCTACTGCTACTCCAGCTCCTGATATGATGTGACCCAAAAATAAAATATGATCCGTCCAGAACTCACACTTGTTGAGCTTGGCATACAACTGGTTCTCCCTCAGAACCTGCAACACCTTTCGGAGGTGGCCTTCATGCTCCTCTTCACTAGCAGAGTATACGAGAATGTCGTCAAGAAACACAACGACAAACTGATCTAAGTATGGCATAAAGATACGGTTCATCAAATCCATAAATATTGCCCGAGCATTGGTCAAACCAAACGGCATTACTAAGAATTTATAATGCCCATACTTTGACCCGAATGCTGTCTTGGGAATATCCTCCTTCCGAACCCTCACTTGATGATACCCTGAACGAAGATCTATCTTGGAGAAAACTCTAGCCTTGCTCAACTGATCAAACAAGTCGTCGATCTTGGGTAGTGGGTACTTGTTCTTTATTGTTGCCGCATTAAGCTTCCTGTAATCGATGCACAATCTGGATGACCATCCTTCTTCTCCACAAGTACCACTGGTGCTTCCAATGGTGATATGATAGCTTTGATGAACTTCTTCTCCTTCAGTTCCTCTATGTGCTGATATACCTTGGCCTGCTCTGAATCCGACATTCTGTAAACTCGATCTGATATCGGTTTAGTTCCAGCTGCCAACTCTATACTGAACTCAATATCTCTAACCGGTGGTAGGCCGGAAAGTTTTTTGGGAAATACGTCTAAAAATTCTTTAACTACCTTCGGAACCTGAACTTCTTCCATTGCTGTTACTACTCCCTGCTCTTGTTGAGTCGCCACTGATCTGACTAAGGTGAACCGCTTCATGCCTAGAATATCAAAAGATACACTCCTTCTACGACAATCTATTGTCGCATGACTGTCTTTCAGCCAGTCCATGCCTAAGATAACGTCAAAATTTCCAACAGGAAATTCTATCAATCGGACGGGTAAGGAATGCCCATAAACTACAACGTTACACGCTAGAATAACTCTACTAACTCCTACGAGCCCATTGCCAGTAAGTATATTCAACCTCCCTGGCAATGCCTCGTACTCCATTCCTAGCTGTGTCGTAAATTGTGCAGATATAAATGAGTGTGATGCTCTCGAATCAAACAATGCTACTGCGGGATATTAGGCGACGAGAATGTTACCTGCCATAACATCTCCTGATGCTAATGCCTCCTCTAAGGACAGTGTAAATGCCTGGTGCTGCTGCTGGCCCCTGCCTTAATGATGTTGGGGTGGTCTATGCTGGTGTTGCTGCATCGGCAGTCCCTGCTGCCGAAACATCTGAGCCTGTGGCATCAACGGACGTTGGGCTAATGGTCTCACTGCCACTGCTGGTCCTCGATACTGGCCTGCCCCTGGTGCTGGCAGAGCAGGAAACTGTTGTACGGGATCCTTCTGACCTCGAATTCATGGGACAGGTGGTAACCCGATGATTTGGATTTCCACATATCAAGCACAGTCCGTTCAATGTTCGACACACATCTCTAGTGTGCCCTACCTTCCCATAATAAGTGCAGCCCACTGGGGGTTGCTGGTTCTTCCTCTGTTGTTGCTGCTGCTGCCTGGGTGGTGGTGCTGGCCCTCGCATTGCCATATCGTGAATACGAATGCCAAGGGATGGTGCTGTTGTTCGGGGCGCTGCTCCCCCTCCTCCTTCAATCTAACTGTGGGATCTCTTCTGACCTCCAGTCCTTGTTGTGATCCTCTGAATGATGATCTCATGCCTTCGGGTTGCCGTCAGTACCTCATCAAAGGTCTGGTAATTGTGTCCTTCTATCAATTGTAAGAGCTCAAGGTAAAACCCTTGCTGAAATCTCATAGCCCTCTGGATCTCCGTTGCTACCATCTCTGGGGCGAACCTACTAAATCTGTAGAACTCCGTTGCATAAGCATCTACCGTCTTGCCGGCCTGTTTGAGGTTGATAAACTTCTGTTGTAGCTCAAACTGCGCCACAACTCCATAGTACTTTGTCTTGAACCTTGCTATGAAATCATCCCAAGCAACGGGACGTCTGATACCTACTTACTCTAATTCCCACCAATCACGTGTGAGATCCTGAAGTAGCAACTTTACCTGATCAACACGTTCTTCTGCCGGTACCTTAGCCGCTGTCAAAATAGCCTCAATATCCTTAAGCCATGCATCTGCTGAGATGGCATCCTCTGTGCCCTCGAAACGGCGGGGGTTGTACTTGCAAAATCTGGTTGATGCTCCTGAATCTGGCCTTGCCCCTCTTTCTAAAGCCGTCTGCAATCCTTGGTTGAGTAGTACGTTCTGCTCCTGCAACTGAGCATGCATGCGCTGCTGGGATAACATCTGGTGTTGCTGAGTGGCCATCATCCCTCTTATGATCTCCAGAAGGGCCGGTGTTTCCACTTCCACAGGGGTAGATGGAACTGTTGGTGGTGGTGGAACCTCCGGATACTGCGATCCAGCTGCTGCTTCTACTATCACTTCTTCCTGGATAGTCCCTTGAGGTAGTACTGGCCCTTGTTGCTGACCAACCTGGTCATGTTGTCCATGTTGTACATGTTGTTGTTGTCCAGCTCTGACAGGTACGGATGAAGTGCCCCTAAGAAAAGGGACAAGAGAAAAATCAAACGACCGGACACGAAGGATCAATAAAGTCAAGGGATACTGGAATGTCAAGCTAGAGTTGAGATTCAACGAATCATGAGATCAAGGGAGAACATGTGTGATTGAGACATCCTATTAAAACACCCCACAAGTCTGAAATCGACCTACATGGGCCACCACTAAAACCTTGTCACGCCCTGGAACCAGAATACTGGAGAGCGGGAGAATGACTCAGCCAGCTACGTATTACGGGTAGGTGAATACCGTATAATACGATCAATGCTATCTAATAAGACGAAGGGGATGCATACTACATAAAAGTCTCACTATGGTCACTTCACATCTATTGTCTCAATCATTCAAACAAGAAGCGAAAATAGAGAACATGTGAGATAAAGCAGTAAGGTGTCCCAAACATTCAGTCAAAATGTTCTTGATATCTGGCTTTACAAAACACAGCCAGATGATGTAGCAAATATACACAATTGTTATCAGCTGCAGCCTGACTTAGTTACAATTATGCAAAAGTAGGTACAAGATAATCCGACTAACATGTCGGTGCCAAACGGTAAAGTATAAAGTATTTAACAAAATGAGCGGGGAAGTAAGGAACCCACTCGAGTCCTCCTGCGATCATCCCTCTAGTATTGACCATCTTGGAGGTAGAAGTAAGCTGGATCCTCGGGGACCGGCTCTAAATCTGGTCATGCAAAACCATAGAGGTTAGACCTCTAATAGCAAGTACCGCAAGGGAGCACGATATTAGGAATGAAGCCAGTAAATAAGAGAATATGATAAAAGATCTCTGCTATCTACTAGGATTCACATAACATCACGACACTTCGAACCAACCTCCCAACCAAACAAGGACAGAAGTTGGCCCGTCATGTCCTGACATTATGATCATCTCAGTTAGGTAACAGAGTAGGTAAAGTACACAAATAAATCAATTTAAACGGCCATGCAACTACTACGACTTGCTACTGTGAGTTCCAAGTTATCCTGTGTAACACCCAGTTTTCCAAATGAAGGTAATTTTGAACTTTTGTAAAAGTTTATTTTTTAATAATAGAATTTATGACTTATGGGAATTTTTAATTAATTGAATACTATTTAAAATTGGTGAATTATAATTTTGATGAGTTAGCTAGTGAACTCAAAACTGTTGAGCCTAGAGACTAATCATGACCATGGGGACCAAACCATGTGATTAGAATGACTATTTACAACTTTTTATGCTAAGGATATTTTGGTCATTTTGTGACTTTTAAATTATTAGGATTTTGATTAATTGGTGAATTTATGATTATTTTAATAATATTTAAATTGATATATTATGATTTTGGTCATTATTCATATTTTAATATTTTGGGAAAATTTTATATTTTAATATTGTTTTTATTGGATTTGTTTAGTCGGATTTGAGTTTCGTCTCGTTCCGACTTGTATTGTAACCCGGGTAGCTTGAACTCTAGATGGGACCCAATATTAAGTTAAGCATGGCTCACAAGACCCAACATTAAGTTAGTTAATTAAACTAATTTTTATCATGTTAGAATGGTTAAGTTAGAGACTCAAAACTAGAACATTTTGACCCCAAACTTGAACCTAGTCTAGACTTAACCATATGAGACTAGAGAGGGACAATTAGGATATTTCCCATTAGCCCTAAGGGACTCTTTATGGCAGCCACCTTTAGGAGAGAATGATTCATTTTATTCATTACAATCTTGCCTCTTTTATTTTCCTTTTGTTCTTCCCCAATTTTAGAAAGCCTTCCCATTGATTTGATCTCCAAATCAAATCATTCCTTCACCAAACCTTCCTTCAATCATTCCCATTCTCCAAGGGAAGGGTGCTACCAAGGATTGGAAGAGGAGTGCAAGGAGGAGTATCCACTTTGAGGGATCTTCGTATCGGAGCCGTGTCCTAAAGGATTTCATTGGGATTCCACTCCCAATAGGTAAAACCCATCCTCTAAATTGATTTCCTTTGCATATAAATTAGTTTTGAATCCGTAGGATCCATCCTCATGCATGTGTCCTATTTAGATTCAAATTTAAGGCCATTTGGAGCTCTCTTGAGGATTTTAGATATGTGTCTTATGTCCTACTTGATAGATCCCAAATTAGGACACCCCATGTGTATATATGTATGATAATAGTTTAAATAGATATTTAAATTCAATTTTATAATGGTTAGAGAGTGGATTGATCTTAGTTAGGATGGTTAGAATGAGTTTCATTTGGATACCTATGTTTGTATCCAAGTATCTTGG
Organism: Iris pallida; assembly: GCA_029216955.1. NCBI lineage: Eukaryota > Viridiplantae > Streptophyta > Magnoliopsida > Asparagales > Iridaceae > Iris > Iris pallida. The sequence goes on from JANAVB010021800.1 coordinate 965,063, forward strand.
CCTATATGTGTTCTTTTGTCAAATCCGTCATAATCTTCATCCACGTTTTTATTAACCAAAGTAACTTAGAAATGTCATAACTTTTAGCTTAGAACTCCGATTTATCTTCCTTTCTTTTTAAAGAACCGTATCGAAGTTAGATTTCCAAATATATATTTTAGTAAGCCAAATTCTTTCTATAAATTTTTATAGAATTATTTGAGTGTCAGCTGTACGAAAGACGAACGTGTTTCGGTATTTTTACGATTTCGGAAGCTTTCGGATACGAAAATGCGATCCGTTTAAAGTTTCGGAAAGCTAACACAAAGGGCTACGACATACTTTAATCCTAGAATTTAGTAAATGCCCAATTGGTACAGTATTGATTTTAAGTAGAAGAGTGACTATACGATATATGTATTTTGTGTAACCTATGAGCCTATGTAGTAGGGATATTAAATGAATATAGAGTATGTAATACATGATATGTTAGATGAATAAAATGATATATATATGATATATATTCTCTTTACATTAATGTATATATATGGTTGAATGTAAGCATGTAGGAATGCAATTAATATAATGCATATAAGCAATACATGAATGAAAGAATGATATATAATGTATGCATGAAAGTATATAATGAATGCTAGATATGAATGCAAGATATATATGTAATGATAGATATGAATGCATAATGTATAAATATTGTAATGCAATATATAATGATAACATGTATGGTAATGTAGAGTATATGATACAAGCATAAATGAATGGAGGAAATACATGTATATAGGTAATATAGAATGTAATATATGAATGCAAGCATGCAAGATAATGTATTGTATCCATATATGATGTATTCAACTTAAAGATAATGTAATATATGAAAGGAATAAATGATAATATATAACATGATATGTAAGATAATACAAGGTATGAAATATATGATGTGTGCATGTTTGTATGTCTCTATGTTAATATATAAAATGATATGAATATACAATATATGCATATGTATAAAACATGTAGGTAATGTATAGATGCATGAATGAAATAAATGCTTGCAATATGTTAATATAAATACAAGTATCTAATATGCATGAATGTAAGTATAATATAATACAAGTATACATGTATGTATGATGTAAATATAATATACATGATATGTATGTATGAATGTATACAAGGTAAGTATGTATGTATGTATGTATTTCTATAAACTGAGTTAACCTATAACCTTTTACACACATGCATTCATACACCCTTTGACATCATGTATCCCATGTCACATACTCCTACCTATCACTAAATTTTAGAACATTAACACATATCCTTTCACACACATGCCAAACACACACATACTCACTTACTCTTTTACCTCTCTTTCTCTCTCTATATATATGTATGTGCCTATATATATAGCTTTCCTATATATATATATATATATATCTATGTATATGAATATGTGAATAGTGATGCATATATATATATATATATATTTTTTTTTTAGTGATGCATATATATATATATATATATATATATATATATATATATATATATATATGTGTGTGTGTGGGATGTACATATAGGTAGCCTATATGTTATGAGTGTACTACAATATATTAGATATATATATCGTTATGCGTATATGTGTTTGTGGTTTGGCTTAGGCATGATATAGCCTATAGCCTAAGGCTCTTAGCCTATGGTGTGTCTGTTTGCCTAGTGAGAGTTTAGTTAGACTTGTTAGTCTTGATTAGGCCTAGAATAGACTAGTTAGACTAGTATAGACTTGTTTGGTTTAGGTTTGACCTAGTTGACCTAGTTTGACTAGTCTAGTTGACTAGAGTTGACCAAAGGTTGACTTTAGCCTAGATTGACCCAAAACTTCATGTAGATTCATTGTAGCAGTCTATTTCCTTATTTTAGACTTGTTGTGACTTGTACTGTTCTATAGGAGACAGACACCACTCCTCGGACAGTATATTCTCTTCGGACATTCAGGATACCAGGCGAGTATATTCTCTGATCATTTCATATCCTCCTTAGAATTATTTTTCTGCTTTAAATTACTTTACTTGATACTGTCACGTTGGTCACACGGATTAGTACTATATGGATCCCTTCTTGAGATGTTATCCCTTCAGGGAGCATTGGGTACTTCATGTTCTGTGCGTTTCACTTACATGGCATATCACTATGCTTCATTGTTTCATTGATCACTTGTGACATGTACTCTCATGATCACAGAGTCTTCCTTGAATTTTTATTTCATTTATTGGGTTTTCTAGAATCCCCATTTATGGGACATCCATGCATCACCCTTCGGGGGCCTTTGCATGGAATCATAACATAACCTGGTTGGATCCTTGTGTATTGATTGGGGGTACGGAGGAGTAGAAGTAGACATGTGAATAATATCCAAGTAGTGTAGCATCAGAATCATTCCATAGTGTAGCATCAGAATCATCCTACGCCATTTACATGTCTATATTGTACTCTAACTCACTAGCCACATGATAGTTCTCTATTTATAGTAGATATTTCTATTACAGTTCTCTCTCTGTTTATATACTGCATTTTTTCATTACATGTATCTTACTTTACTGCATGATTATATTTTCTAACCTGCTATGAACTGTTGAGATGTATTGTGCTCGCTCCTGTCCTGACTGGACCTGTTGATAAATTTTACAGATAGCCTGTAGGTTGCCTGCTAGCCTAGAGGAGACACAGTAGAGGTTGTATAGATAGCTAGAATTTTGCTTATAGCTTATTTTCAGTCGTCTTGAGTTGTATTTATGGATTACTGTATTTGAGATTTGAGATCTTTTCTGGGTTGTGTATCTTAGACACTTAGACTTCTATCTGATGTATCTCTTTTTGGATTTCATGTTTTATCTATCTTCCATTATGCTCCACCTTAGATGTGATTGAGTTTACATTATGCTATGTCACCCCCATTCGGAGAGTATAAACTGCTTAGTATTATATTGTTAGATGTTGAGACCTAGGACAGCGTTCTACCACCGACACTGCGGCGTAGGCTAGACGTACCCACGTCTCGTGCCCTTACTCTAGGGTGCGGGTCGTGACACGTTTTTAGTGGTGGCCCATGCAGGTCGAGTTTGTGTAGTGGTACTCGAACTAGAGTATCACTACAGCCTGCAGTAGGATTAGGATATTTTGAAGGTACTCAATCACACTAGGAAAAACTTCTTATCATATCCCTTTTATCTAAATTTGTTGTTTATTGTTTTTCCTTGAATATTAACTGTCTTCCTTTGATTTCTCGCTTCATTCTCAGTAATTGCTTGTTGTTTTGATTTGTCTTCATAATGGTTATGGAGACATGATCTCATCGCTTCGGTTCGGGGGATACTATCGAGAGGCTGGCCACCTCTCGTCCTGTTCATCAGGGCCTCGAGACCGCAGCTCCAGTTGTGCCGACTTAGGTTGGCATTTTTGCTAAATTGGAGGTGCACCTCCGCCTGTACAGAGACCTTTTTCCCGTCATTACTGATTTCTCTCAGCAGTAGCGGTCCATGCAGCATCAACTACAGGCCAGAGGAAACCAGCAAGGGCGAGCTTTCGCCAGGACAGTCAAGGATGCACAGACCATTGGAGATCTTGCTGCAAGTTCCGTTCTTCTCGATTCTATTCCCGCAATTGTCTCTTATAACTATGTTGAAATCCGAATCCATCTGTTCCATGTTGATTGATTAATTTTGTCATGTTGCTCTTTTGTTATGTTTGTTTTTTTTCTTCTGAGAAAAAATCATATGGGCTAGGTCACCTCAGTTATAGGATCTAGAATCTTCGATAGTCATGTTAGCTGGCATAGTGAGGACATATAGTCAGATTTTGGGACGTATTTCTCAGGTGTGGAAATTTAAGGTTTTTGCCGTCGCATACGGCAATGCAGAAATTTTAAATACCATGAACCTAGAGGTATGTACCTTAGTCAAGGACTCTGTGATTATCGTAGCCTTGCTTACTAGTATAACGAGGATTTGGAGCACCATGATTTTGGATAGACGCATATGATTATCAGATTATACCTTAAATGCTCTTGAACAAGTTTTCTCTACTTTTGTTCAGTCTTTCAAAAAAAATTGTTTTGTTTGTTTTGTTTCTCATTATTTAACTTAGGAGTAGGAGTAGCTTCAGCTGTATTATAAACCTTTGTGTAACTTCTTACTATGAATCTCTTCTTAAAATAATGAATCGATGATTTTGCTAAACCTTATCTTGGATTTGATATTATAGCTCTGGTTTCAAAATGGTTCCTTCTTTTAAACAGATAAGCAGAACAGATTTTATCGTTATTTCCTTCTTGCTATTTTTCTTGTATTAAATAATAATAATAATAAAACTGTCTTGATTACATCAATTACCTGCTTTGCAATCTTGGTAGGAATCTAAATGCTGGTCTTGATATAGAATTTGATTTTTATATTGGGACATGAGAATATATATAGTGGACACAGACACTTTGTCTGACACGTATGCATGCTACACTTTGATTACCAACCCATCTAAATGCATATTAATATGTTGTTGATGTTTAAATTCTTAAAACCCCAATATTCTGATACAGTACAGTATCAGAGACTGGTTCTCTGGTTTTCTTGTTTAAATTCGTAATTTAAATATAAATTTCATGTTATTAGTTTTGTTTACATCACTGCACATGTATCTTATACACAAGGTTTCAATTCTTAAAGAAATTGGTTGAGTTTTGTGCTTGAACTTGTCAAATCTGAGACTGTGTGCATATTAACCTTTAATACTGGATTTTAAATATTAGTTCAAATTACCATTTTTAAATATAATATTTTGAGGTATATACATTGTTGTATGTAGGGATATAATGTTAGGTTTCATATTTTTACATGTTAGGTTGTGATAAACATTGGGTTGGTTTGATGTTCGAATTTCTCCAAAATCCTAAAACTGAATACATGTTAACATTTTTACATTGATTTCAAATGTTTAGTTCAAATTTAGATTTAATATGTAATATTGAACTGTATGCATAGCAAAATGTATGGATAGTATGTTAGGGTTTTATCTCTATCATGTTAGGATGTGTTGGGAGCATTAAGTTGGTTGTGATGTTTCAAACCCCTAAAATCTGAAACTGCATTATGTTAATATTACACTGGTTTAAATGTTAGCTTATTTTTAGATTTTGTATGTTAATGCTGAACTAAAACTGGGTTTAACCTTTCAATACTAAAGCTATAACCATGTACAAGGACACACACACCCTAACTTAGTATACACTGCCATGTAAACCTAACCCTTCCTCTCTATGTTATGTTCATATATCTATATAGATATATATAGAGTTTATGCATACATGTTATAATGTATATAGATACATAACTAAATCTCTACCTCTTTATATATATATATATATATATATATATATATATATATATATATATATATATATATATGGTTAGCCATGCATGCTATGAGTAAATAGGTTGTGCATTGTAGATTGTTAACCAATATGCCATGAGTAGTGTAACTGGATAGCTATTATTTTGAAACCCAAATCCTCATATACACTTTTATGTATATTTCACATACACACATGCCTACTATCTAACCATATGAACATGTCCACATACACCCATACACACACGAACCATATAACCTTTACATAATGCTAGCTTTTCCCCTTCTAATACTATATATATATACTATATATATATATATATATATATATATATATATATATATATATATATATATATATATATATATATATATATATATATATTATATATATATATATATATATATATATATATATATATATATATATATATATATATATATATATATATTGTGATTGGATTAGCTTTTCCCCTTTTAATACTATATATATATATATATATATATATATATATATATATATATATATATATATATATATATATATATTGTGATTGGATTTTAATGCTCGACATTTGTGCTTTAAATTTTGATTTTGATTATGCCTTAAAGCCTTGATGATTTGTTATTTCTGTATCTTTTCCAGTTTAATACCCCTGATTGCTTGTATGTTTGATATCCTTTGACCGTTTTGGTTTATCATGACTAGTATACCTAGATGAGACTTTCACTACCACCGTATGCCATGACCCTGTATGTCGTCCTTTTAAATCGTATGATTTGTTTAAGTTCTGAGACTTTGATTGTGGGGGTTTGACCTAGAAGGAGTATGAACATTTTAATTTCGAGGAAGAAATTTTTCTAAGAGGGGTAGGATTGTAACACCCAGTTTTCTAAATGAGGGTAATTTTGAACTTTTGTAAAAGTTTATTATTTAATAATAGGATTTATGATTTATGAGAATTTTTAATTAATTTAATACTATTTAAAATTGGTGAATTATAATTTTGATATGTTAGCTAGTGACTCAAAACTGTTGGTTAAGCATGGCTCACAAGACCCAACATTAAGTTAGTTAATTAAACTAATTTTTATCATGTTAGAATGGTTAAGTTAGAGACTCAAAACTAGATCATTTTGACCCCAAACTTGAACCTAGTCTAGACTTAACCATATGAGACTAGAGAGGGACAATTAGGACATTTTCCATTAGCCCTAAGGGACTCTTTATGGCAGCCACCTTTAGGAGAGAATGATTCATTTCATTCATTACAATCTTGCCTCTTTTATTTTTCTTTTGTTCTTTCCCAATTTTAGAGAGCCTTTCCATTGATTTGATCTCCAAATCAAATCATTGCTTCACCAAACCTTTCCTCAATCATTCCCATTCTCCAAGGGTAGGGTGCTACCAAGGATTGGAAGAGGAGTGCAAGGAGGAGTGTCCACTTTGAGGGATCTTCGTATCAGAGCCGTGTCCTAAAGGATTTCATTGGGATTCCACTCCCAATAGGTAAAACCCATCCTCTAAATCGATTTACTTTGCATATAAATTAGTTTTGAATCCGTAGGATCCATCCTCATGCATGTGTCCCATTTAGATTCAAATTTGAGGCCATTTGGAGCTCTCTTGAGGATTTTAGATATGTGCCTTGTGTCCTACTTGATAGATCCCAAATTAGGACACCCCATGTGTATGTATGTATGATAATAGTTTAAATAGATATTTAAATTCAGTTTTATAATGGTTAGAGAGTGGATTGATCTTAGTTAGGATGGTTATAATAAGTTTCATTTGGATACCTATGTTTGTATCCAAGTATCTTGGCCTATATGTGTTCTTTTGTCAAATCCGTCATAATTTTCATCCACGTTTTTATTAACCAAAGTAACTTAGAAATGTCATAACTTTTAGCTTAGAACTCCGATTTATCTCCCTTTTTTTTAAAAGAACCGTATCGAAGTTAGCTTTCCAAATATATATTTTAGTAAGCCAAATTCTTTTTGTAACTTTTTGTAGAATTATTTGAGTGTCAGCTGTACGAAAGACGAACGTGTTTCGCTATTTTTGCGATTCCGAGAGCTTTCGGACACGAAAATACGATCCGTTTAAAGTTTCGGAAAGCTAACACAAAGGGCTACGACATACTTTAATCCTAGAATTTAGTAAATGCCCAATTAGTACAGTATTGGTTTTAAGTAGATGAGTGACTATACGATATATGCATTTTGTGTAACCTATGAACCTATGTAGTATGGATATTAAATGAATATAGAGTATGTAATGCATGATATGTTAGATGAATGAAATGATATATATATATATGATGTATATTCTCTTTACATTAATGTATATATATGGTTGAATGCAAACATGTAGGAATGCAATTAATATAATGCATATAAGCAATGCATGAATGAAAAAATGATATACAATGTATGCTTGAAAGTATATAATGAATGCTAGATATGAATGCAAGATATATATATGTAATGATAGATATGAATGCATATTGTATAAATATTGTAATGCAATATATAATGATAACATGTATGATAATGTAGAGTATATGATGCAAGCATAAATGAATGGAGGAAATACATGTATATAGGTAATATAGAATGTAATATATGAATGCAAGCATGCAAGATAATATATTGTATCCATATATGATGTATTCAACTTAAAGATAATGTAATATATGAAAGGAATGAATGATAATATATAACATGATATGTAAGGTAATATAAGGTATGAAATATATGATGTGTGCATGTTTGTATGTCTCTATGTTAATGTATGAAATAATATGAATATACAATGTATGCATATGTATAAAATATGTAGGTAATGCATAGATGCATGAATGAAATGAATGTTTGCAATATGTTAATATAAATACAAGTATCTAATATGCATGAATGTAAGTATAATATAATACAAGTATACATGTATGTATCATGTAAATATAATATACATGATATGTATGTATGTATGTATGTATGTATGTATGTATGTATGTATGTATGTATGTATGTATGTATGTATGTATGTATACAAGGTAAGTATGTATGTATGTATTTCTATAAACTGAGTTAACCTATAACCTTTTACACACATGCATTCATACACCCTTTGACATCATGTATCCCATGTCACATACACCTACCTATCACTAAATTTTAGAACATTAACACATATCCTTTCACACACATGCCAAACACACATATACTCACTCTTTTACCTCTCTTTCTATATATATATATATATATATATATATATATATATATATATATATATATATATATATATATGTGTGTGTGTAAAAAAAAAAAATATATATATATATATGTGTGTGTGTGTGTGTGTGTGTGTGTGTGTGTGTGTGTGGGATGTACATATAGGTAGCCTATATGTTATGAGTGTACTACAATATATATATATATATATATATATATATATATATATATATATATATATATATATATATATTGTTATGTGTATATGTGTTTGTGGTTTGGCTTAGGCATGATATAGCCTATAGCCTAGGGCTCTTAGCCTAAGGTGTGTCTGTTTGCCTAGTGAGAGTTTAGTTAGACTTGTTTAGTCTTGATTAGGCCTTGAATAGACTAGTTAGACTAGTATAGACTTGTTTGGTTTAGGTTTGACCTAGTTGACCTAGTTTGACTAGTCTAGTTGACTAGAGTTGACCAAAGGTTGATTTTAGCCTAGATTGGCCCCAAACTTCATGTAGATTCATTGTAGCAGTCTATTTCCTTATTTTAGACTTGTTGTGACTTGTACTGTTCTATAGGAGACAGACACCACTCCTCGGACAATATATTCTCTTCGGACATTCAGGATACCAGGCGAGTACATTCTCTGATCATTTCATATCCTGCTTAGAATTATTTTTCTGCTCTAAATTACTTTACTTGATACTGTCATGTTGGTCAAACGGATTAGTACTATATGGATCCCTTCTTGAGATGTTATCCCTTCAGGGAGCATCGGGTACTTCATGTTCTGTGCGTTTCACTTACATGGCGTATCACTATGATTCATTGGTTCTTTGATCACTTGTGACATGTAGTCTCATGATCATAGAGTCTTTCTTGAATCCTTATCATATTTATTGGGTTTCATAGAATTCCCATTTATGGGACATCCATGTATCACCCTTTGGGGGCCTTTGCATGGAATCATAACATAACCTGGTTGGATTCTTGTGTATTGATTGGGGGTACGAGGGAGTAGAAGTAGACATGTGAATAATATTCAAGTAGTGTAGCATCAGAATCATTCCATAGTGTAGCATCAGAATCATCCAACGCCATTTACATGTCTATATTGTACTCTGACTCACTAGCCACATGATAGTTCTCTATTTATAGTAGATATTTCTATTACAGTTCTCTCTCTGTTTATATACTACATTTTTTTCAGTACATGTATCTTACTTTACTGCATGATTATATTTTCTAACCTGCTATGAACTGTTGAGATGTATTGTGCTTGCTCCTGTCCTGACTGGACCTGTTGATAAATTTTACAGATAGCCTGGAGGTTGCCTGCTATCCTAGAGGAGACACAGTAGAGGTTGTATAGATAGCTAGGGTTTTGCTTATAGCTTATTTTCAGTTGTCTTGAGTTGTATTTATGGATTATTGTATTTGAGATTTGAGATGTTTTCTGGGTTGTGTATCTTAGACACTTAGACTTCTATCTGATGTATCTCTTTTTGGATTTCATGTTTTATCTATCTTCCATTATGCTCCACCTTAGATGTGATTGAGTTTACATTATGCTATGTCACCCTCATTCGGAGAGTATAAATTGCTTAGCATTATATTGTTAGATGTTGAGACCTAGGACAGCGTTCTACCGTCGACACTACGGCGTAGGCTGGACGTACCCACGTCTCGTGCCCTTACTCTAGGGTGAGGGTCGTGACACGTTGGAATTATACAATAGAGGATTCCTCAATTCTTACCATGTGTAAGCAAGGCTAGTCTATCCAATCAATCAATTACGCCAATCATGTATTTAGACGAGTCCCAGCGGGACGCTCGTCGTTAGTATTCCATGTACAATTAAATAATATAAGCAGATACCGCTTCCTGTCCGTGTGGCAGATTTGCAGTACCTGTGAGAACCAGCCGGCCTGTCGGGCACTTAATAGTCCCAAGAGGGCTGCCATGTAAGAACTCGGGAATTTATTCTCTCCATGTGATTATTATTTTATTTAACTTAATAGTCTCTACGTTGAGTGAAGTCCCATTTCGTGGATCATGGTCATTCAGAATGAGTACTTTCGTACGGGGTACGATATGCACAACTCTACAATGATACCTGTGTGGTTAGGTTGTAGGTCTTTACATAGCATAATACAACAATCAAAACTAACTACGGAATAATCATGCCTTGACCATAAAGTACACATGTTACTTTTGTAAAATAAATAAATAAATAAATTGAAACCTGTATGTATCTGTATGCCAATATTCAGGATCAGTCAGTCGATTACAATAGTTCATAATTAATATGAACGTGTCTTATTCATTCAATTCAATAAGACGACTAGCCAGTGTGAGCACCCTGAATTTCGGGTTTTTTTTTTAAATTTTATTTTCTGATTTATTGGTTTCATTAAATAATTTATTGAATTATTTTCCTTAAGTGTACTTTCCCGTGCCATTGATATTTGGAGTGTCCAGGATGTTCAACTCTGGAAATCCTCTTCACGAGTTTTGGAGTGGACACGATTACCTTCATGACGGTATATGGTGTCCCACCCAAACTTGTTCCCTTGTGCCCCTTTTCTTCGCTGAACTTCGGGTCGGTTTAGACCATTTGATTGATATTTATTTTCCCACTCTTTTCCTTGATTATTTTCAGCGCGTTACCATGACATTTAAATTGGGAGCGCAAGACCAGTCAGTTTCTTGAAACCAACTCCTCATTGATGATCTACTCGAGACGCTCGTCACCCATGACCTTTGTGTCCCACTCAGACATGTCATTTTGAGCTCCATTTGATTCGCACAACTTTCCCGACGCGTGACCCGATTTTATTTCACGCCACGGCGTCACATTCATTTTCCAACTTGATTTATGGGTCCCCTGTCGACCAAAACCTGTCAGCCCCAACTATGGACATGGCCCACTTTGAGCCTACTACCCGTCCGCCACTTGTGTCCCATTTATTGGAATCCCCATGTGCAACTTATTTACACATGATCATCAACGTCTATTTTTTAATTCGATCTTTGCATAATGTCCGATTTTCGTCCAATCCGGCTCCACCGAGCCCAGTCCAGTTCCATGTTGTCCTCCATCGGGACACTCTCATTTTTCCGTGTCCAAAATAATATTTAATACCATGTTATCTATTTCAATATTTATCGGAATTTTACATTGTTCAATTCCCATTGGAATGGCCCATTTCCCTCTAATTTATTCCTAGCCCTTGATCCTCCTAATTAAATCTCATCCATCAATTTTTTCCCCCAACACCCTACAGACTAGTGGCCGGCCCTAACTTTCTTGTAGGAAGAATCTTTTCTCTCTCTCTTCCCTCTCATTTAATATCTTTCTCTCTCTCTCTTATCCTTTCTTTTTTTACAAACAACAACTCCTAACAACAACAGCACCTTGGCCGAGCCATGGCCACCCCGACCACACTCCTCCTCCCCTGGCCGGCCAGCCTGGCCGTCGGCCACTCCATGCACCACCAGTCTTCTCCTCCCCTACTCCTCCTTTCCTCCTCACATTTCGACCACCACCCTCACCATAAACAACCACCACCACCATCTATGCCCGGCCACCACCCTGGCCGGACATCCATTCCTCCTTGGCCGTCAGCCACCCTCCTAGGTCGTCGACCACCGCCACCATACGACCGCACCACCACCACCACTTGAAAACCGCCACCACCTCCATTCCATCCCAACCGCCGAGCCACCACCACCTCCCTCATCGGAGTGCGCCGCCGCCCGACTGTTGTCGAGGCCGCACAGCCCTCCGCCGTCGCCGGCCTGGCCGAGCACGGCCTCGTGCAGCAGCGCAACAACCCAGCGCGCGTGCAGCACACAGCGGCGCTTGGCCGCGCGCGTGCAGGCGGCCACCGCCGTCGTCGTCGGCCGCCGTGGTCGTCGTCGACCACCCCCATGGGCGCGCGCCACCCTACGCCATCCTTCCGTGGCGGCCAACGTCCTCCGGGACGCGCCGTCGAGGCGATTCGTGCGTTTACGTCGAAATCCCGTCGTGACGCGCGCGTTCGGAACTCAGAATTCGTGCCCCATCGCAGCGACTTCGCGCATGTTTTTCCGGAGATTCGACCGTTGGATCGGAGATTTCTTCGCTCCGTCGCAATCTCGGTATATCCACCTTCATCCCTATCAAATTTGGTCCGTTAATTTTATCGTTTGATACATGAAAACCGGCCACCAAGTTGACCGTTTAAATTATATTAAATTTGGACAGTTTCGCGGGGACAACTTCGTCAACTTGTATCTCCTCTATCGCAGCTCCGTTTGGCGTGCTACCAGTTCCGGTGTGAAGCTGGTATAACCCTCTTCCTGCCCCCCTTTAGATTTCATTTCAGTTTGAGCTTGTTTGATTGGTTGAATTCGACGCCAAAGTTGGCCGACCGAATTCGTAATTTCCAACTTGTAAAATTCTATTTTTGAACACGGGACTCCAGATTTCATTTCTGACACCACCATTAGATTCGTGGCGTCGTTCTGGCATGTTTTCATATAAAATTTGTTAGATTTAGAGAACGTGGGCCCGGGCACATATTTTGGTGCAAAGCGAGTCCCACTTTCTGGGTCAACGGGACTTTTTGACGCCGGCTCATCGGAATCCAATTCCGGAGATACCGTTGGGTTCGTATCGTCATTCTGGTTGCGTGGACATATAATTTGTTATATTTTATAGACTTATTTTCTTGCACGTTTTTCGGTGCAAAACGGCTCCGACACGGACACCGTTTTGACCCGAAATTACCTTTTGCCCTTGTGTCCAAATTGGACCGTTGGGTAGGCTATCCTAGCTAATTTGACCATTCTGGACACGTTGGTGATGTTCATTTCATCGTCCGACAATGTTTGTTGATAGTTTCTCTGAGTTTAACCTTTTTAATAATTAATTAATAATTAATTCATATAATGTTCGTATTTCGGGATTAGTACAACGAAACTGAGCTCAGTCAATTCCAGTGATCTCACATCGCTGAAATTGGCAAGATGGGCACGTGGATCACTGTAATAAGATTATCAACCTTACCATTGATATTCTTGTCTCGATTTGCGTGTCATAAGTTTCGACGTACGAATAACGAAGTACACTTTATATTTTCAATAATTAGACTAGATTGTCCCTATTTGACCAAGGTTGACCAGTTGACCCAAAGTCAACTGTGAGTCAACGCTTGACCTAGTTTGACTAAATTATTGACCGGAGTTGACCTAGAGTTAATTTGACTTAGAAGAACCTAGAATAATATAGATTTCTTGTAGAGACTCTTTTAATATAACTTGAACACTTTGTAACCTGTGTTGCTTTAAATAGGACTCTGTGGCTTCAGTTGGACCCTCTATACTTATCAGCTCAGGACCGCAGGCGAGTACATTCACTGATAGTTTTCATTGTCTTGATATCTACTATATCCGATTCAGTCGTAGTGTTATACTTGATTCCTGACACGACAGTTCACGGACTAGTATACGTCGGATCCTGGCATGAGATGTTATTCCTGGACTTTCTTGGTGTATGGGTATGAGATATTTCCGTGTTCATGTACTTATATAGACACATATTGGGAGTAGGCTGATCACCTGCTCTCGAATCCCCGTGTCATGACATGCCATGTCCGGATCCGTGATACTATTCGGGGGATATATTGGGGGAATTATTAGGGGTTATGTGATCAAAGCCTTAATGTAACTATACATTGCTAGCGTCACCGTCACTCCACGTAGGGTGTCGCAGATACCTCACTCCCGGTTATCCAGGTTGGCCGGCATGACCCTTTCCAGATTTTTATGTGATTGTCGGGCCAAGTGGATAACTTGGCCATACTCTTCCTTTAGCCGATCACATATCACTCTAATAATTCAAAACATCTTTTACTTTATTTGTCATGTCTTATATTTCCAGTTTCAGCTTTACTTACTGTACTTTCACCATGCTACGATTCATTCTCATATGCTTTATCTGTCTCTTATACTGTACCTTGGTTATGGGACTAGGTTCTGTTCGGAAGAAGGGTTACAACCCCGGTCCTTGTTTGGTTTAAGGGTTGTAACTCGACTTTCAAATGGTTCCCAAGTCGCCTTTACTCTTTGTCTTGTATTTCATTATTACTGTTTCTTATAGTATTTCTCAATTCACATGGAACTGCTGTTGGTGTTTTGTACTTGCTCATTTCCTGACAGGATACATTGACAAATTTTACAGATAGCTCGGGATTGCCTGCTAACCTAGAGGAGACCATTAGAGGTTGTTTAGTTAGCTATTCTTAGTTGTCTGGAGATGTATTATTTTATGGATTACTGTATTTGAGTTTTGAGATGTATTCTGAGTTTGTATCTTAGACACTTAGATTTCTCTCTGTTGTACCTCTTTTGGATTTTATGTTTTATCTATCTTCCTTTATGCTCTACCCTAGATGTGATTGAGTATGTATCTGCTATGTCACCCCCATTTGGGGAGTATAAAATGTTAGTCTTATACTATTAGATGCATTGAGACCTAGGACAGCGTTCTACCGCCGACACTGCGGCGTAGGCTGGGCGTTGCTACGTTCTCGTGCCCTAATTCTAGGGTGCGGGTCGTGACACGTTTTTGTTGGTGGCCCATGCAGGTCGAGACTAAAGTATAGTGGTATTCGAACTAGAGTACCACTACAGCCTGCAGTAGGATTAGGATATATTTTGAAGGTACTCAATCACAGTTAGGACCCTTGAGAGATTCCCGGGACGACCCTTGAGAATCTTACTTAACTTCTATTTGAAAACTCTTTTTACTTGATTGATTTATCTTTATTTTCTGCTATTGAATTTGATTTTGATGGATTATTATTGAATTTGTGTTTGTATTTATTGATTTTGAAGGATGATTATTGAATTTTAAATTTTAATGATAGCTGTTGCATCCGAGTTTGTATTTTCGTAGATTTTTGTTCATTTTGGATTTTGATGTTCATTGATAAATTGAATTGATTTTTGAGTATTCATTGTTGATTTAAATTAATTTTTGTCAAGATGGAATTATATGGGCTAGGTCATCTAAGTTATAGAAATCTAGTCTTATGCGGTCACATTAGTCAGCATGGTGAGGACATATAGTCTGACTTGGATCTATTTCTCGGGTATGGGAATTTAAGGTTTTCGCAGCCAAGCGCGCGGCACCGCGAAAATGTTAAATACCATGATTCTAGAGGTATGTGTCCAAGTCGAGGACTCTGTGATTATCGTAGCCTTGCTTACTAGTATGACGAGGATTAGGGTACCATGATTTTGACCTGATGCATATGATTATCAGATTTTACTTTAAATGTTTTCGAACACGTTTCTCTACTTTTGTTTCTGGCCTTCAAAAAAAAATTATTTTTAATTATTTTGTTTGTTTCCTTCTCATTATTTAACTTAAGAGTAGGTTTGCCTATTTTTATAAACTTTTGTGTAACTTCTTGCTATGAGTTTCTTCTTAATACAATGAATCGATGATTTTGCTAGACTTTATCTTGGATTCGAAAATTTAGCTCTGGATTTCAAAAAAAAAATGGTTCTTCTTTAAATAGATAAGCAAAACAGATTTTTATCGTTATTTCTTTCTTGCTATTATTCTTACAAAAAAAAATGCCATGATTAGTGTAACTTGATAGCTGTTGTTTTGGAACCCAATTTCTCATATACAACTTCATATGTAGTCACGTGCACACACGCCTACTATCAACCATGTGAACATGTCCCCATACACATAATGCTAGTTTTCCCTCTTTAACGCTCTGTATATATTGTGATTGGATTTCGATGCAATTGACTTTTATTCCTTAACTAGTGATTTTGATTTTTCCTTGAATAGTACCTTTTTCAGATAATTGGTAGTTACCTTCATTTTATTTTTGATGAGTACCAGTTTTCATATAGGATGGTAGACTGCCTTACAGTTTTGATGGTTTGTTGTCTCTGTAACCTTTTGTTTAGCACCCTGGATTGCTTGTGTGTTTGATACCCTATAACCGTTTTGGTTAGCATGACTAGTATACCTAGATGAGACTTACTGCCACCGTATGCCATGACCCTGTATGTCGTCCTTTTGATCACATGATTTGTTTTAATCTGTGACTTTGATTGTGGGGGTTTGACCTAGAGAGAGTATGGACATTTTAATTTCGAGGACGAAATTTTTATAAGGTGGGTAGGATGTGAGCACCCTGAATTTCGGGTTTATTTTTTTTTATTTTATTTTCTGATTTATTGGTTTCATTAAATAATTTATTGAATTATTTTCCTTAAGTGTACTTTCCCGTGCCATTGATATTTGGAGTGTCAGGGATGTTCAACTCTGGAAATCCTCTTCACGAGTTTTGGAGTGGATACGATTACCTTCATGACGGTATATGGTGTCCCACCCAAACTTGTTCCCTTGTGCCCCTTTTTCTTCGCTGAACTTCGGGTCGGTTTAGACCATTTGATTGATATTTATTTTCCCACTCTTTTCCTTGATCATTTTCAGCGCGTTACCATGACATTTAAATTGGGAGCGCAAGACCAGTCAGTTTCTTGAAACCAACTCCTCATTGATGATCTACTCGAGACGCTCGTCACCCATGACCTTTGTGTCCCACTCAGACATGTTATTTTGAGCTCCATTTGATTCGCACAACTTTCCCGACGCGTGACCCGATTTTATTTCACGCCACGGCGTCACATTCATTTTCCAACTTGATTTATGGGTCCCCTGTCGACCAAAACCTGTCAGCCCCAACTATGGACATGGCCCACTTTGAGCCTACTACCCGTCCGCCACTTGTGTCCCATTTATTGGAATCCCCATGTGCAACTTATTTACACATGATCATCAACGTCTATTTTTTAATTCGATCTTTGTATAATGTCCGATTTTCGTCCAATCCGGCTCCACCGAGCCCAGTCCAGTTCCATGTTGTCCTCCATCAGGACACTCTCATTTTTCCGTGCCCAAAATAATATTTAATACCATGTTATCTATTTCAATATTTATCGGAATTTTACATTGTTCAATTCCCATTGGAATGGCCCATTTCCCTCTAATTTATTCCTAGCCTTTGATCCTCCTAATTAAATCTCATCCATCAATTTTTTCCCCCAACACCCTACAGACTAGTGGCCGGCCCTAACTTTCTTGTAGGAAGAATCTTTTCTCTCTCTCTTCCCTCTCATTTAATATCTTTCTCTCTCTCTTATCCTTTCTTTTTTTTACAAACAACAACTCCTAACAACAACAACACCTTGGCCGAGCCATGGCCACCCCGACCACACTCCTCTCCTCCCCTGGCCGGCCAGCCTGGCCGTCGGCCACTCCACGCACCACCAGTCTTCTCCTCCCCTACTCCTCCTTTCCTCCTCACATTTCGACCACCACCCTCACCATAAACAACCACCACCACCATCTATGCCCGGCCACCACCCTGGCCGGACATCCATCCCTCCTTGGCCGTCGGCCACCCTCCAGGTCGTCGACCACCGCCACCATACGACCATACCACCACCACCACTTGAAAACCGCCACCACCTCCATTCCATTCCAACCGCCGAGCCACCACCACCTCCCTCGTCGGAGTGCGCCGCCGCCCGACTGTTGTCGAGGCTGCGCAGCCCTCCGCCGTCGCCGGCCTGGCCGAGCACGGCCTCGTGCAGCAGCGCAACAACCCAGCGCGCGTGCAGCACACAGCGGCGCTTGGCCGCGCGCGTGCAGGCGTCCACCGCCGTCGCCGTCGGCCGCCCTGGTCGTCGTCGACCACCCCCATGGGCGCGCGCCACCCTACGCCATCCTTCCGTGGCGGCCAACGTCCTCCGGGACGCGCCGTCGAGGCGATTCGTGCGTTTACGTCGAAATCCCGTCGTGACGCGCGCGTTCGGAACTCAGAATTCGTGCCCCGTCGCAGCGACTTTGTGTGCATTTTTCTGGAGATCCGACCGTTGGATCGGCAATTTCTTCGCTCCGTCGCAATCTCGGTATATCCACCTTCATCCCTATCAAATTTCGTCCGTTAATTTTATCGTTTGATACATGAAAACCGGCCACCAAGTTGACCGTTTAAATTGTATTAAATTTGGACAGTTTTGCGGGGCCAACTTCGTCAGCTTGTATCTCCTCCACCGCAGCTCCGTTTGGCGTGCTACCAGTTCCGGTGCGAAGCTGGTATAACCTTCTTCCTGCCCCCTTTAGATTTCATTTCAGTTTGAGCTTGTTTGATTGGTTGAATTCGACGCCAAAGTTGGCCGTCCGAATTCATAATTTCCAACTTGTAAAATTCCATTTTTGAACACGGGACTCCAGATTTCATTTCTGACACCACCATTAGATTCGTGGCATCGTTCTGGCATGTTTTCATATAAAATTTGTTAGATTTGGAGAACGTGGGCCCGGGCACGTATTTCGGTGTAAAGCGGGTCCCACTTTCTGGGTCAACGGGACTTTTTGACGCCGGCTCATCGGAATTCAATTTCGGAGATACCATTGGGTTTGTATCGTCATTCTGGTTGCGTGGACATATAATTTGTTATATTTTATAGACTTGTTTTCTTGCACGTTTTTTGGTGCAAAACGGCTCCGACACGGACACCGTTTTGACCCGAAATTACCTTTTGCCCTTGTGTCCAAATTGGACCGTTGGGTAGGCTATCCTAGCTAATTTGACCATTCTGGACACGTTGGCGATGTTCATTTCATCGTCCGACAATATTTGTTGATAGTTTCTCTGAGTTTAACCTTTTTAATAATTAATTCATATAATGTTCGTATTTCGGGATTAGTACAACGAAACTGAGCTCAGTCAATTTCAGTGATCTCACATCGCTGAAATTGGCAAGATGGGCACGTGGATCACTGTAATAAGATTATCAACCTTACCATTGATATTCTTGTCTCGATTTGCGTGTCATAAGTTTCGACGTACGAATAACGAAGTACACTTTATATTTTCAATAATTAGACTAGATTGACCCTATTTGACCAAGGTTGACCAGTTGACCCAAAGTCAACTGTGAGTCAACGCTTGACCTAATTTGACTAAATTATTGACCGGAGTTGACCTAGAGTTAATTTGACTTAGAAGAACCTAGAATAATATAGATTTCTTGTAGAGACTCTTTTAATATAACTTGAACACTTTGTAACCTGTGTTGCTTTAAATAGGACTCTGTGGCTTCAGTTGGACCCTCTACACTTATCAGCTCAGGACCGCAGGCGAGTACATTCACTGATAGTTTTTATTGTCTTGATATCTACTATATCCGATTCAGTCGTAGTGTTATACTTGATTCCTGACACGACAGTTCACGGACTAGTATACGTCGGATCCTGGCATGAGATGTTATTCCTGGACTTTCTTGGTATATGGGTATGAGATATTTCCGTGTTCATGTACTTATATAGACACATATTGGAAGTAGGCTGATCACCTGCTCTCGAATCTCCGTGTCATGACATGCCATGTCCGGATCCGTGATACTATTCGGAGGATATATTGGGGGAATTATTAGGGGTTATGTGATCAAAGCCTTATTGTAACTATACATTGCTAGCGTCACCCTCACTCCACGTAGGGTGTCGCAGATACCTCACTCCCGGTTATCCAGGTTGGCCGGCATGACCCTTTCTAGATTTTCATGTGATTGTCGGGCCAAGTGGATAACTTGGCCATACTCTCCCTTTAGCCGATCACATATCACTCTAATAATTCAAAACACCTTTTACTTTATTTGTCATGTCTTATATTTCCAGTTTCAGCTTTACTTACTGTACTTTCACCATGCTACGATTCATTCTCATATGCTTTATCTGTCTCTTATACTGTACCTTGGTTATGGGACTAGGTTCTGTTCGGAAGAAGGGTTACAACCCCGGTCCTTGTTTGGTTTAAGGGTTGTAACTCGACTTTCAAATGGTTCCCAAGTCGCCTTTACTCTTTGTCTTGTATTTCATTATTACTGTTTCTTATAGTATTTCTCAATTCACATGGAACTGCTGTTGGTGTTTTGTACTTGCTCATTTCCTGACAGGATACGTTGACAAATTTTACAGATAGCTCGGGATTGCCTGCTAACCTAGAGGAGACCATTAGAGGTTGTTTAGTTAGCTATTCTCAGTTGTCTGGAGATGTATTATTTTATGGATTACTGTATTTGAGTTTTGAGATGTATTCTGAGTTTGTATCTTAGACACTTAGATTTCTCTCTGTTGTACCTCTTTTGGATTTCATGTTTTATCTATCTTCCTTTATGCTCTACCCTAGATGTGATTGAGTATGTATCTGCTATGTCACCCCCATTTGGGGAGTATAAACTGTTAGTCTTATACTATTAGATGCATTGAGACCTAGGACAGCGTTCTACCGCCGACACTGCGGCGTAGGCTGGGCGTTGCTACGTTTTCGTACCCTAATTCTAGGGTACGGGTTGTGACAGCCAGCCTCTTAGTTCCAATTAGGAACGTATGATCAATTTACTAAATCAAGATAACAATCCCTGTTTATTAATGTCAAGACAATAATTAATGTTAATAAATGCCAAGTCAATCTATCAATGGTAATAAATGTCAAAAAGGCATTATGGCTAGCATTCATGCGGTTGGAAAATTATTGATTTATGTGGCCGAAAATGAATGGGTTACATACGGCTGGGCAAGAGTGATTCCATGCGGCCGAAATAGAATAGTCTTATGTGGCCAAATTAGCAAAGCCCTAGGCAGCTATAAACTAAAGGGGTCTCATGCGGCTACGGACAACATCCGCCCATGCGACCAGGGAAAATTCCATGTGGCTGAATATGTGCAAGCCTATATGCGGCTGAGAAGTCACGCAGCGCCATGCGGCTGAGAATGATCAGCGCCATGCAGCTGAAAGTTTACCTTATGCGTCTGGGAATAATTGAGGTCCATACGACTGAGGGATAATGAGTGCCATGCGGCTCAGAATCACAAGCCTCATGCGGCTGCGGTTTCAGGTTCAGCCATGCAACTGAACAGCGCCATGCGGCTGACTAAGCTCATGCGGCTGACTAAGCTCATACGGCTGACTAAGCTCATGCGGCTGACTAAGCCCATGCGGTTGACTAAGCTCATGCGGCCAGGGAGACTTGCCGCCTGAAAACTCATGCGGTCAAGTACTGTTCTTCTTCTCCACTTTCTGAGAAGGAGAACCATGAGAAGCCATTGCTTTCGAGCCCCCTAATTCCTTCATTCTAAGCCCAAAACTAGGCCTGTCAATGGTAGCTTATTGGTCGGATATTGGCATTACCATATCCGAACCATTAACTATCGGATATATCCGATAACTATCCGATATCCGATCGGATATAATTTTTGGCTACCATACCCATTACCAATAATTTTAACGGATATCAGATAATATCCGAACCAATAAGATTACTAAAAAAATATTAAAAAAAATGAAGAAAAAAATGAGTTAAAACGTTTTGGTTGTCACCTTGCTGGTTTAGATCGGGTAGATACTTCAAACTATGTTTTTCAGCCGCTTGCAAGGTGACAACCAAAACATTTGAACTCTTTAGATATGATATGTCAAATATATTATAGTATATACGTTGCTGGAAATTTAAGTTCAATCCTATGGTACCGATCTAAACCACTTAAAGTGGCTGAAAAATATAGTTTGAAGTATCTACACTTTCCAATAAGTTTGGTTGAAAAACATAATTTGTAGTAAATATCATTTTAAATTTATTAAATAATTTAAATATTATTGGTTCGGATATGACACTTACCGAATCCGCATCCGATATCCGATAAATATCCGATATGATATCCGAATCTGTATCCGTATCCGAAATTTTGGATATTTTCGGTTCGAATACGGATCGGATACGGATTTTCGGTCTACCATTAACAAGCCTACCCAAAACTGGACTTCCATAGGTCAAAATGGGGTAGAACGAAATTCTCTACAACATGGAACCATCAAAACTTGAAAAATAACAATGTTACTAGATCAAAACCTAAGAAATCCGAAAATACATTAAACTTAGATTTACAAGAAATGAGCCATGGAAATTGAAAATGCTAAGTACTAAAGTATCTAAAAATCCTGAGAGGAAGATAATGGAACAACAAAAATGGAGATCCATCAAGAAGCAAGTTGGCACTTTCCTAGGCGGCTGGTAGGTGGGGGTTTGTTTATAAGGAAGAAGAAGAGTAGTGGTGAAGTAATGAAGAGAGGGAAAGGGAGTGGGGCTTTAAATGAAGAGGTGGTGGTAGGTGGGGGTTTGTTTCGGTTCATGATGAACCAACATACTAATCCAATCCAAGCCGAAACCAAAGCATAGCTAAAGCAGAGTATAAAAGCAGGAAATAAAATACGGAAATAAAATTGCAGAAAATTAAGTAACATAAAATTAAAGGGGTTTAATTACAGAACAATACATGATAAATATTAAATAAATATATTAAAGCAGTATATGTATTAAGAATACATATTCTGGGAACGGAAAGTGACACGGAATAATCATGCCTTGACCATAAAGTACACATGCTGCTTTTGTAGAAAATAAATTAAAACCTGCATGTGTCTATATGCCAATATTCGGGATCGGCCAATCGATTGCAATAGTTCATAGTTAATATGATCGTGTCTCATTCAATTCAATAAGACGACTAGCCAGTCTCTTAGTTCCAACTAGGAACGCATGATCAATTATTAATCAAGATCACAATCAATGTCAATCAATACCAAGATAATAATCAATGTTAATTAATGCCAAATTTGGTACTGAATCAACCAAAAGGCATTATGGGCTAGAGTTCATGTGGCCGGGCAAATGGGGTCTCATGCGGCTCAATGACATGCGGCCAAGAATCGGGTCTTATGCGACTGGGGTTCAAGCTTAGCTTAGCCATGCGGCTAGGAAAGGATTTATCTCATGCGGCTAGGAAATAAATTCTTATGCGGCTGAGATGACAAGCCTTATGCAGCTCGGGTGGAAATTCTCATGCGGCTAGAATGAAATGCAATATGCGGCTAGGGGGAAACGAATCCCATGCGGCTCAGAACTGTCAAAGGAAACAGTTATGCGGCTGGGAACTACTTATGCGGCCAGGATTGCTCATACAGCCAGGATTGCTCATGCGGCCAGGATTGCTCATGCGGCCAGGAGAAAACTTGCCGCATGAAAGTACATGCGGTCAAGTACCGTTCTTCTTCTCCATTTTCGAGAACAGAACCATGAAAGCCATTGTTTCCAAGCTCTCTAAATCCTTCATTCCAATCCCAAATCTGGACTTCCATAGGTCAAAATGGGGTAGAACAAAATTCTCTACAACATGGAACCATTAAAACTTGAAAAATAACAAAGTTACTAGATCAAAACCCAATAAATCCGAAAATGCATTAAACTTAGATCTACATGAAATGAGCCATGGAAATTGCAAATACTAAATACTAAAAAGACTTAAGATTAAGTAAAAAAGATGATGGAACAATAATACTGGGGTTCTATCATGAAGCAAGTTGGCACTTGCCTATGCGGCTGGGTAGGTGGGGAGAGTTATGGAGGATGAAGAAGAAGAGTAATAGAGAAGGAGAAGTAATGAAGAGAGAGAAAGGGTTTGGAGCTTTAAATAAAGAGGGGGTAGGTGGAAATTGTTGAACCACCAAGACCGAAAAATAAACCAACTTAGGCCGAACCCAAAAGCAAAGTAAAAAGCAGAAAGTAAAATGCAGAAAAATAATTAGCGTAAAATTAAAAGAATTTAAATACAGAACAATACATGATAAAATTTAAATAAATACATTCAAACAGTACATGTATTTAAAATACGTATTCTGGGAACGGGAAGTGACACCTACACTCTTCCCAAATACTATTACTTTCATTTTCCTCTCATTTTCTCTACATTTTTCTTCCTTTCCAAACAATATGTTAACCACATGGATTTACCACTAATATTCCTTATCAAATATAGGAGAGATTGCAAAAAAAGGATTAGTTACATGAACATATATATAAGGATTAATTGCAAAAAAAGATTAGTTAAACTATTCCACACTTCTTAGGGAAAAAATTTTGATACAGAAGGAGGTATCAAAGTTTTGATACCGCCTATGTATGACATATGGGGTCTTCTCTCTCTTTGTAAAACGCGTACATTTTTATATATATAATTTTTGATATGGGACCCATATGTCATACATAGGCGGTATCGAAACTTTGATACCGCCTTCTGTATCAAAGTTTTACTATTTTGGAAAAAAACTTTGATACAGAAGGCGGTATCAAATGTATGACATGTGGGGTCTTCTCTCTCTTCGTAAAACGTGTATGGCTCCTCGTGTAGATTGGAGGAGAAGTTTGTAAGGAGTCGGTGTATCTTCTTATTCCGTTAGCGGAGACTTTTTCGAGTTGGACTCATATCATACAATGGACTTTTTTTTTGTTAGAAATTTTCAAGTAAATATATTAATACTTGTGTTTGACATTTGATTTGTAATTTTGACATATCGGTGTGCCTTTTTTTTCGATACTCACAGTTTCTTGATTTAGAAGAATGATTTTTGCGTTTTGCTTCCAACATATGTTTCTTAGCAAGCAGAATCATTATGGAGGAGGGAGAAGGTTGGTGGTTGGACTTAAAGAATGTATGATAATTACAA
>JANAVB010021800.1:992833-1172833 GCA_029216955.1 Iris pallida
CAACTCCGTATAGATCAGTTATGCCGCAGTCTTCCAGTAAGCTCCCTTCCTCCCTTTCATCATCTGCCTTACTTTTTGTTTCCCACCAATATTTATTGCAATTTTTATACACTACCACAACTTCTTGTAGGAAATTAGTTTCGAGCGTAAGAAACTGGAGGAGCGGGACTCTACTGGCGAAAAGCCTTCCAGTGGAAATCTAAGGTAAATTATCGATCTCATTCTTTTGCAAAAGTTTGTTTTTGTACCACTCATTCCAAACAAACAAGATTCTGAGTTAACGTTTGAGTAGTTTTATGCGCACACAATTATTGAAGAACCTGGTAGTTGAATTCATATCATCATCGGTGTAGTAGATTGTGTAAACTTTCTTAGTAGTTGCTTATGAAACCTACTTCTACAAGTTCATTTGACAAGACACTTAAATATTTATTTCGGATATACGGTTACCTGGCCTGATTATCTTTTTATTTTCCTTAAGTTCTAAAGATGAAGACGAGTTTGATTCCGACGATAGTTTTGAGGAGATTTATCATATTCCAACAGTGCAAGGTTGGTTCAAGTTATTAACCTCCAAGCAACAGGGAAAAAATGGTGATGAAGCTATTCTGGCCCTAGTGGCCCAAGTGAAAGAACGGGAAATGTCAGAGTCCTCATTCAATATCTATACCAAAGGTTTCTATAGGCGAGAAGACCGGAGTTCAAGACAAGGAGCTGTTTTACGTGATTTTCATAATATGCCAATAGCTGCTTGGTCGAGTATTGATTCTGATGTTGAGAGTATCACACCACTTCATAATGAGCTCAAAGGACTCTCTCTAGGTCTAAAGATGGCCATACAATATCAAGTTACTAATTTCTATATACATTGCCAATCTCCTATGATTCTCTATATTTTAGGGGCACGTATCTGTCATTGTGGTGAGGAGAATTTTCACACCTGCCGAAAATGTATTTTGCCTAAGGTGCGTGGCAAAGAGGAAACTTTTCAACTTCTGTTAGAGATATATCCTCTTGTCGAGCAACTCAATTTATCACGTCACGATCTCTGTTATATTGATGGTGAAGACAATAAAGCTGCACGCTGGATGGCGGAGCTCGGAGAAGACAGGAAAATGGACTTGTCGGAAATCAAGAAGCACGGGAGTTTATCGGAGATTCTCTACAAAGATGTGTTTGAGTGCTTTGATGACTGCAGTATTAAGTTGTGCTCGTACCCAGAACTGGGTGCTTGATCGACGGTGGTGACTGTAGTATCGTTGCTTTTATTTGAGAACTGTATGGTTATCATATTATTATGTTTCTAGTTGAAGTGTATTGAACACTGGTTGCAGTTATAACCTATTTTATTCTGTGGAATGGTTGAGATTATGGATCAACTTGCAAGATCTAATTGATTGAATATGATATTTATTATTGTGCAAGAAAACAATTGGTTCAATTGAAGTCCTGGACTGGATTTACATCATTTGTTACCTTCTCCAAAATGATTTTTTTAATGTTTTTTATGTTATTTGTGATTTACGAAAAGCATTTGAACAAGAGTTAAAACGGCTGCAACAAAAACTGTTGCTTCTCGCATCCACTTTGGAATGGAATGGAATGCAGCAGCAAGAGTGCTGTGTAGCAGCAGTTTTTTCTTGCATATTTGAGAAATACATGTTACTGTGGATAGCATGGTGTAAATATTTGATGTTTCTAGGTTACTGGGCCGCCACCAATCTAGTTAGTATGCGTAGTTTATTCTATTTTGAGTGTTTCCCTTCATAACTGTCCAGCATTTGTATCTCATGCTCCGGGGCAGGGTTTGAGTCTCAGCCCCCTGTAGGTAGGTGTGCTGGTTGTAATTAAAAAAAAAAGATGGTGGAAGTTAATTTTTGAACTTGCCTCTTAAACCCTTGTATCTATATAAACTAATGTTACAGTTCCAAGCGTGGCTACCCAAGCACAGGTGAATTGTATGATGTGCAATCTAGTAACTATTCCTGGGCTTGTGCACATCTTCAAAGCTGTACACTTTCTTCCATACAGTTATTTAGTGGACATAAATGGCCGATTTGGATTGCACTTGGGTCTCCCGCTGGGGAGAGCCGTCATGTGGGTGTTTCCTCAAATGTCTTCCATTCATTTGGGAGCTCACAAGCCCTTAAGACTAAAAAAGCACATTAATCCTTTTGAGAGAACAAAAATCTATAGGGACTCAGGAGCTCTTTATTTTTAAAACTTGGCCATGAAAAAACCTTTGAATTACATGCATCTCATCTCTTGAATAAACAAAAAAAAAAAAAAAAAAACACTTTCAATGTTAGTTAAGCTCACGTATCACATCCATATTGTAAGTTCTTATTTTTCTGTAGTCAAAACTCTTTTGAGAAAAATGCATCCAATGCACATCATCACCAAAATGACCCTATAAAAGCAACCCTACCTTACATGTCCGACATTCTCGTGATCTCCCATCAAGTTTTCCAAGTTTCACTTCAAAGCAATTTTTTCTCTCTCAATTATATGGGTACAAGAAATATACATAACTGTCAAAATTTGGCTTGTCGTAACAGTTCATTCTTCATCAATATATAGTCCAGGTACTTCAATAAACACAGTAGAGCAGCTTATTTGGTATATATGCAAGACCGAATCATATGAATAACAGAAGAAATTTGAAGCCACATGGGCACAACTTACAAGAGATGACCAGATTTCAAACACTCACTCAATGGAGCCAAAGACTCGCCAAATAGCTTGTGATGTTATTGCTAAACACATAATCCTGTACACTGGAACTGTTGAAAGTCCACTTGAGAAATCGCTAATTTAGACCACAAATGACCTGTCTGGTCCTCAATATTATTGAAGCATGCACAAGATTACTCGCCTACTAGTTCAAGATGTCAAACCTAATTAAAGATGTGTTCCATACATCATATCAATAGGTAAAAGCTCATATCTGGTTGTTTGTATCATCGGGCTGCGACCGTGGTCCATGTTGTGGAAACACAACACTCCTCTCGAGCTCTTTCTTGCAGTTCTCCATCATTTTACTTTGTGCCTCAAGGTTTGATTGCTGTAAATCATATAATGTAAAAGCATTTATTTCTAGCCAATATTAGGATGTAACTGTAAATAAGGACCACTCGGTCTATATTGCAGTAGTTTCTTACAGAATGATGATAAAACTAGAAAATTGGCTAGACATTCCATCCAAGTAAAGTTCCCTACAGCCTCATATCAGAAGAAGCGAAAAAAATTTAAGGCACAAAGGTTAAAATAGCATAAAAGAGAATGTAAGATCACATAAGAAGCCTAAGGCAACCAATGAGTAGGTCTGGACTAACCAAGACAAGGTAGTGACAAAACTAAGAAGGTTTGGCCATGTGCAGAGAAGAGCAGAATCTGCTTTAGGAGTCCAGTGGAGGAGAGGAAGACCTATTACTTTCTTGACACGGTGGTCAGCCTCTATTCCACATGTGTCGGACACAGCTACTCCTTGGACACTCATCAGGCACTTGCAAACATGTCCAAAACTGTATTTATTTCTTTTATTTAAGACACAGACAAGGACTTCCTAAATTTTGTGATACCTAGGCAATACTCTGACACAATGTTAGATTTTTATTCTATTAATCAAAGTAAATTATAGTAAAGCAGACGCCTAAACTATGGCTTGGCTTGCATAGAATATAATAATACACCAAAGCCTTTATCCCCTTTTTTTGGTCAGCTATGTGAATCCTTTTTCTAAATAAGGGTCATTGCCACTAACATGAAAATATATTAGTATATAACAGACATCATATAATATTTCAACTAAGATATGATAGGCTAATACATAGGGAAATTAAGATGAATGAAAATATATAAGTATATAACACACATCATATATTTTAACTAAGATATGATAGACTAATACATAGGAAAATTAAGATTAAAATAACCCAGTTGTGTCTGGTTCTGGAAGGCTTATTGGATCAGTCGTCAACACCCTTCGGTTGCAATAATGACCAATACGTTATATTAAGTGATTTCATTATGTGCATGGTCCAGGAATATGGCTAGTTACCAATCTTGCCCTGGATAGGAATGATCCGCTAAAGAATGTGCATCAAGTGTCGAAATTTTTTGGACTAGAAAGATGGTCATGGTTGCATATCACAAGCAACAAAAGGCAAACTAATATAACAATCATGGAATTCACAAAGCACTCAAGGTTCACCAAAAGATAAGAATTAATATGCTGAAAGTCAAAGGTGTGAGTTCCTGCCGCCCTACAACAAAAACAACAAAGCTGTTATCCCAAAATTTTGGGGTCTGTCGTTTAAATCCTTTTCTTTCATCCAGCTTCATTGAGGGACATGTCCTCTATAATTATATAATTCTAACAAAAATCATCTCCTTCTTTACAATTTCAATCCATGTTCGTTTAGGCCAAGCTCTTGTCCAATCATCTCCTTCGACTACTATCGTATTGCTACTTATTGGAGCGTCCATTGATCTACGATGCCCATGTTCGAACCACCTACGATGATTTTCTCTCATCAAGTCCTCAATTGACGCCACCCTTCCTTCCCTTGAATACGTTCATTCTTATCATATATTTTAATGTATTACCCCTCATCCATCTTAGCATTCTCGTTTCTACTACAATAGTTAATTGCTCAATACTTTGATCCCTAAAGCATTGGTCATAGTTGTCCTTCCTTTCAACTTCAAATTCAAAGTTATATACTGATCACAAAATACTCTTGAAGCACTCCTCTATTAAAAGATGATGTTTTAATTCTATGCATGAGATTCTTCTCTCCATCATGATGAATGATTGACCTTAAGTACCAAAAACTATCACTCATATGTATCTCTTGTCTAGTAATGATACATATCAAAGCAAAATATTAAGAAGGGATCAGATAAAAGCAAAATATTGTACCAATTGCATGAGAGGAGAAAAGAAACTAATGTGAAGTAATGATAAACAACTCTTCTCCCTTATTGTGATTGAGCCATCAAGGTAAATAGCCAGGCGGGGGAAGGGATCAGATCTCACTTATAGGGATAGGGTCATACTCACGGGCCAAATCAGAATTATCAGCTTTTCTATTACTACATCTATTAAATAGAATGGCAATACAAATGTGATAGGAAAGATCCTTTAAGCTCCATTCTCTTCTTCTCTACTGCTCGATATTCTATGATGACTCCTTTTATTTGTAATCTAGCTATTTATCATTCCTTTTCAAAAGCCTGAATTGCCTCCAACATTTTGCCCTCCAACCTTGCAGTAGAGAAGTATTGGACATCCTCCTCCCTATGTAAACAAGATTTTTGTTGGAGAGTGAAGGCAGAGAGGTGTAGTTGAAAGGTGTTAGCCCAATGATTACATCGTATTTTTTGAATATGCCTAATCAGTTAAGTTTAACATAATATTCATATACTCACTATCATGTTGCTACTTAAACTTAGCATTGTCCTAATTGTCCTATATCATATTGTCATGCTTGTATCGTACTGCAGCATATTTTGCTCGCCTAACATGTATTTGTAGACATGTAGTAAGCATGATCAAACATGATCAAAATAGGACATAGGAAATGAAGAATTAATGATGGACCAAAGACGGCGTCATACAAAAGATTTCTTTGAACCGCCTAGCGACCTATCCGGGGCCTCGCATCGGGGCCCCGAAAGGTATTCAGATTTTCAGATCTGTTTATGACGACCGATGTCAAGGAAAAAAGGCGTCTTCGGGTCTGCTCAAATATCAGAAAAAATGCGTCATCAAAGGGCTCTTGGTTTTTCTATTTGTTCCAAGTCTGTAATTTTCAATTTATTGAGTCTAGGAGAATGTGTACGTTGAGTCGCACTGTGTCATCTCAACCCCTAGACATATCTCTCCAAGATCTACCATACAAATAGACCAATTCCTGAACCAAGCCCATGCTCCACCAAGCCAAACAAAGCCCAAAGGCCATTCTGTCAACTAGGAGGCAGAGTTCGGGCCGAACTCTGTCCCCTAATTTTTAGGAGCTAATTTTTAGGGTTACCAATTGCAAGCTGGTACAACGGCCATATTTTTGAATTTTGAGGACATAATTCTGGTCGAATTCTGCCTTCCAGACTAGTATATATAGGACATGATTTCAACCATTTTCATTCATCTCTTCATCTCATCATTTCTTCTCCTATAGCCTCATACAAGCCAAAACCTTCCCATCTACTAGCCAAGCTTCCTAAGCCTAAAAATGCTCAGTGCTATTCAGTTAAAAGTTTGTGCAAGAGTCAGATAAAGTTGTTCGGAAAATTTTAGGTGTCGTCCCAGCGATCTTTGTAAGAAGTTGACGTGCTCTTCTGAGTAAAGGCACGTGGTTGTATACTATTTCACAAATAGTGGATTTCAATCCTGAGCTAGAGTTCTCAGGCCTGGACTAGTCCTCCACGAGGGAAACCAGGTTAAAATCGATGTGTTTGCGTATGCTCTTCTGATCTTTATTTTCTTCCGTATTTGGTGATTACCGACACAAACTATATTCACCCCCCTCTAGAGTTGACTACACGTTATTTCAAAAGGCACAATGAATATATTTAATAGTCTTACTGTAATGACTCGCTCCGTCCTAGCGGAACGCCGATTCAAACGGCAAGTGCAACGACTCAAACGAGCCGTCGACCCGAAGAGTTGGCATCGACCAGATGAAGAATCGATGCAAGGCTTACATTGGCCCGTCAAGATGAATCTAGACTTAGACTTTCAAAGGCGCGCTCGGAGTATCGCTCGGCCGATGCGAACATCGCTAAGGTGGGTGGCTCCGATGAACCCATCTTTGCTTAGCCTAGACACATAACAATACAAACAATATTGCTAGAATCGCTGGGCGATAACACCGTGCATGCTAATAAATGACTCAACGCACCTAGCTAAGGGAATAATCCCATCTTGTATGCTTGTATAGAATATGGAAAAGAATATAGAAAATGTGAGAACTCTCGCACCGCGCTCTACGCTCGTGTTAAGGCACAAGCTTACATTCAAGTTTCCTATGCGTTCAACAATGAAACAATAAACGGTTTACAACAAAAAAATGGAAGACTATCGACATAATCGTTCCGAGTAGAGTATAGCAACATTGGAAGACTTTGGGACCGATGGATCGCCAAGGCGACTCCCGTACGGGGAGTTGCATAATGAATGAATGAATGAACGAATAAGTGAATGAATGAATGAATGAACGATAAGTGATTGAAAGAATCAACGAATGAATGAATATGGGAAGAATGAATGAATGTACGAACAAGTGAAAGAAAGAAATGAAAAAGTGAATAAAAGATAAGAAAGGAAAGAATGGTTAGTGACAGGTATGACGGGCACGTGCAACGGGACTCGCTACCCGCGCTGCACGGACGCCAACCTGGTTGATAACGCATTATGGCTCAGAGACAGCCTATGGCTCAAAGACAGTCGTTAAGTTAAATGACAAGTCAATACGAATGGTCGTGGACAACCGGCACAGGCGATGGGGGGGAATACCGTGGCCGTGAAGAAGAATGATTCCGCGGCACGATCGAGGGGGAGGTATATCGTGGCCGGCCTAGACAGAATCATACAAGGGGCTTACGGGCTACTTTGAGTGGGGGCTTGGCCACTCAAGGAGACGTAAGGCCAGACATTTCAAGAGACTATCAAGGTGTACCAGCCATCACGCTTCGATAGGTGAGAATGCCAAAGAGAATATGTCCAAAATGGCTTGTGATGCCAGCGACCCGTGCATGTAGATTAAGTGGGCTATGCTGGTGGCAATCTACGTGCAAGTCCTTGCATTGAAATAAAGTAGTCTAAGTTAACTAAATAAAGTGCCTTCTGTACATGCTTGAAATGTAACACACCAAATGATAAAGAGTACTTCATGCAAATGAGTTAGAGAACGTGCCTACGACGTGCTAGAACCTGAGGCAGGACACACACTTGACCTTGAAAGTTTATATTGAATTGTTGACTAACTTGGTTTACTTTAGACAGGGAAGGCCGGACGGTAAGTATGGGTAAGTCGTGCATGTATTTCCATGCAACACGTTGAAATCGGTAACATGAGATAGGTTATGATATATGCCATGAAACTGATCCTAAGGCAAGACTAGAAAGACAATGAATGATAGACGGTGCACAAAAGTAAATAGAACGTGTTTGATAATGATAGCATTGTGGACGAGCTAGCCCACCAGTGCATAATAGTAATACTAAATATTTTTCTGTTTTTAATCCTACTATCCACATATATATATATATATATATATATATATATACTAAAAGAATGTTAATACAATAGTAACATATTAATAATAATAAACATAATAGCCTACACCTGCTTCTTCATTTTAGCCGATAGTAGTGAATTGAATATAAGTAAGACAAAAGAGAAAGAAGCAGCAGTGTAGACAAGGAAAGAAAATTCAGGGGAGGCAGAAATTTAAGAGAATAAGAGGGAGAGAAACGAGCGAGATAGGAAGGAAGGAGAAGGGGGTTCAAGGATTACCAACATGGGTTTTCACCTGCACAGGCACTGTAATGCTCCGCTCCGCACGGTGCGTTACGATGAGTCGTTGACTCGAAAAGTTGCGTTGACCCAATGAAGTGTCGATGCAAATCGATGCAAAGCCTAAGTCCGGTTTGGACAAAGTATTGACTTTGGTTGATCTGGTATACATGATATGCTTTTACACTGGATTGTAAAAGGGTCGACATTTTTGCCTTATTCAAGATGATGTCCGCAAAACCAAATCATCGCCTTGCAATGGATTGTGGCATGGGCGCGGTAGGCTGAATCAGTCGAATAGTTCAACGAAGTGGCTAAGTCAAAAGAGTTATCCATGCAACCAAGTTATGGAATCGAACCGCATCAACTCGGCGGAACGACAAGGCATATCGACTTATGGTGGACGGGTTCTTGAATCTCTCTCCCTACTCCTTCACGTTTAATAAAATATATCCTTATATGCGTAAGTTGCTATTGGGTTAGCGAGCGTGGCTCGGCGATTAAAGGTCTTAGTGTGTGTCGAACATTACGATAGAACATTGAACAATTGAAGCGACGTACATCAAGTGTACGGGTCACGGTAGGGCAGTGATGGTAGAACATTGAAAGATAATATCGAGATGTGCCTCACGTGCACAACTCTGAGAACATTGAACACTAGGCCTAGAACACTGATTATGGTATTATGCGTGCCCTCGTGCACGGAAGCTACGAAATGACTAAGTAACTACAGAACCACTGTTATGTGAATAACTTATGAATGGAACGCGTTGAGTATAAGTCCGAAAAGTATAAGCCGTTGGGTGTCGTGCATTAATACGGATGTGTTGGGGCATAATGCCAACGAAATTTGAAATAGAGAATACATAAATATGTTTATGGAACGTGAGATTGGTTGGAATAATATGACTTGGTTGCTATGGCACATATTGCATGGTCAATGGACTCGGATGGCCCGTACACGGGTGCGGCTTCCCTCGAACGGTTATGACCGGGGCACCGGGATCGTTCGACCTAGGAGGGAATTATGTATGGTATTTATGGTGTACATTATTAGGACGTGTTGCGACCGGCCAGTGTTGTGATAAGCTATGATATCAGTAAGTTTGCGATCCTTCAGATACTGGGCTAGCAACCCATATTGGAGCGATCATAGGCTTACACATAAGGATGCCAAGTCCATTACGGTACGAAATACTGTGACCTTCATATAGATAGGGCTGGTGGGCTAAGATTGTAATGTCCCACTCCGCACGAGGCATTTGGTTGGCTTGTTGGATGGGATCAGAATATTGGACCGTGACTTATGTTGGAGATCAGGTGATTTGAGACTGATGTAGTCTCTCTTAGCTGGCTAGACGGAATGGGTATTGGAATGACTTGTTGGTGGAGCTACGCTTAGTGGATTGGAGCAGGAAGACGTTATGCAAGGCAAGTGGAACTGTCCTCCTTCCTCCTTATTTCTGCATACTTAATAAATGGAATAATATGATGCTATGAATATGTCCTTAATGTCTCTTACCTTGAATGTTGAATAATTGTGATGCGATGCTTTAGTTGCTAAATCGATAGAGATGCATATGTTGTAAATTGTTGAAATAAATAAGGCATGAATATTAAACTGCTGAATGAATAACATTGAACTGCTAATGTGATTTGATGCCTGAGAATAAATTGATAACATTGCACCTTATGTTTAATGCTGCTAAAACAAATAAAACTTGAATAATGAGATGCCTTGTGAATGATAGAATAAGAAGAGAACTGGCTATGCTATCGACCCAATAATCCAAATAAAATAATAGAATTATGAATCTTTTGCATAACTGTTGCTGTTGCCTGTTTTCATGTAAGCAATGAAATGAATGATATTGTCCCTATGAAATGAAATGCTACATATTCCTTGAGAAATAAATAATGTGGGAATGCATGGAACAAGAAATAAATGATTGAAACAATGAAATTGATGAGCCTTGGGATATTTGAGATCACCAAGTGAAATGATGGTGATATTGAGAATGAATAAGCCATTGAACATGACCAATGAGATGAATAATGGTGCACTGTTGCCTATACTTATTTCAATATTTTACCATGCATTTTATGTTCACGATTGAGTCGGACACGCATTCGCATGGTCATAGGACAACTTATGCATAAGAGATGGGGATATTTTCTCGGACGGTACCCCGGGACGTTAGGGCGACCGATCCGACTAGGAGGAAACATTGGCGTGTCAGTAGGGGCACGGTTTTGCAAGGCATCCTTTGGGGCTAGCTACCTTCTCTGGAGTCATCGCATTACCGATGAAGACCTATATGGCAAAATCCGTATAGTTAAACACTAGTGACCATGTAGTCAGGATGCTCGCTAATGAATGTTTTATGCAGGCACAGTAAGTATATCTGCTAACCTGTATTTGATGCAGGTACGAGGGAGTTGGCTATCGGTAAGAAATCACTTAAATGTGATATACATAAATCATATGTTGGTTTAACTTGCGTGCCTAACGGGCCAAGTAAATGATGCTATGTGTGGTCTTTCAATATGAGAACCTGTTCAACATGTTAAATTCAGTATGCTAGAAAGATGCCTTGCTATAATCATTGCTCAATCATAACATACATGCTAAGTGATGCTTGAAGTGAGAATTGTCATAACATGTTTAAGACTTAAAGTTAATGATGCCTCAATGATGCCTTTGTATGATAACACCAAGTATGCTTTAATGATGCCGTCACATGAAAGCTACTAAGAATATGTTTACATGCTTCACTATGATTATTGTCCATGAACTGTAAACTGATGTAGGCCCCAACTAGAAAGATCACTTTAATGAATGCTTGCTAAAATTGACCAGTTAGTATTGGTTTAGGCGAGTGGGTTGGATTCTGCTCGCCAATGCATAGATGATGTGCTGACCCATGTTTTGTGGACAGCTGCTCGTGCTTGGGATGTTCTGTACACGAAGATTGGCTTGATCGGTCCTGCGGCATCAAAGACTTATTGGGCATGCAGAAGCTCTCCTTGTACAAGATGATGTCTTATGTTTATAAAGGGCATAGTGTATGGAACATTGTAATCAGTTGTACCAGTAGTTGTAAGCCAAGTCGGTATATCGAGATGTAATCCATGTTTGTTCATTTGGCTTTCAAAGTAAAGTAAGATTGGTTGTAAGCATTGTACTTCAATACAAGTCTTGTACTCTTCTTCAATTATCAATAAAGAGAATAAAGTTCTATATATCTCTGTGTGACTTCAAGTTTTTCTTTTTATCTCCGCTGCTATAAAGAAGTGACGTATTCTATTCAATGAGAAAGATTATCCTTATTAACTTCAATTTATCTGCTTCTGTCGCTGTGATGTGTTCCTATTTGAAGAAAATTACTTATGTACCATCTTTGCCTTGTACAAGTGCAATACCAGACTTGTACGGCATCACGCCCAAGCGAGATGATCAATTCCAAGAGATAAACTATGTGAATAAATGACTCTACGAATCGGGGCGTGAAAAATTGGTATCAGAGCACGGTTTTACGTCCTTGGTCTCTTCTTTATTTATTTCAAATCAAAGTTGCATCGACGATTAACCAAAGTTGCTTCCGCGATCACTCAACGTTGCTTCCGCGATTAAATCAAAGATTGCTTCCGCGATTATGCTATTGTTGTTCTGTAATCATCCTTATGTTGTTTGTGTCTGAAAGTTCGTGGACCCTCTTGGCTACTCATTGGATGTTCCATACAATAAGTCTATACATTGTGATGACCCTGAATGAATGATTGTTGTTGGTTTGGACACAAATAACCCAACAATAACTCGATGCCATAGTATGCTATAGTGTGAATGTTGTTTGGAATGTGGAAATAGAGAAAGTTGCCTGGGTGCTGTAACAAGTTGCAAAAGTGCATGTGATGTTGGAAAAGAATTGGGAACGAAACCATGGATGGATGAGTTCAATAGAACTGCTGAGTTGACTCATGTGTATTAGCCTTGAGAATTTGAGACCCTAAGAATGTTGGCTGGTGACTTGAGGCCCTGAGATGTTGGCTAAGTATTGTTATCATTATAGATCATGAATGTCCGAAATAGATTGAGTGAGCATTGTTTAAGGATGGCTTCATTCTGAGTGGTATATTGCCTCTACCACCTCAGAACGAGATGTATGTTGACCCTTTCCATAGGATAGCAATGGGACTATCTGTGGGTACTGGGTAGTGTCGAGACTTAGCTGGGAGTCATGTATTATTGCTAGATGACTCGAGTGTCCCTTGATAGTGATGTTATGCTGGATAGCAAGATTTCTAGAAATTTTACCGGGTGGCTTGGTTAGAAATTGTTTAGCCGAGTGATGACTCAGACTAGTAAGACAGTAGTATGCTACGGACAAATGGATTTGGCTAGAGAATGTTGTGGCTTAGAACATCTGAATGTTGACTTCGATTAGTTGGATGCAAATCATATGTGACTAACACAAGTTGGTTGCTAAGCTGAAAGTTTTGGAAATGTGTCGGTGACCCAAAAAGAATATTAGAGATCTGTACCTTGGCCCTAAGGTGTAATAGATGTAAATCCATCTTGATCACCAAAGGATAGTCATTGCATATGTGCATGTATGCTGAGGAATTGAATTGTACTAGAAAAATAACGAGTAGTCACTCTGAATACTGGTGTTGCTTAGAGGATGGTTAAGTGACACATAAAAATGGCGGATTGAATGGGATAAACTACTCGACCCTTGCTGCATGAGATTTAAGAATGTCGTGAGATAGTTTGATGATTGATGAAACGAATGGATATGAGAAATTGCAAACGAGTTGGATAATGTCGGTATATATGACTATTGGTTGGGGTATAGTTTGCTGGCTTATGACTTAGGGTGTGACTCTGTCATACAGATCGAATAGTATGATTCCATAGTTATGTTAAGACTATCGGAATCGATGACCCTTGAATAGTTAGTCTTGGCTTATGGGTTCGTGTAGGTACAAATAATTGGATTGGAAATTGAATCGTTGGGAATTTACTTGATGGATTATTAGAGCGATGAGAATCGTATGTCGGGTCGGGATTTGACCGTAATGTGGATGGATCGATCTTAGTCGATCGTTGGATAAGTCTAAGAATGAGCCTCTATGGGAATTATTTCCTTGAGGAAGACCCTGGATAGATAGACTTGACCCTAGCGACCAATTGATGACTTACCAATTGTTGGCATAGCCAACAATGGCGATTAGTATTCAGACTGAGTTGATACCCATATGTTTGGGTAGAGTTCCTTAGAACTGTCAGTTGCTTGTTGGCTCTAAGAATAAAGAACTAGTTAACCCTAGTAGCCGTCACTCTGGGAAGTCACATGAATGATTAAGTTTAGCTGCCAGTATAGCTAACCTTAGAGATTGACTGAATAATAGGTGACCAGTGGAGACCTATAGAATGACCTTGTGGCATTGTACGAGAGATGGTGAAGATGAGTATTGACCTAAGGAATTGTATGCTTCAATGTGTACCTTAGAGATGTTTGACCCTTGAGGATTATGTGTCGGCCTGTAATGGGAATTGGAATCGTGGGATGAGACTTGAGTGGTATGTATCGAGTAGTGAATTATTTTATGAAATAGAATTAACTGCTCATAATGGGAATGTCGGACCGGTATCTATAGTCGGATAGCTGGGTTAACTTTGATTGTTGCATAGAATTGTACCATTGGCTCGGATAATCGATAATGGGTGACGTCAGATTGTATCTTTTATAAAAGATGAATTATCTCGGTGAGAAATACTGTTGGATTTACGAAGGAATATGATTGCATGTTGTGAACTCTTGATATGATTGACTCTAAGTTAGACCCGTGACCAAATGTTAGAGATATTATGCTTGGATAGAGAGCTTGACCGAGTTGTCCCTGATATTAAGTGTTGTGGTGGCCTAGAAGATAGTGATTGTGGCAAGTGAATAAAGTGAGAAGTCAATTGAAAGGATGCTAAGTCGGATTTGGAAAAGAGAGTTATATCGTGGCTGATCGAATCGCACTAACATGGAAGTTGGCTGATATATATTTTGGGGATGCCTAAAACATGTGTATGGATCCGGCTGAAGTGATAGGTTGCGACTGAGATAACATTATGGGAAGAGCTTATCGTACTAGCGCAGACTTTGGCTGAAATGCATATATTTTGGGGACGTCTAAAATGTGTGTATGGATCCAAACAAGCAATATGTTGCGACCAAGATAGAAATGCAAGGAAATATTGGTGGATCAATAAAAAGTTGCAAGTAATTAGAAAAAAAGAAAGATAGATCAAATCGTTGATGGATTAAAATGATACAATTGGATAGCTTTTAAGATGACCGAGTGTGCTGAAATGAATATTGGATTGAAGCTGAATGAGTAACTTGTTGTAACTAAAGTGATTAGTAAGATGAGTTGTTCTCTTAAGTTTAGATGACGAAACTTTTTTGAGTGGTATATCATGTAATGCCCCGCTCCGCACGAGGCATTT
Source organism: Iris pallida (assembly GCA_029216955.1). Classification (NCBI taxonomy): domain Eukaryota; kingdom Viridiplantae; phylum Streptophyta; class Magnoliopsida; order Asparagales; family Iridaceae; genus Iris; species Iris pallida. The sequence goes on from JANAVB010021800.1 coordinate 1,007,858, forward strand.
GGTTGGCTTGTTGGATGGGATCAGAATGTTGACCGTGACTTATGTTGGAGATCAGAAGATTTGAGACTGATGCAGTCTCTCTTAGCTGGCTAGACGAAATGGGTATTGGAAGGTGGCTTGCTGGTGGAGCTACGCTTAGTGGGATTGGAGCAAGAAGACCGTTATGCAAGGCAAGTGGAACTGTCCTCCTCCTCCTTATTCCTGCATGCTTAATAAATGAATAATGTGATGATATGAATATGTCTCTAATGTCTCTTACTTGAATGTTGAATAATTGTGATACGATGCTTTAGTTGCTAAATCGATAGAGATGCATATGTTGTAAATCATTGAAATGAATAAGACATGAATATTAAACTGTTGAACGAATAACATTGAACTGCTAATGTGATTTGATGCTGAGAATAAATTGATAACATTGTCCTTTGTTTAATGCTGCTGAAACAAATAAATACTTGAATAATGAGACACCTTGTGAATGATAGAATAAGAAGATAACTAGCTATGCTATCGACCCAATGATCTAAATAAAATAATAGAATTATGAATCTTCTGCATAACTAATACTGTTGCCTGTTTTTATGTAAGCAATAAAATGAATGATATTGTCCCTCTGAAATGAAATGCTACATATTCTTGAGAAATAATAATATGGGAATGCATGGAACAAAAATAAATGATTGGAAACAATGAGAATTGATGAGCCTTGGGATAGTTGAGATCACCAAGTGAAATGATGGTGATATTTAGAATGAATAAGTCATTGAACATGACCCGAATGAGATGAATAATGGTGCACTATTGCCTATACTTATTTCAATATTTTACCATATATTTTATGTTCACGATTGAGTCGGACACGCATTCGCATGGTCATAGGACAACTTATGCATAAGAGATGGGGATATGTTTTCTCGGACGGTACCCCGGGACATAAGGGCGACGATCCGGCTAGGAGGAAACATTGGCGTGTCAGTAGGGGCACGATTTTGCAAGGCATCCTTTGGGGCTAGCTACCTTCTCTGGAGTCATCGCATTATCGATGAAGACCTATATGGCAACATCCGTATAGTTAAACACCAGTGACCATGTAGTCAGGATGCTCGCTAATGAATGTTTTATGCAGGCAGAGTAAGTATATCTGCTAACCTGTATTTGATGCAGGTACGAGGGAGTTGGCTATCGGGAAAAAATTACTTAAATGTGATATACATAAATCATATGTTGGTTTAACTTGCGTGCCTAACGGGCCAAGTAAATGATGCTATGTGTGGTCTTTCAATATGAGAACCTGTTCAACATGTTAAATTCAATATGCAGATGCCTTGCTATAATCATTGCTCAATCATAACATACATGCTAAGTGATGCTTGAAGTGAGAATTGTCATAACATGTTTAAGACTTATTGTTAACGATGCCTCAATGATGCCTTTGCATGATAACACCAAGTATGCTTTAATGATGCCGTCACATGAAAGCTACTAAGAATATGTTTACATGCTTTACTATGATTATTGCCCATAAACTGTAAACTTATGCTAGGCCCCAACTAGAAAGATCACTTTAATGAATGTTTGCTAAAATTGACTAGTTAGTGTTGGTATAGGTGAGTGGGTTGGATTCTGCTCGCCAGTGCATAGATGATGTGCTGACCCACATTTTGTGGACAGGTGCTCGTGCTTGGGATGTTCTGTACACGAAGATTGGCTTGATCGGTCCGCGGCATCGAAGACTTGTTGGGCATGCAGAAGCTTCCTTGTACAAGATGATGTCTTCAGTTTATAAAAGACATAATGTATGGAACATTGTAATCAGTTGTACCAGTGAGTTGTAAGCCAAGTCGGTATATCGAGATGTAATCCAATGTTTGTTTATTTGGCTTTCAATGTAAAGTGAGATTGGTTGTAAGCATTGTACTAACTTTAATTTATCTGCTTCTGCCGCTGTGATATATTCATTTTGAAGAAAATTACTTATGTACCATATTTGCCTTGTACAAGTGCAATACCAGACTTGTACGGCATCACGACCAAGCGAGGACGATCGATTCCAAGAGATAAACTATGTGAATAAATGACTCTACGAATCGGGGCGTGACAGAGATTAGAGTGGGGTGCTGGCATAGGGCCTGCGATCCTTATGCATATGTCTAAATATGGCTAATTGGTTGCGTGAATTGTATGATTTCTTATGTAAGTTCTAACCATTGTAGGCTAGGCAAATGGGACGGAGATGAGCACGATCACTATGTTTATGTTCATATTATGTCTAATTGTATATGTTGCAGGAACACGGTATTGGATACATTTATAATAAGTTGCTATATTGAATATTGCCCTGAAAGCGATCCTAAGACTAAATAGAAAGATCACCAAATTAAGATGCATGTTTTACTAAATATACTTAGTGTTGGTTGGGTGCAATTGGGTCTTGATCAGTGCAACGAGGATGAAAGCACTAATCCCCCACTAGTTTTGCTTGTAGATTCAGGTTATGTTCGGCTCGGGCGGAGCTTGGCTTGGATGCGCCGAGGCATGGAGTCCTTAGCATTTCAGGAGAAGCTACCGCATTGGCGTTCAAACTTGCAACATGGAGATGTTCGGCCGAAGACTACTTGTTGGCTATAAAGGGCATAATGTATGCAATGATGTAATCCTTTGTAAGCTATAGAGATCATGAGAATTGTAGCCAATTGGCATGTTAAGTTGGGCTATTCAGAGCCTTTGTAATCTTCAGTTCATTATCAATAAAAAAGATTCTTATTGTATACTCTGTTTTCCTTCTGCTGCTTATGTTATTAATTTGAGATAATCTTATGTGAACCTGTTATCTTGCCTTGCACGAGTATAACTCCAGGCTCGTGCGGCATCACGCCCCAGTGAGGACGATGATTCGGGTAAAATCTAATGAGGACGAGCGATTTTCCCGATCGGGGCGTGACAAGTTGATATCAGAGCAGTTCCATCCTCTGGACCGTGAACGAATCTCTTTGACCCTCAGTTGCTTCGATATCAAAAATTAGTTGACTCTAAGTTGTTTCCGCAGCCGCATGGCTCATGGATATACTCGGTGCTACATTGAATGTTCCATATAATAAGTCTATATTAAGTGCGTACGTCTTCCACAAGTATGTCGAGACTATCATATTGTCTCCGAGTGCCATCGAAAAATGTCGATTGCACGAAGTGCAATAAGTTATGAAATGTTGGTTGCACGAAGTGCAACGAGTTATAAAATATTGGTTTTTCGAAGTGCAACAAAGTTGCGAGTCGTTGGTTGCACGAAGTGCAACGAATATGGCAATGTGGTTGTATGAAGTGCAATGATATATGTATTGTTGATCGCACGAAGTGCGAAGAGTTATGTGTTGTTGGTCGTACGAAGTACGAAGAGATACGTGTTGTTGTTAGGGTTATATACTAAAAGCATTACTTTTGTAGTAACCTTATTTCCTTAAATTTTGAATGAGAATTATATGGGCAAATGTTTGCATATTGTATTTGTTGCAAGTGTTAAATGCAAATGTCTGATATCTATATTATAGATAATATGGTGTGTGGTGTCACACAGAAGATCATATTATCAGTTCCCTATGGAGTATATAAATAGTTCACAACCTGGATGGACTTGGACAATCTATTGGAAAGGTTGTAGTGTAATCTGGTATTAGTCTATCTTGACTATAGGTTTACACTAGTAGACTTTGTGTGTATTGAACATGACCACTTGAGGTTGTTCTCTTTGTACTGACTACATAAGAGAACAAATACCTCTGTATTATGGATGCTTGTGCTCTTAATTCGGATATAATAACGGACATGTATATGCAGTGTGCATTACTTTGACTCATAAAAGAGTAAGATTTATTATGGATCAACAACCTCTATGAATTGGGTAATAACATTGTATGCATGATGGGCTGTTGTATAAATGGAATCCATGTCTCGATACATCGGATTGATGATGTCCCCTTAAGGAGCTCATAAGGATTGTCATGTAAACCCTACAGGTAGATTATATCTGACATGACAAATAAAGTTGAGCGGTACTACTTAAGGATAAAAGATGTCGAATCAATATAGTTGTCAGTAACTTAATTTGATCGACGGACATATGATATCTTAACATGGGGAGCCAAACGAGCATATAATAAAAGGAGCCCACAAACATAATTTAGGATTAGGAAGGTAGTGCAACAATAGCTCATTAGTGGATCGAGCTATTGTTAATGGGCCTAGATTGTGTGTTCGGGCTGAACACGGGATATCCAGATCCGTTAGGAGGCCTAACCCTAATTTCTTCTCATGGTCCCTGCCGTAGCCTATATATATCCTCTATTCTCTGGCCATCAGATTACTGATCAGAAATCTGAAACTTTCTCTAAATTTGTGATTCACGTAAGGAGAGAAAGAGAGGGCTGCCAAGAAGAAGAATAGGTTGGGAGATCGTCACCCACACGATGTCCAACTCGAGGAAGGAATATGTGCAGAAGATCTTGGGATCGTCCGCTCGAGATTGCCAGGAATTACTTGTCTCATTTCTGCCGCAGGTATAATTCGTGAACCCTAGTTTCCGCCTATGAAGGGTTAGAACACGTATTAGATCTGTTTAACTTTCTATCGATAAATACGCACACCAAAGGAAGGGTCCTGGGAATCTCCAGTTCCATCAAGTTGCACGAAGTGTAACGAGTCGATATATGAGGCGATGCGTGTTATATGGCTATGCAAATGGTCATGGAATTTTGGTTATACGGAGTGCATAAAGTCGTGAATCGTTTGTTGCATCGGTGCGCCAGATTTTGGATTCGGATAGTTGAGGATGGAGCAGCAAAGATGACCATAATAGTTGGATATTTTCTCTTATTTTGTCATTTTGCTTTTTCTGATTATGTATGTATTATTGTGTGGTTATTTTTTTGAAAAACCAAGCCTACATTAATAATGGACAATATGGACTTAATATCAACTAGTAGAAAAAACCCTCATTGTTAAATAACTAAGTAGGAAAGGATATTTATTTAGTATAAATCCAATGGTCTCCATTACTGGTTTGTAGGTGATGTAATTATACTTGCGTGTTGGCTTTAGTACTTTCCTCCATATCGGATGAGTATAATTATGGATCACCAGTACAAACTTCCTTAGGAATAATTGTAGAAAGTTACCTAGTATGTGTTCACTTCTCCATCTGAAGGAACTCATTACAAGGTAATGAACTTAGTATTAAGTAATGGTATACACTTAGATACAAATAATGGTACCTCCCCATCGGAGTCACTGCTATTATTTGTATGACCAGAGCAAGACCAGCATATTAATTTTATTTGTCATAAAGTTATGTTGACATGATAGTAAAATTAATAAGAAAAACCTACTTGAACACAAGTTGAATTTGTATACGTCCACACTATCGTGGCATGCTAAATTCATGGAGTTCAAGGTGTTGGTGAATTTCTTATTATTGTTTTGAGGGAATCAATATTTAGTTAATTCAAAAAGTTTTTTGCCCTACATAATTTTATTTATGTGATTCTCAGGATTTCAAAAAATGGGTATTTTCAGTCCACTTATGGCGATTCTTAAAGAAAATAAACTTATTGGACCTAATTATATTGAGTGGAAACGTAATTTGGACATTGTTTTGACTGCTGAGGAGTACAAATATGTACTTGTTGAGGAATGCCCACCTAAGCCTGATGCTAACTCTGATGAAGAGGTCAAAGAGGCTTATAAGAAGTGGAAAAAGGAAGATGAGATAGCGCGGTGTTACATTCTGGCATCTATGTCAAATGTACTGCAACATTAGCATCAGGCCATGGCCATGCTTATGACTTGATGTATAACCTCAAGGAACTCTTCGGACATCAGAGTAGAGCAGCTAGGCAGTTTGCTATAAAATGTTTGATGAATACAAAAATGGCTGAGGGTACACCAGTAAGGGATCATGTTCTCAAGATGATGTGTCATCTGAATGAGATAGAGATCCTTGGAGCTGAAATCGATGGGGAATCCCAGGTCGATATCATTCTCGGGACTCTGCCTAAAAGTTTTGACAATTTCTGCCTTAATTACAACATGAACAAAAGGTGTATAGTTTGGTAGAACTTACAAAGAGCTACATGATGCTGAATCTCTTTAGACAGAGTGGTTATTTTTGTTTCTGAAAAGGCTTCTACTTCTAAGCCAAAAGACGGTAAGAAGAAGAATAACATTCAGAAATAGGCAAACTCAGTAAAGAAGGGCATGGGACCTCAAGGCGCGGTAAAAAAGCCGAAAGGCAAATATTTCAAGTGCAAAGGGTCAGGACATTGGAAGACTGATTGTCCACTTCTCAAACAAGGAAACAAAGAAGGTATATCTCATTTACTAGTAGTTAAAACATGTTTAACGGTGTTATCTACCGACACCTGGTGTGTAGATACAGGAGCCACTAATCATGTCTGCAATACATTACAGGGGTTCCAGAAAACCAGACGGCTCAGTGATGGAGAGATATGCTTGTTCATGGGTGATGTTACAAAAGTATCGGTCGTTGCATTAGGAGATGTTACTTTATCTTTTGGTAGAAATAAGTCTTTGACATTGAGAGATTGTCTTTATGCACCTTCATTTAGAAGGAATTTAGTTTCTGTTTCTATGTTAGTTAGGGATGGATATTCAGTTTATTTTAATGACAATAGGTTTATGGTGGTGCGGAAAGATAAATCCTATTTTGCCCACAATGCAACTTCTGGAAATGAATAATATGTCATAACTTAAATAAGAGAAAAGAACCTTCTTGTATGAACCAAACATCTTTGGCACTTGTGATTGGGGCATATTAACCTAAAAAGGATTCAAAGACTGGTTAAAGATGGACCTTTGAGTTCATTAGAAGTGGAGGCACTACCAGTCTGTGAATCCTGCTTGGAAGGTAAAATGACCAAAAGGCCTTTTACGGCAAAGGGGTATACGGCAAGGTATGGATACATTTATTTGATGTGCCGTAAGTCTGAGTGCTTTAAGAAATTCAAAGAGTACAAGGAAACGGAAAAACGTCATAGAAAATGTATCAAGTCATTACGATCAGATCGTGGTGGCGAGTACCTCTTTGGAGAGTTTAGGGATTATTTATCAGAGACTGGGATTGTATCCAAATTGACTGCACCTGGAACGCCCCAGCAGAATGGTGTAGCCAAAAGAAGGAATAGAACTCTTATGGAGATGGTTAGATCAATGATGAGTTATTCGGATTTGCCAGATTCATTTTGGGGATATGCCTTAGAGACTGTAGCTTATATTTTGAACTTGGTTCCTTCTAAGTTAGTACCTCTTACTCCCACAGAGCTGTGGATTAGGCGTAAGCCTAGTCTGAAACATGTTCGCATTTGGGGTAGTCAGCACATGTGCTTAATAGGAAAGCAGATAAGTTGGAATCTCGTACAGAAGTACGCTTGTTTGTAGGCTATCCAAGAGGAACGAAAGGAGATTTATTTTATAGTCCTAAGGATCAGAAGGTCATTGTTAGCACCAATGCCCGATTCTTAGAGGAAGACTATGTGATGAACCATAAACTCACAAGTAGAGTTGTTCTAGAAGAACTGAGACGTGAGACACTAAGTACTTCAGTACCAACAGTACAAGAGGATGAACCACAAATAACTGCACAACGTGTCACAAATGTTACACCACAACCGATAGTGCCTCGTCGTAGTGGGAGGGTTGTGAGACAACCTGCTAGATATATGTTCTTGGGAGAGTCGTCAGACTTCGTCCCTGAGGAACAAGATTATGATCCCTGTACCTACAATGAAGTACTCCAAGATAAAGATGCAGAGTCTTGGCAAAAAGCAATGATATCTGAAATAGAATCTATGGATTCTAATCAGGTCTGGAAGCTTGTAGAACCACCCGTTGGTGTAAAAGCCATTGGATGCAAGTGGGTCTATAAGAGAAAAAGAGGATCAGATGGTAAGGTTGAAACCTTTAAAGCTCGGCTTGTAGCAAAAGGTTTTACTCAAAGCGAGGGTATCGATTATGAGGAAACCTTTTCTCCTGTAGCCATGCTTAAGTCTATCCGGATTATTTTATCTATTGCAGCTCATCTCGATTATGAGATTTAGCAAATGGATGTCAAGACAGCTTTCCTTAATAGAAGTCTTGAGGAAGACATCTATATGAAGCAACCAGACGGGTTCATTGAAAAGGGCCAGGAGCATCTTGTTTGTAAGCTCAAGAAGTCCATTTATGGACTTAAGCAAGCTTTCAGATCTTGGAACATATGTTTTGATCAGGTGATAAAATCCTATAGATTTGATCAATGTCAGGATGAATCATGTGTATACAGAAAGTGTGACAAAACATGGTGGTGTTCCTAGTACTTTATGTGGATGATATCTTGTTCATTGGAAACAATGTGAAGGTGTTATCTGATGTAAGGGTATTGTTATCCAAACAGTTTGATATGAAGGACTTGGGAGAAGTAGGTCACATCCTTGGGATCAAAGTTCTACGAGATCGCAAGAAAATGATGTTGGGCTTATCCCAAGCTTCCTATATCGATACTGTACTAACTCGTTTTAGTATGCAAAATTCTAAGAAAGGTTTCTTACCTTTTAGACATGGAATTGCTCTATCAAAGGAGCAGTGTCCGAGGACACCTAAAGAGATAGAGAACATGAAGGCAGTTCCTTATGCTTCAGCAGTAGGAAGCTTAATGTATGCAATGCTATGTACGAGGCCAGACATCTGCTTTGCCGTAGGCATGGTCAGCAGATATCAGTCTAACCCAGGACAAGAGCAATGGACTGCCGTAAAGCATATTTTGAAGTACCTAAAAAGGGCTAAAGAGTATATGCTAGTTTACCAGGCAGATAGTTTAGTTCCTTTGGGGTATACAGACTCAGATTTTCAGTCAGATAGGGATTCTAGGAAATCTACCTCAGGTTATGTGTTTACTTTGGGAGGTGGATCCATTGTGTGGAGGAGTATCAAGCAAAAATGTATTGCTGATTCCACCATGGAAGCCGAGTGTGGCAGCCTCTGAGGCAGCCAAAGAAGCGGTTTGGCTCAGAAACTTTCTGTTGGACTTGGATGTGGTACCTAGTTTGCCTAAGTCTATTACACTTTATTGTGATAATAGTGGTGCAGTTGCAAACTCGAAGGAACCACGAGCCCATAAGACAGGCAAACACATTGAGTGCAAGTACCACCTAATACAAGATTTCATAAAGAAAGAAAAGTTGCTGTGATCAAGATAGCATCAGCCGACAACCTATGTGATCCCTTTACAAAGAGCTTACCAGCTAAGGCTTTTGATAGTCATGTTGAGGGAATGGGAGTCAGATGTGTAGCAGCATGGCTTTAAGTATAAGTGGGAGATTTGTAACAGTATACTGAAAAGCAATACGAGTATAAGTGGGAGATTGTTAGGGTTATATACTAAAAGCATCACTTTTGTAGTAACCTTATTTCCTTAAATTTTGAATGAAAATTATATGGGAAAATGTTTGCATATTGTTTTTGTTGCAAGTGTTAAATACAAATGTCTGATATTCTATATTGTAGATAATATGGTGTGTGGTGTCACACAGAAGATCATATTATCAGTTTCCTATGGAGTATATAAATAGTTCACAACCTAGATGGACTTGGACAAACTATTTGAAAGGTTGTAGAGTAATCTGGTATTAGTCTATCTTAACTATAGGTTTATACTAGTACACTTTGCGTGTATTGAACAGGACCACTTGAGGTTGTTCTCTTTGTACTGACTACATAAGAGAACAAACACCTCTGTTATTATGGATGCTTGTGCTCTAAATCCGGATATAATAACGGACATGTATATGCAGTGTGCATTACTTTGACTCATAAAAGAGTGAGATTCATTATGGATCAACAACCTCTATGAATTGGGTAATAACATTGTATGTATGATGGGCTGTTGATTATAAATGAAATCCATGTCCCAATACATCGGATTGATGATGTCCCCTTAAGGAGCTCATAAGGATTGTCATGTAAACCCTGCAGGTGGATTATATCCAACATGACAAATAAAGTTGAGCGGTACTACTTAAGGATAAAAGATGTCGAATCAATATAGTTGTCAGTAACTTAATTTGATCGACGGACATACGATATCTTAACATGGGGAGCCAAACGAGCATATAATAAAAGGAGCCCACAAACATAATTTGGGATTAGGGAGGTAGTGCAACAATAACTCATTAGTGGACCGAGCTATTGTTAATAGGCCTGGATTGTGTGTTCGGGCTGAACACGAGATATCCAGATCCGTTAGGAGGCCTAACCCTAATTTCTCCTCATGGTCCCTGCCGTAGCCTATATATCCTCTATTCTCTGGCCGCCAGATTACTGATCAGAAATCTGAAACTTTCTCTAAATTCTTGATTCACGTAAGGAGAGAAAGAGAGGGCTGCCAAAGAGAAGAAAAGGTTGGGAGATCGTCACCCACACGACGTCCAACTCGAGAAAGGAATACGTGCAGAAGATCTTGGGGTCGTCCGCTCGAGATTGCCAGGAATTACTTGTCTCCTTTCTGCCGCAGGTATAATTCGTAAACCCTAGTTTCCGCCTATGAAGGGTTAGAACACGTATTAGATCTGTTTAACTTTCTATTGATCAATACGCACACCAAAGGAAGGGTCCTGAAAATCCCCAGTTCCATCAGGTTGCACGAAGTGCAACGAGTCGATATATGAGGCGATACGTGTTATGTGGCTATGCAAATGGTCATGTAATATTGGTTGTACGGAGTGCAGCAAGTCGTGAATCATTTGTTGCATTGGTACAACGAGTCGACATGGTATGATCCATGTTGTATGGCTATGCAGATGTATAGCGATAGGTTAAACGAGATTAAGTAATGACCTTAAGTATCGAGAGTAAATTATTGCACGAGCTGCAACGACAAGATTGGAAAATCGAGATGTGATAGTAACAAGTCGAGTTGATCGCTAAGTCGAGTTGAGTAGGCGAACATGTATGTTGGCCGTATGTCGCGCTGAGCTTTGAGTAAGCGAATGTTGCGTGTGAGATCGATATGATCGCCAAGGCACAGTTAGGTTTGAATGAATGTCGAACTTGAATGAACGACTATCCTGTTGGTCCAGTTGTTGTGCCAACTTGAGTAAGCGAATATTAGGGCTGGGATCGAGAAAGATCGCCATACAGGATAGTTGATTGGAAAATAGATGTCGGACCTATGCGGAGTGTAAAATCGAGTAATAACTCAATTTCGAGTGGTATATGCAATACCACTTGTGCGATCAGCGAAGTAAAGCATTGTATTAATAACGATAGGCTTGATTCCTAAGTGGTATATGCAATACCATTTAGCGATAGCTATGTTAAGCCGTTTGGTGACTTACAATAGATTGCGTCGAGACGATTGTGTCGGTTATGATAGGTTTGTCTGCAATGGACAGAGTAGTAATGAGACTCGAATGGGAATGACTCATAGAAGTCGATGCAAGTATGCTTCGATGAAATGAGTTGAATGATTATGTGCGAAGTCGTATCCATGGATGATACATCGGACGAGGATTCGTAAGTATATATCGAACGATGGGCTGAGCCTAGCGAGGGAATATTTCATTGAGAAAATAGTTGACTCGGTCGAATTTGCATTAAGTTAGTACGAAGACTTGTTCGGAACGAGTTGAGTAGGTACGAAGTAATCGTGCAAAATAAATTTGAATTAGTACGATGAGTCGGTAGCACGATTTGGAAGTACAAGTTAGGATTATGAGAATGATGAATTGAAAATCGTGTCTCAATGATGATAGTTAGTTACAACTGAATGGATCTTGATGTGTGCAAGACTTGATTCGTATTCGAGTTCGGATAATGGCAATAATTGCAGCAATTGGAGCTTATGAGAGAGGAAGATGTTCAAGTTATGCATATCGACGATGGTATTGAGGCGTATCAAAGACGATTGTAATAACTCGGGGATACTCTGATTGAATGAACAAAAATTATGTTGAGCATTGTTGTTGGATGAATGAGATGCAAGTTAAGTTGACGGCAATTTCGATGATAAAGGTAGGAATGCGTAGAAGAGTTGAGAGTGGATGGATATTACTTGGATGAAAAAGAAAGTGTTTTGGATTACTTTGTGGATAACCACTACGTTGACGTTCTTGTCTTGTGCGAGCGCAACACCAGCCTCGTACATGCGTCATGCCAAATTAGGACAATCATTTCGCGTGAGCGTTGGTATGGTGATTCATCCAGCGGGGATGATCGAACTTACAAGGCATGGCAAATTGGATTTAGACTTGTGGTTTGATGCGGAGGTGAATTTGAAGATTGTTGCGAAAAGCATAGAGTGTGTCAGATATTGACCGTGAGTAGATAGACTCGTATACGAGACGAACAAATATCGCTCAGTTAGCTATATTGTTAACGGTAATGCATGAGTAATTAGACTAGTAACGACGCATCAATTGCGCGGGGGTAGATAAATTATGGACGGATTGGATAAAGTCTCATAGGAATTGTCGGAAATTGATTTGGCTCTTCGACAGGATATAACATGGTTCGTAGAAATGTCCCTCGTTAATGATCTTCAATTATCGAGCGTAGTTTCGGGGCAGATGACCCTAGAAGACTTGACCGCCAAATCAAGTTAATGCAAGAAGTCCCATAGGACGACCCTAAGGAAGTCGTATGAGAAATTACGTCGATGATGAATGATAATGTAGTGCATGTTGAGGATAAGTCTAAGCAATTAAGTATCGTATTTCATAAGTTAGCGAGTAGCCTTTGACTAGAATGATATGGTCAGAAAAGGAAATTTATGATTGATCGGATAAGTAAGTAAATAGACTCGGTTGGTCGATGATCAAATAGATGTTGAGGAACGTACTTAGCATAGTGATGCGGTAAGGCGATTGCAAGAATTCTGCAATGCGCGAGAGTGACGAATAGTAGAATGACCCTAAGAATTATGTCTTATATCGGGTGAGTAACGGTTAGGCTTTGTGTGTTTGGACGCGTGATCTATGTTACGAAACGAACTAGTTGGGATTGATTCAAAGATTGAGTAAGAAATTCATATTCCATCAAGAATCGGAGATGGGCGTATCGTAAGAGACCTTGGGTCAGAAAGATTATTGCCTTTGTCACGCCCCAGAACCAGAATACTGGAGAGCGGGGACGGACATAGCCAGCTACGTATATTGAAGTGCCACCCACCTCGCTATACGGTCATGGCTGTCTAGATACATAAGGGTTTAACTACAAGCCAACAGTCTCTTATGGTCATGAACAAGCCTAGTGTCTCAATCATAAGCAAGTAAATAAATGTTACATGATGCAAGATTACCAAATATACAATAGTAAGTCATCCCAAACATTACATATTCAGCTGATCATGAAGCTAGTCGTTACAAAATGTGAGGACTAGCAAAAGTTTAGTCATACATGATCAACCCTAGGATCTGTCAATCATGTTACAAGCCCGTAGGCAAACAGTATGTAAAGTGCAATCGAGCTAACACGTGCTCGTCGGCTAAACGTCTCAAAAGAATAATTTTACACTAGAGTGGGAGAGCCAAAAATAAACCCACTCGTTGCCCGGATTCCGTCTAGTGGTCACCATCTGGCTGGAAGGTCGGTAGATCCTCTGGAGCTACTCCGGTATCTGGCCATACAAAACCAGCTGGGTCAGATCCCAGAAAGAGCAAGTGCCACAAAGGAAGCTTCACTTAGAAACTAAAACCAGCAATTAGCACAAGAAGATAATTATAAATAAAGACAGGAATTATGGAAGAGCATGACAGGATGATATATGATGAGGTAACCATGGGACTATTCAGATAGCCAGGTTACAACCCGTAAACCAAACAAGGACCGAGGTTGTAACCCTTCATCTGAACGAAACTTGGTTTCTCACTATTTATCGATAAGTCAAATACAAGCATTCTGGTTATGTAGCAATCTGGTGCAGGATCAAGACAAGACTAGACTGGTTGAACTCATCCAATCATTTCACGGCCAAGCAAGAAGCACGGCTTGATACTTTAACTAACTAGGGTTATCACAAGCCTAGTTACTAACAAGATGTAATGAGATTATTCCACAGCCACAAGCCCTGCAGACTATCAAGGTTATCCAGGTCGAAATATCATGTTCATGGAGGGTGCAACACATGGCAGTGTGCTGGAAATGTGCCCTACTTGTCGGCAGGCTACAAGTCCACTGGAGCGCCCAGATAACGGGATTGCCTGTAGCTAGAAAATCTCTTCGTGACTACTGAATTATTCTAGTCATTAACCTTAGTTGAATTTGTCACGACCCGTACCCTAGAGTTAGGGCACGAGACGTGGGTACGTCCAGCCTACGTCGCAGTGTCGGCGGTAGAACGCTGTCCTAGGTCTCATGCATCTAACAGTATAAGGCTAAGCAGTTTATACTCCCCGAATGGGGGTGACATAGCAGAATATAAACTCAATCACATCTAAGGTAGAGCATAATGGAAGATGGATAAAACATGAAATCCAAAAGAGATACAGCAGATAGGAGTCTAAGTGTCTAAGATACACAAACCCAGAAATACATCTCAAAGCTCAAATACAGTAATCCATAAATACAACTCAAGACAACTGGAAATAAACTATGAGCAAAACCCTAGCTACCTATACAACCTCTATTGTGTCTCCTCTAGGCTAGCAGGCAACCTCCAGGCTATCTGTAAAATTTATCAACAGGTCCAGTCAGGACAGGAGCGAGTACAGTACATCTCAACAATATCATAACAGATTAGAAAATATAAACATGCTAGAGAGTAAGATACAGGATCTAAAGAAATAACATGATGAAAAAGGGAGACTATAAATAAATAGATACAACATATAGAGAACTAATAATGACTAGTGATTCAGAGCACAAGATGGTTATGTAAACGACACGATGTTGTACACGAGTAATCTACAGAGGTTGTACACGAGTAATCTACTGGATTGATTACATAACCACTTCTACTCCCCTGCCCCAATCAATACACAAGGATCTAGCTAAGTTATGTTAAGGTCATGTGAAAACATGATTATACACGATTTCACACGTTTCGTACACGAATGTAACGAATACAAAGAGTACACGATGCTCACGATAAAGTACACGAACACGAATACCTAATGGATCCGCTAAGGGGATAATATCGCACAACAAGATCCATATAGTACTAATCCGTGTTTCCAACGTGTCAGCATCATGTAAAGTAATCTAAAGCAGAAAATATAATCCTAAACAAGATATGAAATGATCAGAGAATGTACTCGCCTGCTATCTGAATGTCCAAAGGAAATGTACTGTCCGAGGAGAGGTGTCTGGCTCCTATTTAGAACAGCACAAGTCACAACAAGTCCAAAATGGTAAAATAAAGCTCTACTATGCATTCTACATGATTCTAGGTCATTCTAGATCAAAGTTAACTCTTGGTCAACTCTGGTCAACCGTACTAGTCAAACTAGGTTAACTATGCAGTACTAGGTCTAAACCTAGACTAACAAGTCTCATTAGGCCTAACCAAGCCTAGACTATCACTCACACAAAATCACAAAGCTACACAAGTTATCAAACACACATTACATATATATTCATATATATCTTTATTACAAGCAAAGTGCATAAAGACAAGGAGTGAGTGATACATGAATGTGGATATGGCAATGTGTATATAGCAGTACAATGTGTTCAAGTGTGAGGGGATTATGTTAGAAGGATAACATTTAGTAAGGGTTCATTGTGTCACATAGAAGAAATAACATTTAAAGCATAGGTTTAGCATGTGTGTGTGTGGGTGTTAATCATAACAAAGAGTTTATTTATACATCAAAGGGTTTACTCATAACAGTAAGTAGGTTTTATGTGTATTTATGCTTGGGGTTACTGTCAACATGTAAAAGGGGGTTTTAACATATGAACATGGTGCTAAGTGCTAATATGGCATCATACATTCCTATCATGTTGGCATTCATATATAGCATACATTTATACTTGATTACGTTACTTACTTACATATGGATACTTGCATACATGTTTCAATACCTTGCATTACCCACATGCTTGCATTTCATCCATTCATTCATGCATTGCATTCATTCATTCATTCATTCATGCACCTATACATACATATTTGAATACATTATATACTTCCATACATTATATCATTTATGCATACTCTATATTATATTACATTCTCTTAACACACACATATATATATATATATATAAATATATATACACATGTATACATACATATTTGTACATACAAGGATATACAAAATGTATATGTCGTATAGTAATCTTCTACTTAAAATCAATACTGGACAAATTAAGCATTCATTAAATTCTAGGATTAAGTATGTTATAGATCTTTGTGTTAGCTTTCCGAAACTTTAAACGGATCGTATTTTCGTGTCCGGAAGCTCCCGGAATCGCAAAAACACCGAAACGCGTTCGTCTTTCGTTCAGCTGACACTCAAATAATTTTAGAGAAAGTTTTAGAACGAATTTGGCTTATTAAAATATATATTTGGAAAGCTAACTTCGATACGGTTCTTTTAAAAAAACGGGAGATAAATCAGAGTTTTAAGCTAAAAGTTATGACATTTCTAAGTTGTTATTGCTACTAAAAACGTGGATAAATATTATGACGAATTTAGGTAGTTTGAGACAAAAGAAACACAAGTATATAACATAATATATCAAGAACTCACTTTCTACACTAATATATATATATGAGACACTATAGAATACATCTCCAATACAAAAATATGAGATTAAACATGTAATAATTTAATCATACATAACAACAACACATAGTGTGTCCAAATTTGGGGTTTTTCCACATGGACACAACCACAACACAAAAGACACTCCTATAACCTCCAAATGGACACAAAATGGACAAAAATGGAGATACAACCATGGGGGTCATTCCTATGGGTTCCAAATATTCCTATATGCATGTAGGGATGGATTAGAGGAGAGATTAAACCTTCCAGAAGAGAGATTCAAAGGAAAATCCTTCCGACACGACACCGACACGTAGAGATTCTAAAAGGACACGAACGAGCTCCGAATCCTCCCAAACTTGGCTAGCACCCTCTAATCATGGAGTAGAGGAGAAATAAGAAGATTTGGTGGAAGAAGGGGTTGATTTGGAGATGAAATCAATGGAGGTTCATCTCTAAATTAATTTGGGGAAGAACAAGAGAGAGAAAGTGGATGAAAACAAATGAATGAAGGAGTGACTCACTCCTTATCCTCCTCATAGGTGGCTACCAAAAAATGGTGAGGTGTCCCCTATTTGAATGTCCAAAATGCCCTCTACTAATCTATTTGATTTAAATTAGGAATGGGTTAAAGGTTGAGGTCAATTTAGTCTAGTTTTAAGTCTCTAATTAAACTAAACCTATCCATAGATAATTAGTCTAACTACTAACTAAAATTAATATCATGTGGGCCATGCCTAACTAGTGTGTGGGTCCCACTAGAGTCAAACTATCCCCCGGGTCCCCGTTTCAAGTCGGATTGAGTTGAAATTCGAACCCGACTCAAATAACCCCAAAACAATATCATAAATAATAAAATAAATTTCAACCCCAAAATAATATCATAAATAATAAAATAAATTTTAAAAATATTCAAAAATGTAAAATGACAAAAATATCCCTATTTTTGAAAACTGGGGATGACAAATCTATCCATCTTAAAAAAATTTTGTCCTCGAAATTAAAACAAAGCAATCGCAGGAAACACATGCAGAAAACAATCTCATTCAAATACTTTTCAAAAAAAAAATCAGCAATAAAAAAAATCTCTTTGAGGCACATTAAACATTTGTAAATAAAAACTGATACGTGTCCGATACGGACACAAAACCATCACAAAATCTCACCTATCAAGGGTCAAAATCAACAATCACCAACGCAATAATATCAAAATAATTCAAAGAGGTCAAATGCAAAATATCTTTAGGCCAGAAATGATATTAAAATATCCTAATCACATGGTTAGGCTCTAGGTCAAACAGTCTCTAGGGTTTCACTAGCAAAACATCAAAATCATAAGTCATAATTTTAAATAGTTTGAAAATAATTTAAAATTTTTTTACCAAAAATTATATCATGATTTAAATGTCAAATCAATAAATGATTAAAATTACAAAATTTCAAAATTACCCTCATTTTAGAAAACTGGGTGTTACAAGTCTACCCACCTTAGAAAAATTTCGTCCTCGAAATTAAAATGTTCATACTCCTTCTAGGTCAAACCCCCACAATCAAAGTCTCAGAACTTAAACAAATCATATGATTTAAAAGGACGACATACAGGGTCATGGCATACGGTGGTAGCGAAAGTCTCATCTAGGTATACTAGTCTACCACCCTATATAAAAACTGGTACTTATCAAAAATAAAATAAAGATAACTACCAATTATCTATAAAGGGGTACTATTCAAAGAAAAAATTAAAATCAAAATTTTAAAAGCACAAATGTCGAGCATTGAAATCCAATCACATTATATATAAAGAAAGAGTGTTAGAGAGGGAAAAGTTAGCATTATGTACAAGTTATGTAGTTCGTGTGTGTATGGGTGTATGTGGACATGTTCATATGGTTAGATAATAGGCGTGTGTGTATGTGAAATATACATGAAAGTGCATAGGAGGATTTGGGTTTCAAACAATAACTATCAAGTTATACTAATCATGGCATATTGGTTAAACAATCTACAATACACAACTCATTTGCTCATAACATGCATGGCTAACCATGTATATATGTATATATAAAGAGGTAGAGATTTAGTTATGTATCTATATACATTATAACATGTATGCATAAACTCTATATATATCTATATAGATATATGAACATAACATAGAGAGGAAGGGTTAGGTTACATGGCAGTGTATGCTATGTTAGAGTGTGTGTGTCATTGTACAGGGTTATAGCTTTAGTATTGAAAGGTTAAACCCAGTTTTAGTTCAATATTTACATACAAAATTCGAAAATGAGCTAACATTTTAACCAGTGTAATATTAACATAATGCAGTTTCAGATTTTAGGGGTTTGAAATATCATAACTAACTCAATGCTTCTAATACATCCTAACATGATAGAGAAGAAACCCTAACATACTATCCATACATTTAGCTATGCATACAGTTCAATATTACATATTAAATCTGAAATTGAACTAAACATTGGAAATCAATGTGAAAATGTTAACATGTATTCAGTTTTAGGATTTGGAGAAATTTGAACATCAACCAACCCAATGTTTATCACTACCTAACATGTAAGAATATGAAACCTAAATTTATATTCCTACATACCACAATGTATATAGCTCAAAATATTACATTTAAAAAAAAATAAAACAACAAATTGAACTAACATTTAAGATCCAGTATTAAGGGTTAATATGCACACACTTATATTTGACAATTTTAAACACAAAACTCAACTAAATTTTTTTTGAATTAAAACCATATGTATAACATACATGTGCAGTGATGTAAACATAACTAATAACATAAAATTTATATTTAAATTACGAATTTAAGCTGAAAAAACAGAGAACCAGAAATATTAGGATTTTGAAAATTTAAACATCAACGACATATTAATATGTATTTAGATAGGTAGGAATCAAAGTGTAGCATGCATACGTGTCAGGCAAGTGTCCACTATATATATTTCATGTCCCATTATAAAAATCAAATTCTACGTCAAGACCAACATTTAGATTCCTACCAAGATTGTAAAGTAGGTGATTGATGTAATCAAGACAGTTTAATTATTATTATTATTTAATACAAGAATAGTAGCAAGAAGGAAATAACAATGAAATCTGTTCTGCTTATTTGTTTAAAAGAAGGAACCATTTGAAACCCAGAGCTAAAATATCAAATCCAAGATAAGGTCTAGCAAAATTATCGATTCATTGTATTATGAAGAAATTCATAGCAAAAAGTTACACAAAGGTTTATAAAAATAGCTAAACCTACTCCTAAGTTAAACAATGAGAATCGAAATAAAATAAAACAACAATAATTCTTTTTTTTTGAATGATTGAAACAAAAGTAGAGAAAACATGTTCAAAAATATTTAAGGTACAATCTGATAATCATATGCGTCTATCCAAAATCATGGTACTCTAAATCCTCGTCATACTAGTAAGCAAGGCTACGATAATTACAAAGTCCTCGACTTAGGCACATACCTCTAGAATCGTAGTATTTAACATTTTTGCGATGCCGCTAGCTTGGCTGCGAAAACCTTAAATTCCTACACCCGAAAAATATATCCAAAATCAGACTATATGTCCTCACCATGCTGGTTAATGTGACTGTAGAAGACTAGATTCCATAACTTAGATGACCTAGCCCATATGATTTCATCTTGACAAAAATTAAATTAAATCAACAATGGATGCCCAAAAATCAAATTTATCAACGAACATCAAGATTCAAAACTGAACAATAATCCATCAAATCATATAAATACAAACTCGGATGCAACAGCTAACATCAAGATTCAAAACTCCACAATCATCATCAAAATCAAGTTCAACAACAGAAAGTAAAGATAAATCAAATCAAGGGAAGAAGAGTTTTTCAAATCGAAGTTAAAATAAGATTCTCAAGGGTCATCCCAGGAATCTCTCGAGGGATCCGAACTGTGATTGAGTACCTTCAAAAATATATCCTAATCCTACTGCAGGCTGTAGTGGTACCCTAGTTCGAATACCACTACACAAACTCGACCTGCATGGGTCACCACTAAAAACGTGTCACGACCCGCACCCTAGAGTTAGGGCACGAGACGTGGGTACGTCCAGCCTACGCCGTAGTGTCGGCGGTAGAACGCTGTCTTAGGTCTCATGCATCTAATAGTATAAGGCTAAGCAGTTTATACTTCCCGAATGGGGATGACATAGCAGAATGTAAACTCAATCACATCTAAGGTAGAGCATAATGGAAGATGGATAAAACATGAAATCCAAAAGAGATACAGCAGATAGGAGTCTAAGTGTCTAAGATACACAAACCCAGAAATACATCTCAAAGCTCAAATACAGTAATCCATAAATACAACTCAAGACAACTGAAAATAAACTATGAACAAAACCCTAGCTACCTATACAACCTCTATTGTGTCTCATCTAGGCTAGCAGGCAACCTCCAGGCTATCTGTAAAATTTATCAACAGGTCCAGTCAGGACAGGAGCGAGTACAGTACATCTCAACAATATCATAACAGGTTAGGAAATATAAACATGCTAGAGAGTAAGATACAGGATCTGAAGAAATAACATGATAAAAAAGGAAGACTATAAATAAATAGATACAACATATAGAGAACTAATAGTGACTAGTGATTCAGAGCACAAGATGGTTATGTAAACGGTACGATGTTGTACACGAGTAATCTACAGAGGTTGTACACGAGTAATCTACTGGATTGATTACATAACCACTTCTACTCCCCCGCCCCAATCAATACATAAGGATCTAGCTATGTTATGTTATTGTACACGAAGGTCATGTGAAAACATGATTATACACGATTTTATACGTTTCGTACACGAATGTAACGAATACAAAGAGTACACGATGCTCACGATAAAGTACACGAACACGAATACCCGATGTATCCGCTAAAGGGATAACATCGCACAACAAGATCCATATAGTACTAATCCGTGTTTCCAATGTGTCAGCATCATGTAAAGTAATCTAAAGCATAAAATATAATCCTAAACAAGATATGAAATGATCAGAGAATGTACTCGCCTGCTATCTGAATGTCCAAAGGAAATGTACTGTCCGATGAGAGGTGTCTGGCTCCTATTTAGAACAGCACAAGTCACAACAAGTCCAAAATAGTAAAATAAAGCTCTACTATGCATTCTACATGATTCTAGGTCATTCTAGGTCAAAGTCAACTCTTGGTCAACTCTGGTCAACCGTACTAGTCAAACTAGGTTAACTAGGCAGTACTAGGTCTAAACCTAGACTAACAAGTCTCATTAGGCCTAACCAAGCCTAGACTATCACTCACATAAAATCACAAAGCTACACAAGTTATCAAACACACATTACATATATATATTCATATATATTTTTATTACAAACAAAGTGCATAAATACAAGGAGTGAGTGATACATGAATGTGGATATGGCAATGTGTATATAGCAGTACAATGTGTTCAAGTGTGAGGGGGTTATGTTAGAAGGATAACATTTAGCAAGGGTTCATTGTGTCACATAGAAGAAATAACATGTAAAGCATAGGTTTAGCATGTGTGTGTAGGTGTTAATCATAACAAAAGGGTTTATTTATACATCAAAGGGTTTACTCATAACAGTAAGTAGGTTTTATGTGTATTTATGCTTGGGGTTACTGTCAACATGTAGAAGGGGGTTTTAACATATGAACATGGTGCTAAGTGCTAATATGGTATCATACATTCCTATCATGTTGGGATTCATATATAGCATACATTCATACTTGATTACGTTACTTACTTACATATGGATACTTGCATACATGTTTCAATACCTTGCATTACCTACATGCTTGCATTTCATCCATTCATTCATGCATTGCATTCATTCATTCATTCATTCATGCACCTATACATACATATTTGAATACATTATATACTTTCATACATTATATCATTTATGCATACTCTATATTATATTACATTATTTTAACACACACACATATATATATACACATGTATACATACATATTTGTACATACAAGGATATACAAAATGCATATGTCGTATAGTAATCTTCTACTTAAAATCAATACTGTATAAATTAAGCATTCATTAAATTCAAGGATTAAGTATTTATAGATCTTTGTGTTAGCTTTCCGAAACTTTAAACGGATCGCATTTTCGTATCCGGAAGCTCCCGGAATCGCAAAAACACCGAAACGCGTTCGTCTTTCGTACAGCTGACACTCAAATAATTTTACAGAAAGTTTTAGAACAGATTTGGCTTATTAAAATATATATTTGGAAAGCTAACTTCGATATGGTTCTTTTAAAAAAAATAGAAGATAAATCGGAATTTTAAGCTAAAAGTTATGATATTTCTAAGTTGTTATTGCTACTAAAAACGTAGATAAATATTATGACGAATTTAGGTAGTTTGAGACAAAAGAAACACAAGTATATAACATAATATATCAAGAACTCACTCTCTACACTAATATATATATATGAGACACTATAGAATACATCTCCAATACAAAAATATGAGATTAACCATGTAATAATTTATTCATACATAACAACAACACATAGTGTGTCCAAATTTGGGATTTTTCCACATGGACACAACCACAACACAAAGGACACTCCTATGACCTCCAAATGGACACGAAATGGATAAAAATGGAGATACAACCCTGGAGGTCATTCCTATGGGTTCAAAATATTCCTATATGTATGTAGGGATGGATTAGAGGAGAGATTATACCTTCCGGAAGAGAGATTCAAAGGAAAATCCTTCCGACACGACACCGACGCGTAGAGATTCTAAAAGGACACGAACGAGCTCCGAATCCTCCCAAACTTGGCTAG
Organism: Iris pallida; assembly: GCA_029216955.1. Taxonomy (NCBI): domain Eukaryota; kingdom Viridiplantae; phylum Streptophyta; class Magnoliopsida; order Asparagales; family Iridaceae; genus Iris; species Iris pallida. The sequence continues at coordinate 1,031,493 of JANAVB010021800.1, forward strand.
CACCCTCTAATCATGGAGTAGAGGAGAAATGAAGAAGATTTGGTGGAATAAGGGGTTGATTTGGAGATGAAATCAATGGAGGTTCATCTCTAAATTAATTTGGGGAAGAACAAGAGAGAGAAAGTGGATGAAAACAAATGAATGAAGGAGTGACTCACTCCTTATCCCCCCATAGGTGGCTGCCCAAAAATGGTGAGGTGTCCCCTATTTGAATGTCCAAAATGCCCTCCACTAATCTATTTGATTTAAATTAGGAATGGGTTAAAGGTTGAGGTCAATTTAGTCTAGTTTTAAGTCTCTAATTAAACTAAACCTATCCATAGATAATTAGTCTAACTACTAACTAAAATTAATATCATGTGGACTAAAATTAATATCATGTGGGCCATGCCTAACTAGTGTGTGGGTTCCACTAGAGTCAAACTACCCCCCGGGTCCCCGTTTCAAGTCGGATTGAGTTAAAATTCGAACCCGACTCAAATAACCCCAAAACAATATCATAAATAATAAAATAAATTTCAACCCCAAAATAATATCATAAATAATAAAATAAATTTTAAAAATATTCAAAAATGTAAAATGACAAAAATACTTCTGTTTTTGAAAACTGGGGATGACAGAATTCAATAAGTACCCCTGACCGTGGTACTCAGGGGTCCCTGTCCTAGACATGATGCGAGACAATACTTGTTTATTTGTACAAGCACAATCGTCCACGGTGTCCAGGTCATTCATTCTTGTCATGTCATGTCATGTTAGCCGTCACAACAGCAATTCGAGATATATCATGTCAGGTATACTTGTCTGAAGTGCGCTACGACGAGCCACTATGAAGTCATGTTACTGGTCAAGAGTGCACCACTACAGGTCACTGTCGTGTCCATGGTACATGTGTAGGATAGCATAATATAAGCATTCTTATCAAGGAATCCAAGTTACATAGGGACTTACAAGACATGAGTTAATAATAAAAATTAAATAACAAAGGGGCAAGGCATGGGGGGTAATTGGGCTCATGCGGCCAAGAATCAGCAGGTTCATGCGGTTCGGATTCATGCGGTCGGGGTTTAAGGGTATATACGGCTTGGGAAGACTGGGCTCATGCGGTCGAGAGTCACCCAGCCATGCGGCTCGGGCAAGACTGGCTCATGCGATTGAGAGTCAACCCAGCCATGCGGCTCGGGTAAGACTAGCTCATGTGGTTGAGAGTCAACCCAGCCATGCGGCTATGGCAAGACTGGCTCATGCGGCAGGAAGGGGATGGGCCTTACACGGCCAGAGAAAGGGAAAGGTTCCACGCGGCTCGGGAATGAAATCTTTGTGGCTGGAAACAGTTCAGAGTTCTTGTGGCCAGAGGTAAGTCACATGCGGCCAGATCGGACTCAGGTCCTTATGCGACTGGAGAGGTCTCAAGCGGCTGGAAACTATATGCGGCAGGAGGAATAACTCATGCGGTCGAGAAAGGCCATGCGGCTAGGAGGTAATCCCATGCGGTTGGGAATTCCATACGGCTGGAGGGACTAACTAATGCCACTACCAAAATAAGTCATATCAGCGACGAAATTAGCGACGCCAACTTAAAACGTCGCTAATATTTCTGGAATTAGCGACTCCAAAAGTAAGCGTCACAATACGTCGCTGATAGCGACAAACAGCGACATATTGCGACTACCTTTAGTGTAAAAAAAACCAACGTCGTTGATTTGTCGGAAAACGTTGCCAGTTTTATTAGTTCAGCGACGGTTAGCGTCGCAAAGCTTATGGCGTCGCCGAATATTAAAGGAAAGTCGACGCTTTGCGACGTATTTACAGACGTCGCTAACTTGCTGCTAAATAGGGTTTCCTCGGTTCGACTTTTCATTTCTCCCTCTCACCAAATTTTTTGTTCCTGCCCCTCTTCCCTCGACCTCGACGACAGCCCGACCCCCTTCCCTCCGGTGCCGCTCATCCTCCTCCTCCACCGTGAGCCCCTTCTCCTCCCTCCGGCGATCCCCTTCTCCTCCCTCCGGCGATCCCCTTCTCCTCCTCCTCCTCCTCCTCCACCTCCACCGCGAGCCCCTTCTCCTCCTCCACCGCGAGATCCTCCTCCTCCACCATCGAACTTGTCCTCCTCCTCCTCCTCCACCACCGTGAGGAGACTGAAGGTAAATCCTAACCCTAATTGAGGTGTTTTTCGTGTCCAAAATGGACACGGAGATACATTACGACCATGTGTTCACTGATACAGTGTGTTCGTGAGGTTTTGGACACTTTGTGTCCATTTATTGGACACATGGACACCCCCAAGCATGCATATATATGTATTTCACCTCTGTACACTTAATCCCCTACTTATACTTGTGTATTTTCGTATTAATTTGGATTTGCATATTGGGTTTGGGTTTCGATATAGTGTTTGATACATTGTTTCACCTTACAACATTCCTACACTTAGAGACGTTTAGTACACAACTAATTATTTTATCCTAGTTCGCAAGTGTACTTTTGGGTAATCTAGGTATATTAGTTTACCAATATCCCTAATGGCCGGAGATTTTAAGGATCGCTGCATTGCAAAAAATGATAGCCACACCTATGTAGTTATCAATTTATTTGTTTTATGTTATCAATTTATCTGTTTTATCCGCTGCAAAACTTTTACAAAAATAACTATTTTATAAATATACACGAGTACGACTTGTACGGTGCAACATAGACTTGTACGATATCACGTCTGTGGCGACTTATTGATTCGACGGAATATAAGCGAATAAGTATGATTAGATTGTTGTAGAGGGTTGATGTTACTAAAGAGAAATACAATCTGTTTGTTCTAGAGGGTTGATGTTACTAAAGAGAAATACAATTTGTTTGTTGTAATGGGTTGATAGTATTATTCAAACACCTCTGAAATCTAAGAGCCATCAAGGTACACTAGAGGTCTCTCTCCACTGTAATAGAATTGGTTTTAGTTATGATGTATAGGTGTGTATTGGACACAAAGCAGAAAGGACAGGACGAGAAGAACTCCATATACATATTTTGGTGAGTGTCTTTGCCTAATGCAAGTTTGACACTAACCAGTTTGAAGCATCTTTGTGCTTCCTAGATTTAAGTTGGGGCTCACATAAGTACAACAAGAAGTAAAAGAGAAAGGAAATGTTAGTTAATATAAGTTGTCATTATATAAAAGCCTTCTATATCCGTCCTACATCTGAAACTATGCACAAACTAAGAACTATCACTGGAGTATAGAAAGATTAATAAAATTTCACTAAACCCCTAGTTCTCTTTATTGTTGAAGTATATGAACCAATTAGTCAACATCTATTTGTTGAAGTATGGTACTCCATTCTTCATAAGTTCTAGCTATATATGTCTCAAGATCCAATACTCAAAAATTCCAAGAAGAAGAAGAAGAAAAGAATAAAATGACATCGCTCAACACCCTATGACAACTCCATGAATAAAGTAGACGATCCTCCATACAAGTCTTCCTTCATCTATTGTCTTAAAGTGTGAGTTCTACAGTATGGTTCTCTTTGTAGAATTGTGTCTTATTTTAGAAAACAAGGGTTTCTATTTTTACAGGTAACATGGCAACATGTGTAAGGGAACATATAGGTGTGTGTTTGTATTTGAAAGGGAGTGTCACAAGAGTAAGGCGTGAGCATGTGTTAGTATTTTGAGCCGTGAAAGTGTTTGTTCTATTGAGGTTAGTACCAACTGTATTTTAGCTCCAGCTCCAGCTCCATTTGCATTAATCTACGGTACGACATGGTGATCAGGATATAGTTCCTGCAGCCATTCGACTGACGAGGCAGAAACTATGTAGGCGTAGATAAAGTTGACTGTCATCCGACCCTCATCCCTCGGCAATGATGATACGACAACCTATCACTATATCTTATATAGTAGTAGATGATGTCTTAGTATTACATTATGTGAGTTCATCTTGATTCTGTTACATTCTTCAGATACTAGATACGATAAGAACATATACTACACCATATGTACAGAACATAGATGATTCACACTAATGTATGCTAGAATAAATCTTGGGTTGTGTTCTGAGCCATCCGTTCTCACACTTGGCAAAAAATCAAATTTTTTATACTTTATCTGCTTTCGAAAATGTACTCAAATTACATGATGGTTCCTTTAGTTAGCTTGCTTATGTTACAATTATATTATTTGAGACTATCGATCTTACCAGATGGTACCCATGACCCGAGGAGCGGCACATCGTTTGAGGGAAACAGTGAATGCTGAGGTGGCTCCTCCTACAGTTAAGGAGGAAGTGGCACCTGTTGCTAGTGAGATCGGGAGTTCTATTCATCCAGCACCGGTAGCTAGTGAGACCGGGAGTTCTATTCATGCAACACTTGCAAGGGACGGCATCTCTCCTCACGCCAAAGATCTCACTTTTTCGAGGTAGTTGCGTGATCGTATCACTGAGCGTTTGCGTGAGCTGCGTGGTTCTCATTAGCTATTAGTACTTATTTGTATTGGACTATTTGTATTGGGTTGTTTTTGTATTAGACTATTTGTATTAGACTATATATATGAATTAGTACTGTGTCAATCTCTGGATTGTATTGGACTACGATATGGTGATCAGGACATAGTCCCTGCAGCTATTCGACTGGCGAGGCAGAAACTATGTATCCGTAGATAAAGTTGACTGTCCTCCGACCCTTATCCCTCGGCAATGATGATACGACAACCAACCAGAGAGGATACTCTGAGAGATCCATCTGAGTAGGACGTATACTCTGAGAGAGCACCTTTACAAGAATGATATCAGTAGTGGGATTGAGTGTTGGAGGAGATATTATCAGAGTATACGTCCTACTCAGATGGGTCTCTCACCGTTACTATTTTTTTCTGACGGCATGGTGGATGTGCTCCCTCAACAGATTCTTGCTCCGAGCCAAAACTTTGCCCTGGAGCTCAAGTGGACATCCTTCGTGTAGAGCTCGAGTGAGAGGTTCCTGACAGCATGGTGGTCTCCTTTGTCAAAGTATCCGTGGTCTCCTTTCGGCGAACCCAGGGATTAGATTCTGTATTTTGTATTTTGGTTTCTGTATTTTGGCTCTAGCTCCATTTGCATTAATCTACGGTACGACATGGTGATCAGGACATAGTCCCTACAGCCATTCGACTGGCGAGGCAGAAACTATGTAGCCGTAGATAAAGTTGACTGTCCTCCGACCCTCATCCCTCGGCAATGATGATACGACAACCTATCACTATATCTTATATAGTAGTAGATGATGTCTTAGTATTACATTATGTGAGTTCATCTTGATTCTGTTACATTCTTCAGATATTAGATACGATAAGAACATATACTACACCATATGTACAGAACATAGATGATTCACACTAATGTATGCTAGAATGAATCTTGGGTTGTGTTCTAAGCCATCCGTTCTCACACTTAAAATACATATGAATTAGAACTGTGTTTTGTATTTTCGATGAACCCAGGGATTGGATTCTGTATTTTGTATTTTGGTTTCTGTATTTTGTCTCCAGCTCCATTTGCATTAATCTACGGTACGACATGGTGATCAGGATATAGTCCCTGCAGCCATTCGACTGGCGAGGCAGAAACTATGTAGCCGTAGATAAAGTTGACTGTCCTCCGACCCTCATCCCTCAGCAATGATGATACGACAACCTATCAGAATCCTCGACTCTCTTTCGCTTCTTGGATATTGACCGAGCTTCCAATCTCTTATTTCCCTCCGGGTCCACTCTACTCCCAATCTCTTCCTCTTTTATACACGGATCTACAGAATTAATACCATCCAAGGAAGGCAAAACTGAATCAGCATTGTCTTCCGGATCATCCTCATCAAGGCATAACGGGCTGCTCAGCATTCCCAGCTTCTTCAACTTCTCGCTGGCTGCAGAGTCGAAATGGGAACGGGTCCTCTTTGCCGGCCCGGAGCTCTGACTCGCACTCGTCGCCGCGCTACCGGTTTTCTCTCCTCCTCTGACGCGGGTCATAAGAAAAGAAATTTCGTACCACTTCTTCACATAAACATCATTGCCGCCTTGTACTCGAGCCTCTTCGTCTGTGACGCTTTCCAACTTCTCGGTGCCTATATTGTCACTCAAATCTCCCATTCGACTCGTATCGTCCTCTTCTTCGCCTGTCTTTTCTCTTCCTGTCTTGCAATCATCTGCTATCACCACCGACTCATTCGACTCCTTCTCCGATGACTCCGAGGAGGAAAAGGAGGAGGAGGAAGACTCGGAGAAGGAGTCGAATGAGTCGGCGGTGATAGCAGATAATTGTAGGACAGGGAGCGAAAAAACAGGCGAAGAAGAGGATGATACGAGTCGAAAGGGAGATTCGAGTGACAATGTAGGCACCAAGAAGTTGGATAGCGTCACATACGAGGAGGCTCGAGTACAAGGCCGCAATGATGTTTATGTGAAGAAGAGGTACGAATTTTCTTTTCTTATGACCCGCGTCAGAGGAGGAGAGAAAACCGGTAGCGCGGCGACGAGTGCGAGTCAGAGCTCCGGGCCGACAAAGAGGACCCGTTCCCATTTCGACTCTGCAGCCAGCGAGAAGTTGAAGAAGCTGGGAACGCTGAGCAGTCCGTTATGCCTTGATGAGGACGATCCGGAAGGCAATACTGATCAGGCATCTTCCTTCTCCTCTCTTCCACCATGGCTCTGGACCTATCTGTTCCTCCCTACTTCCCTTCTTCTTATTTGACTCTCTCAGCCACATATGATATCCACCTCAAGTGTAGAGTCGGAGGAGAAGAAGTGGGCAGGAAGAGGAGGGGAAAGCAGTACAGCCGGCAGCATGACCTGGAGGAAGTACAGATATTTTTTTCAAATCCGTAGGAGAACTATAAGGATATATCTTTTCACAACATATCACCTTGTCAAAGACCCTTAATGTGAATATCATGTTACCGCGGTGTCGGAAGACTAACATGTCATAATTTTTTAAGCCGTGTGTTTTGACATAATCTTCCAAACTCTTTCCTGCTATGTAGTAATGCATTACTACATAGCAGGAAAGAGTTTGAAGGATTATGTCAAAACACACGACTTAGAAAATTATGAAATATTAGTCTTCCGACACCGCGGTAACATGGTTGTCACATTAAGGGTCTTTGACAATGTGATATGTTGTGAAAAGATATATCCTTATAGTTCTCCTACGGATGTTGAAGAAAAACTATGTACTTCCTCCGGGTCATGCTGCCGGCTGTGCTGCTTCCCCCTCCTCTTCCTGCCCACTTCTTCTCCCCCGACTCTGCACTTGAGGTGGATATCATATGTGGCTGAGAGAGTCAAATAAGAAGAAGGTTAGTAGGGAGGAGCAGATGGGTCCAGAGCCATGGTGGAGGAGAGGAGAAGGAAGATGCTTGATCAGAACTTGAGGTAGAAAAGTTGTGACGTTGATAGCGTGAGAGAGGGAGAGGGTGAATGGAGGGAGGGAAGTGGCTGCATGCCTTTGGCTCACTCGAGCGGTATTTGTCCTCCGACCCTCATCCCTCGGCAATGATGATACGACAACCTATTACTATATCTTATATAGTAGTAGATGATGTCTTAGTATTACATTATGTGAGTTCATCTTGATTCTGTTATATCCTTCAGACTAGATACGATAAGGACATATACTACACCATATGTACAGAACATAGATGATTCACACTAATGTATGCTAGAATGAATTTTGGGTTGTGTTCTGAGCCATTCGTTCCCATACTTGGCAATTAAGCATGTGAAATAGAACTGATTATGTTTAGTTTGTCTTACGATACAGATTTTCACATCCAAATTGAAATGGATCGTTACATCGTTGATCGTACATGGATGTACTAGCGGATCAACCTCCTGGACCGTAGGTACTTATAAGTATTGACCGTATCGGATTAGTATCGATCTATCGTTTTGGTATGGGCCGTATCGGTTGGTATTGGTCTTAGCGAATTGATATCGTCCTATCCGATATGTATCGGCCGTATAGCTAGATTCATATTGGCCTTATCGATAAATTGACAAATTTTGGTAGTAATTGTTGTAGACTTGGTTATAGGGACTGAAATATGTATACAGTGAGAAATGGACATTCTGAGAATTGGACATTGTGTGATTGTTGTAGACTTGGTTATAGGGACTGAAACCTGTGTACAGCGAGAAATGGACATTCTGTTATTGTTTGGATCCTATTCTACAGTGAGAAATGGTTATCTTTTTAAACTGCAAGAAGAAATGGACATTCTGTATTTTATTTTATTATTATTTTTTTTGCAGATTTAGCGACGTTTACCGACGTCCACCGACGTACGTTTGCGTCGATAAACGTCGGTAAATCTGTAATATTTTCCAGGGTACCGACGTTTACCGACGTCATTATACGTCAGAGAACATCGGTAAACATCGGTAATAATCCCAGGAATTCCCAGGATTTTATCGACATGTAGCGACTTTGAACACGTCACTAAACCACCGACGACACGACGGTAATCGTCGGTAAAGTTACCGACGGGTAGCGACGTCAAATACGTCGCTAATACAACGACGACACGACGGTAGACGTCGGTAATATACCGACGTATATATACGTCGGTAAACGTCGGTACTTACGACGTTTGGCGACGTTTTGAAGATCAGCGACTTATATTTCCACGACCAGTCCAAAATGTCGGTAATTTCGTCGCTAAATATTTTTAGCGACGAAATTTTTCGTTTTAGCGACGTCTTTAGGCGTCGCTAAAACGACGTATTCTGGTAGTGTACGGCCGGGTAAGGCCATGCGGCCAGGAAGAGTACTTGCCGCATAAAAGCTATGCGGTTAAGTTCATGCGGCTAGAATAATGCGGCAGGAAACTGTTCTTCTTCTCCATTATTCCAAGAAGGTGAACGATGCAAGCCATGGCTTCTAAGCTCCATAAAACCTTCATCCAAAGTCCAAATCCAAAATTTTATAGGTCAAAATAGGGCAGAATGAGATTCTCTACAACATGGAACCATCAGAACTTGATAATAACAAGATTAAATAGATCAAAACCCAAGAAATCCGAAAGTCTAATAAACTTAGATCTACAAGAATTTAGCCATGGAAATTAGAAATGCCAAGTACTAAAGAGTCTTAAAATGCTGTAAGGAAGAAAATGGAACAATAAATCTTGAGTTCCTCCATGAAGCAAGATGCACTTGCCTAGACCTTCCTGGTAGGTGGAGAGTAATGGTGGGGAAGAAGAAGTGTAATAAAAAGAGAGAAAGAGTTGGGCTAATAAATGGGGATGGTGGTGGTAGGTAAGGGTTCTCCCCTTTGGTTCATGTTGAACCAAGGTAAACAAAGCCTAGCCGTCCCAAACCAAAATAACCCAAGCCATGAAATGCCAAGATAAGCCAAACAAGAAATCATGCAATACAAGTAAAAATGCGTACACGTATACCAAGATACATAATACGAACCACATGCATTACAACTCTATCCACCTTAAAAGAATTTTGCCCTTGAAATTTAATCAAGAGGCTAGAGTGGCAAGGACAAGCTATATTAATCACAGGCAAGCTATACTAAGCAATTAATCAATCAATCAATCAATCATGCAAGCAAGGAATCGAAGGCATGAGGCATAAAAAAGACATTATACCTCATGAGTCAATCAGGTCGGGATATCGCGATCGGATATCATCCTCTCGCTCCCACGTTGACTCTCCCAAAGAGTAATAACCCCAAGCATTACGGACTAACTTGATAGTCTTATTCTTGAGTATCTTCTCTCTTCGATCCAATATGGAGACGGGCCTCTCCTCATATGAAAGGTTGGTACCAACAACCAATTCCGAATGATCCAAGATATGGCTCGTATCCGGGATATACCGTCATAGTTGGGATACATGGAGCACCTCATGCACCTCACTTAGATACGGCGGAAGAGCGAGACGATAGAAAACATCTTCTACTCGCTCCAGAATATCGAACGACCTTATATACCTAGGACTAAGCTTTCCCCGTTCGCCGAAACGAATGACGCCATGGTTAGGCGAGATCCTAAGGAATACATGATCGCCGACAGAAAATTCAAGGGGACACCGATGAGAATCGGCCCAATGGCGCTGGTGATCTTGTGCCACGCGAAGATGATCTCTGACTCTTCCGACCACCTCGACTGTCTGTTCAATCAATTCCGGACCGAGCATCTGCCTTTTTCTAACATTATCTCAGGCTATCGGGGATCTGCACTTTCTACCATACAATGCCTCGAACGGAGCCATCTGGATACTGGCTTAGAAACTATTGTTGTACGAGAACTCCACCAGGTGCAGGTGATCTTCCCATAAACCACCAAAATCAAGTGTACAAGATCTCAACATATCTTCAAGAGTCTGGATTGTGCGTTCTGGCCATATGTCTGCGGGTGATAGGCCGAACTGAACTGGAGACGAGTCCCCAAACTTTTCTGAAGACTCTGCCAAAAGTGCGACATGAATCTTGAATCCCTGTCCGAGGTGATACTGACTGGCACACCATGCAATCTGACTACCTGTCTAAGGTACATCTCTGCTAGCTGAGCCGTCGACTGTCCAACTCTGAACGGGAGAAAATGAGCCACCTTCGTGAGCCGGTCAACTATAACCCAGATAGCATCTCTACCAGCTGGGGATCTAGGTAATCCAGTCACAAAATCCATGGTCACATGCTATCACTTCCATTCTGGAATCGGCAAGGGCTGAAGAAGTCCAGCCGGCCTCTGATGTTCAGGTTTAACCTGTTGGCAAACCAAACACCGAGAGACAAACCGGGCTATCTCCCTTTTCATGCCATTCTACCAAAAGTGCTGACGGATATCACGGTACATCTTCGTACCGCCCGGATGGATGGAATACTGAGAACTGTGAGCTTCTGCCATAATCTCCTGTCTGATATCTCTACTGGGCACACAAAGATGCTTACCATGCCAAAATGTACCATTTTCATGAATGCATAACTCTGGTCGCCATCCTGCCGTGCATTCTGCTCTGAGCCGCTGAAGCTTGGAATCTGCTGACTTAGCTAACTTGATACTTTCAACTATACTGGACTGAACTTGCATGCTGGCCATCAATGCCACACTGTAAGGGAGAACAACTTCAATACCCATCTTCTAAAGATCTGCTAATAACTCTGGCTGCGCTGTCAGGAGATAAACTCCAGCTCTCCTGCTCAATGCATCTGCTATAACGTTGGTCTTCCCAGGATGATACTGTAAGTTGACATTATAATCTACAAGAAGCTCCAGCCATCTCCTCTGACACATGTTGAGATCCTTCTGAGTGAACACATACTTCAGGCTCTTATGGTCGATGAAAATATCCACCCTATCTCCATACAAGTAGTGTCTCCAAAGCTTAAGTGCAAACACTACTGCCGCCAGCTCCAAGTCATGGGTTAGGTAATTCCTCTCATGATCACGAAGTTGTCGTGATGCATAAGCTATTACCTTTCCATGCTGCATCAAAACACATCCTAAGCCTCTACATGAAGCATCACAATATACTGAAAATCTTCCGGTCCCATCTGGAAGCGTAAGAATGGGTGCCGTCATTAAGCCTCTCTTCAACTACTCAAAAGAATTTTGACACTCTATGGTCCAAGCAAACGGCACATCCTTGCGAGTTAACTGGGTCAATGGCGCTAAAATTCGAATAAAGTTCGAAACAAATCGCCGGTAGTAGCCGGCCAATCCAAGAAAACTACAAACTTCTGCAACTGTGCTGGGCACTGGCCACGTCTCAATGGCCACAATCTTCTGGAAATCCACTTCTACTCCTCTTCTGGTGATGATATGACCCAAATATGAAATGTTATCGAGCCAGAACTCGTATTTACTGAACTTGGCATACAACTGGTGCTCTCTGAGAATCTGGAGGACAACTCTGAGATGCTGCTCATGCTCCGCTTCATTCTTGCTGTAGACTAGGATGTCATCTAAAAACACAATTATGAACTGATCCAAGTAAGGCATGAAGATACGATTCATGAGGTCCACGAATACGGCTGGTGCATTGGTCGCTCCAAATGGCATAACAAGGAACTTCCAATGCCCATATCTAGATCTGAAAGCTGTCTTCGGGATGTCCTGCTCTCTGACTCTGATCTGATGATATCCTGATCGTAAATCAATCTTTGAGAATACTGCTGCCCCCTTGAGTTGATCAAATAAGTCATCTATCCTTGGGAGAGGATATCCGTTCTTGATTGTCACTGAATTCAAGGTACGATAGTCAACACATAATCTGGACGTATCATCCTTCTTTTTCACAAAAAGCATCAGGGCTCCCCAAGGCAATCCACTAGCACGAATGAATCCCTTAGTCCTGAGTTCTTCAATCATCTTGTACAGCATCTCCAATTCTGACGGCGCCATCCTGTAGACTCTCTCTGACACTGGTGCTGTCCCGGAGATCAAGTCGATGGTGAACTCGATCTCTCGCTCTGGCGGCATACCTGGAAGCTCTTCTGGAAAAACATCTGGAAACTCCTCGACTATCCAGGGCAACTGAACTGCTGCCACTGCCATCCGCAATACTGGAGGAGAAGGCTCAACTTCACCTCGAGAAAAAGAAAACTCTGGCTCGCCTGGAATGCTAAAAACAACCCTGTCAATATGGCAGTCTATTCTAGCATACTGGTTCCTCAACCAATCCATCCCTAAGACCACATCATAATCGGCCATCGAGAATTCTATCAATCTAGCAAGAAATTCTCTACCGCTAACTACGATCCGCTACGAGAAAAATACTCTATCTACTCCCACAAGACCGTTACCAGTAAGTATATTGAGCCTTACTTATAATGACTTGGGATCCAGTCCTATCCGTATCACAAATCGTGCAGACATGAATGAATGCGATGCACCGAAATCAAATAATACTGATATTGGGAATGAGTTGACGAGAATAGTACCTGCCACTACCTCACCTGGTGCCAATCCTTCCTCCATGGTCATCGCCATCGCCTGACTGTACCCTCTGGGTGCGGGTCCTCTCTGCTGGAAACCTCTCTGGCAGTTCTGAGTCTAGGCTTGGTCTTGCGCATACTGCTGGGGGTTCTGCTGCTGAAATACTTGGGTCTGAGGCGGCAAGGGTTTCAGCAATGGGTACTGCTGCTGCTACTGGACTGGTATTGGGGCTGGTCCCCTCACCGAAGGACTAGAAAAGGTTGATGAAGTGGAACTCCCCCTATTCGGGCAGTTCCCAACCCTGTGGTCCGGTGCTCCAGAAGCCAGGCACAATCCTTGTGTCCTGCGATACTCTGCTACCACATGTCCTGGCTTCCCGCAATGAGAACATCCTACTGCGGAAGAGTGCTTCTGCCTCTGCTGCTGCTGGGGATACGTCGGGGTTGAATGCTGAACCGACGTAACTAAAGCCGCTCGCCTCGGAGCTCCAATGGTCAAAGCCCTGGCTGCCGGGGCTGGTGTTGAAGATTGGTTCATCTGACCATGAGATCGCTTCCGACCTCCGGTCCTATCCACAATCCGTTGGGAGGTATACTCATGCCTCCTAGCTGCTCTAAATACTGCATCAAAAGTCTGCTGCTCAAACTGCTCCACAGCCAAGAGAATCTCCAAGTGGAGCCCCTACTGGAATCGCTGAGCTCTGTCAAACTCGGTCGCCACCAAGGTGGTAGCAAACAGACTAAGCCTGGAGAACTCGGCCGTATATCCATCGACCGTCCTGCCCATCTGCTTCAGGTTGGTGAACCTCGTCTGTAGATCGTATCGAGCTATAGCTTCGAAGTACTTGATCTGGAATCTCTCTCTAAATACTGCCCAAGCAATAGGTGCTCCTAATCCAACGGCCTGCACCGTCCACCAGTTACGGGCCAAATCCAATAATTGCAGGCGCATCACGACCACCTTCTCGTCTTCTGGGATCCTGGCTGCTTCTAGGATGACCTCAGTGTCCTGAAGCCATGTATCAGCAGCAATATCATCTTCGCTGCCATCGAAGAATAGAGGGTTCAGATGCTTGAAGCTGTTGGCAGCACTATTCCCTGGATGACCACCTCTGTTCAAAGCATCTTGTACCACCTGGTGTAATGCATCACCTCGACGATCTTGAGAAGCTAACAACGACCTGATGAGACCTACCAAAGTGCCATCATCAGGCTCCGCAGGCTGGACTGGCTGAACTGGTGGCTCTTGACCCCCAGTAGGCATGACGCTAGAGGCTACTCCAGAATGCTAGGCTTGATCCCCAGGTTGCTGCTGGTCCACGGGAGGTGCTCCGTCTTGTCGATTGGAAGGATCAGGAACAATGTCGCTGAAAAAGACAACATAGGGAACAATAAGGAAGGACCAGGACAGATCAAAGATGCAAGCATGTGATCAGGTCAAGATTTCAGGGATTTAGAGAATATGAGCAGAGATCAAGGACGAGTGCTGATTGAGACATCTATTCAGTAAACCCTCACATATCTTGATTTACAAGACCTGCATGGGCCAGCACTTAAACCATGTCACGCCCCAGAACCAGAATACTGGAGAGCGGGGCAGGCATAGCCAGCTACGTATATTGAAGTGCCACCCACCTCGCTATACGGTCACGGCTGTCTAGATACATGAGGGTTTAACTACAAGCCAAAAATCTTTTATGGTCATAAACAAGCCTAGTGTCTCAATCACAAGCAAGTAAATAAATGTTATAAGATTCAAGATCACCAAATATACAATAGTAAGGCATTCCAAACATTACATATTCAGCTGATCATGAAGCTAGTCGTTACAAAATATGAGGACTATCAAGAGTTTAGTCATACATGATCAACCCTAGGATCTGTCAATCATGTTACAGCCCGTAGGTAAACAGTATGTAAAGTACAATCGAGCTAACACGTGCTCGTCGGCTGAACGCCTCAAAAGAATAATTTTATAATAGAGTGGGAGCACCAAAAATAAACCCACTCGTTGCCCGAATTCCGTCTAGTGGTCACCATCTGGCTGGAAGGTCGGTAGATCCTCTGGAGCTACTCCGGTATCTGGCCATACAAAACCAGCTGGGTCAGATCCCAGAAAGAGCAAGTGCCACAAAGGAAGCTTCACTTAGGAACTAAAACCAGCAATTAGCACAAGAAGATAATTATAAAATAAAGACATGAATTATGGAAGAGCATGACAGGACTATATACGATGAGGTAACCATAGGACTATTCAGATAGCCAGGTTACAACTCGTAAACTAAACAAGGACCGGGGTTGTAACCCTTCATCTGAACGGAACTTGGTTTCTCACCATTTATCGATAAGGTAAATACAAGCATTCTGGTTATGTAGCAATCTGGTACAGGATCAAGACAAGACTAGACTGGTTGAACTCATCCAATCATTTCACGGCCAAGCAAGAAGCACAGCTTGATACTTTAACTAACTAGAGTTATCACAAGCCTAGTTACTAACAAGATGCAATGAGATTATTCTACAGCCACAAGCCCTATAGACTATCCAGGTTATCCCGGTTAAAATATTATATTCATGGAGGGTGCAACACATGGCAGTGTGCTGGAAATGTGCCCTACTCGTCGACAGGCTACAAGTCCACTAGAGCGCCCAGATAACGGGATTGCCTGTAGCTGAGAAATCTCTTTATGACTACTGAATTATTCTAGTCATTAACCTTAGTTGAATTCAATAGGAACCCCTGACCGTGGTACTCAGGGGTCCCTGTCCTAGACATGATGCGAGACAATACAGGTTTATTTGTACAAGCACAATCGTCCACAGTGTCTAGGTCATTCATTCTTGTCATGTCATGTTATGTTAGCCGTCGTAACAGCAATTCGAGATATATCATGTCAGGTATACTTGTCAGGAGTGCGCTATGACGAGCCACTATCAGGTCATTTTACTGGTCAAGAGTGCACCACTATGGGTCACTGTCGTGTCCATGGTACTGTAGAAGCATGGAAAAGAACAGAAAAATCCATGCGGTTCAAAATCAGGAGAGCCTTATGCGGCTCAAAAAGACCCTTAAAGTTTTATGCGGCTCAAATGTTCCCTGCGGTTCAAAAGAGACACGTGGCCTTATGCGGCTCAAAAGTCCCTTAGAGTCTCATGCGGCTCAAAAGTTCCCTGCGGTCAAAAGAGTCACGTGGCCTTTCAAAATAGTCATTCACAGCTGGCCGTTAAAACTCTGACATAAGGGTCAATTAATGCTCTGACGTAGGGCCATTAATGCCCTGACACGAAATGACACCTCTGACATAAAGGTGAAGCGACAGCTCTGACATAAAGGTGAAATGATGACTCTGACATAATGACATGCTCATAGAGAATACAAGAAAATCTGCATAGCTGGCATGGTTCACAAATTTCAAAGGCAGCTCTTCATGCGGCTCAGCCATGAGACCACTCTCATGCGGCTCGGTCATGAGGACTCTCATGCGGCTCAGCCATGAGACAACTCTCATGCGGCTCGGTCATGAGGACTCTCATGCAGCTCGGTCATAAGGACTCTCATGCGGCTCGGTCATGAGGCCACCCTCATGCGGCTCAGTCATGAGGCTACCCACATGTGGCTCAGTCATGAGGCCACCCTCATACGGCTCAGTTGTGAGGACATCCTCATGCGGCTCAGTTGTGAGGACATCTTCATGCGGCTCAGTTGCGAGGCCATCCTCATGGGGCTCAGTTTTGAGGACCTCTTCATGCGGCTCAGTTGTGAGGCCATCCTCATGCGGCTCAGTTGTGAGGACATCTTCATGCGGCTCAGTTGTGTGGACATCCTCATGCGGCTAAGTTGTGAGGATATCTTCATGCGGCTCGGTCGTGAGGCCATTCTCATGCGGCTCGTCACAAGCACGGCAGTTGGGACACGTAGCAAGAGTTGATACAAATATGGCAGTTGGGACACGTGGCAGGAGCTGATCGAGTCTCAATAATTCATATTTATTATAATCAATGGGGGACACGTGGCAGGAGTTGATCAAATCTTAATAACTCAGATTTGCTGCAATCAACGTAATCGTACAAATTTGGTCAAATCCTAATAATTCAGATTTATTACAATCATCATAATCATCCAGATTTAATACAATCATTACAATCCGGATTTATGGCAATCAACATAATTGTACAGATATATTGCAATCACAA
This sequence comes from Iris pallida, assembly GCA_029216955.1. Taxonomy (NCBI): domain Eukaryota; kingdom Viridiplantae; phylum Streptophyta; class Magnoliopsida; order Asparagales; family Iridaceae; genus Iris; species Iris pallida. Next base: position 1,048,603 of record JANAVB010021800.1, read on the forward strand.
CAAACCAAATTTATTATAATCAACATAATTGCCCAGATATATTGCAATCATAACAACCTAGATTTGTTGCAATCAACATAATGGTCCAGGGCTCAGAATTTGCCACGTAGCTACACACCCCACTCGTGATGCCTATAAATAGCGAGGTGCCATTCGCTTGTAACGAGGAGAGTCACGCACAGACGGAGATACACACAGAGAGACGGAGCAACTCTGAGCAATCCACATCCTAGCAAGAGCATCTTCTTCCCCGGAGCCAAAGCAGCGTTCGATCGTCCAAGGAGTAAGGCAGAGTAGATACCACTTTCCCGAGCCTCTATCGTCACCCTCTAGAATCAAAAATAAATAATTGTACTTAGATTACTTTTTCTAGGTTTTATTCCTAGGCTTTCTTTTGTGCAAGCGAGTTTGTAGTTGAAAATCAAAGTCCAGTCCCCCCATAAAACTGTTCTGTTCTTTCGATAATCAATGGCAAACACGATGGAGACTTTGCTGGGGACAAACTTCTCCACTGTTGAGAAGTTGGTGACGCAATCGAACGCTGCTAAACTCGGCTCCACGTAACAGATGCTGGTTGTTCGCTTCGACCAGCAGGCGTTTGAAGAAATGCTCTCCGAGGGGGCACCAGCCCGATCCAGAAGCGAGCCGCTCCGAAGAAGGCCTGCAGGGAGTTGAGGGCCAAGACTTTTGCTCCTCCCTAAGTTTTAGAAGAGGCGTTCTCTGCTGCCCAAGACGGCGGAGAAGACTTCCATGCGGCCCCACTTTCGGTCGCAGAGGACCCTGCTGTTCTCAAGTCTGGCAGAGGAAAGCACTACGATACTGACTTGAGAAAACAAATGGAGACTCTATGCGGTCCAGGAAGAAGCCGTATAAGGGAGCCAGCCACATGAAGAAGGCTCATGCGGCCAACAATTCCAACCGCATGAAGGCTCATGCGGCCACTAAATTTAGCCACATGAATGCTCCTGCGGCAGCCAAAGCCAGCCACATGAATACTGATGTGGCCACAACTGCCAGTCGTATGAATGCTGATGCGACCATAAATGCCAGCCGCATAAATGCTGATGCGGCCACAACTGCCAGCCGTATGAATGCTGATGCGGCCACAAATGCTAGTCACGTGAATGCTGATGCGGCTACAAATCCCAACCGTATGACTGCTTATGTGGCAACAAATACCAGTCGCATGACTGCCTATGCGGCCACCAATCCCTGTCGCAGGCCATCTGCTTCATACGGTTCGGGTTCTGTCTTTGACCGCCTCTCATGCGGTCCTGATCTCGGATGCTCTAATATGAATGTGCCAGACTCTGTGCGGCATCACTTGGACTCTTTATACTACGCACCCTCGGGTGCTAGAGAGAAGAAGTCTAGGGCAATGCGGGCTCGTCGAGCTCAGTTAGCTGTCCCAATCTCTGACCATCAGAGAGCTCCGCTTACTGTTATGCGGGCCTCCGATGGAAAGTTGTATCGAACCAATCGTGTCCAGCCCCCGACGGCAAATAGACAAGGTGGTTCCCAAAAGTCTTCCAATCAGGGAGCGAAGATGATGCCAGCACACTCGTGTGCTCAGGGTTCCCGAACTCTCGAAACAAGTGTGAGGGTTGCTCGAGATCCACTTGACTTGCGCGATGTGATCCTTCACAAGCGCAAGGAAAGAGAGGAAAACTTGGTGTGTAAAGAGCCTTCCCAAGGACGTCAATGCACCCAAGTTATTATCAATTGCTGCTTCAATACTACAGCAGTACATGAGGACTGGCAGTCCGTCTTTTAACGACTGCAATATCCAGGACCGGTCTTGCAAAATTCAGAGGACGAGGCGCTTCTTTTTGCCTCCTGTAACTCGGCTCGAAAGATCCCCACCGGCAAGGAAGGGAAGAAGATCAATGTCTCCAGTCCCACAATCTCAACCAGTGCGGCCAGGAGGCTTTCGGCTAGAAGGTTGACCGCAGCCGCTATGGGAGGACTTTATCAAGGCACCCGCTCTAAGACGAAATCTTCAACCCTTGGAGATTCGTCATCCTTGGGGCTAGCTGAAGCTGGAGATAGCACTCCTCGGAATATCCACGATAATCCGGTGTTCCAAGAAGATGAATCGAGGGAGACAACCCTCCCGACAGATGCAACAGATCCCGACGTTTCTGAAAACGTTCGTGGGTCCCAAGACTAAGCCACCTCCTATGCAGGGGGTAGCACTTCCTCCGAGTTCGAGCCAGAGGAGAACATTCCTACGTACCCTGATGACTTCTCTGTGCGGGGGTATGATTCGGAGAGCACCTCTTCTACTGTTCCTTCCACCGCTCCTCGTGTGAGAACATTATTCATGACTGGCAATGATCAAGAAGGTTCTAGTGACCGAAAATGCCTCAACACTCTTGAGGCCATACTTCACACTCTAGTGAAGTCGGTGGAAGAAATCAAGGCGGCCCACCCAACTCTTCAAGGAAGGACGCCTGATCAAACAAGTTTGGGTCCCGCCGTCAATGCGAACTCGAACACAACCGCACCAATCTCGGGCAACAACCCATCCAGAATGATGGCTCCCAGTGCTGCAGATGAGACTAGGGAGGCAAGAAGATAAGTCCAAGAGCTCCGTGCGATGTTCCACGCACGAGAATACTCTCAGGACTTGAAGATACGACAACCGTATCCCGCTGTGTGGAGGGATGTCTCCTTCCCTCCGCGGTACAAGCCGTTTAACATCAACCCCTACGACGGGAAGACCTCTGCAAGCCGGTACATAACTTACTTCGAGGTCACAATCGACCACCTACCACACGACGATGCGATCCTCACACGTTTGTTCGTTGGGGCATTGGAGGGGGTAGCATTTGATTGGTACCGCAATCTACCGGACAACTGCATCATTCTTTTGCCGGCTTCAAAAACATGTTCCTTGAAAGATTTTATGAGGTAGGACAAGATGTAACGATGTCCACCCTCATGGACGTTGTTCAAGGTGAGAAGGAGCTGACAAGGAACTACATTGAGCGGTTCCGCCAAACCGCGATGAAGTTGCCCTCCGGCAATCCAGATTCTTCTTTGATAGAAATCTGCCAAAAGAGGCTGCTTCCCACAATCAGCCTCTGGATGGGTGAAAGCCAATTCAAGGACTGGAAGACCTTCATCATCAGCGCCACTAGCACAGAAGCAAAGTTGAAGAAGGCTCGCCAACTGGGCATGCACATCTCAGACGGGGAGAATAAAAGCAAACGTCCGAGCACAAACAACAACAACGGCGACAGCTCCTCCAACAATCGGAAGGCCAAGGGCAAGCAAGCTATGGTAGCCGACACAGTCCAGAAGCCGGAACCTAAGCAGGCCGAGAAGAAGTGGCCTCAGATAACTTACTCCTTTGAGGATAGTCATGTCAAGCCGATCCTGGACATGCTCATACAAGGAGATAGAATTCAGCTCCCTCCTCCGAGACGTGAGCCTCAGCATGAAGACATAGAGAGCACAAAGTACTGCCATTACTACCGCTACATCCATCATGCTACGCAAGACTACTTCTAACTGAAGCGGTACATTCAGAACTTGATCGACTCTAAGACTCTGGCCATTGAATTCGAGGAGGTAACTGTGGCCGCCAACATGGTGTCTGACCAATTCGGCACCTTTCCTCCGATGAAGACTCAGGATGGCGTAGTACCCGTCCCTCGGGCGACAATGGAGGTTGCTAATCTTCCGTCTCCTCGAGACAAGGCTGCTGGATTGGTGCCCCTTACCACATCACGAGGGGAGGTCATGTGGGTCCACCCAGACCTGGTCAATGAAGTAATCCAACCGGCATCACTTTCTACCGGCAAGAAGAAGGGTGGGAAGGTTAAGTCCTGCCGTACAACCTCGGCTGACATCGAAGAAGCGACAGCTGTCGTTACTCGGTCCGGCGCATAATCTCAACCCGCACCGGGTAACTCGGCTGAAGATCGTCAGCTAGCCGCTACTGATGCCCCAGGACCTTCTCAGCCTCTACTGGCTGACAAGTCCAAGCCGAAGGAGACTCACTTTGACAAGTTGTTCCGTAAGGACGCACCTCAGGGGCTGAAAAGGCCTTATAAATTTGACATTTTGGCATAACTGGCCAACATGCCAGCCAAATTGTCATTATATAAACTCCTGAGACTTTCCAAGGATGTTCGCGTCGTCCTGAGTGACGCACTTCAAAATGTTGATGCTTATCTGGCTCAAGTCAACCTTATGGGAGAAAGCTCGCCAGCTGATGCCCATGACAGTGCTTGTATCGGTGTGATGCCCAATATCGTGTTTACTCCGCAGGACATGCTTATTAAGAGCAACCTGCACGACCGCCCTCTATACTATACTGGATATGATGGCGACGTCAAGGTTGATCGGATTCACATTGATCCAGGATCTTCGATAAGCATCACCCCAAAGAGCATGCTTCATCTCCTGCGTATTCCCATGCTTCGGCTGACTCCTACCAGCACCGCCATCAGCGGGTTCAATTCAGAAAGGAGCTATCCTGTCGGGAAGATTCGTCTAAAGTGCCAAATTGGCGATCTTCAGTCAGAGGTGACCTGCTACATCATCGACGCGGACACATCCTACAACATCCTCCTGGAGAGTACATGGATACACGATTATATGATCGTGCCTTCCACATTGCACCAATACTTCAAGTACGTCGACAAACATGGCTTCGTAAGAACAGAGTTCGCTGACATCGACCCTTTTAAAGGGGTTGAATCCTATTACTCGGACTCCTGTTTATACGAGAATTCAAAGAGGCACCTGATCAAGGAGAATGCTCAAGAACAGACGGAGACCATTGCGGGGCCTGAGGAACCCTTGAAAATCCATATCCAAAGGGAGCATATGACAATCTGATTGCCAAGGTCTAACCAAGGGCCGAGATCCAATGTGGTTTCCCGGTGCTCACTGCACAAAGGGAGCATATGACAATCTGATTGCCAAGGTCTAACCAAGGGCCGAGGTCCAATGTGGAGCCGCTAACGATCAGATTACCAAGGGTCGACAAACGACAAGCAGAAGGGGTCAATCCCTCTGTTAACTCGATGATCATCCGTCTGCCCAAGATAAATCGGCAGTTCACGACTAAGCCGGGGGTTGCCAGTGAGCCAATAACTTCACGTCCGACACCGCCAGTAGAACTGCTGATGATCAAGCTACCCAGGTCATCCTCTCAGTCTTTACTGATACAGGGTGTAGTTGAAGATGAGCTAGAACTGGCCAAGTATGTGGCCGCTTATACCGATGTTCCTTCAGCTGACGATGTAATTACGCTGGAAAAGATACCGTACTTTATCAATAAAGGACTATCTTTGAACTACCTCGAGCCTAATAAGCTTCGAATAGTGTATGCCATGGAACGTGGTATAGGCACCAATCTACACATGCAAGTGACAAATGTCTATACCACAAACCAAATCACTCTGTGGAAGACGCCTGCTTCATAGTCGAGGGAGACGATCATCCAATCATCTTCGGCCGAAAGAAAATCCATAATCCTTCTGGCCAGATGAAGTTGATCTCGAACTCGACACTGGAAGACTGCCGCTTTATCTATATAGCTCCCGTTCCAAATACCTTATGCAAAAATAAGGGTACGACATGGAGTCCACACCTGGCTTAAATTATGGCACCGGTCGACGATTACCTTTATAATTACCGGTCCCGGCTGGAAAACCTTGGGATTACTACAGCAAGACCAGATATGGCCTAGGCTATGTTACTCCTGCAATAACTCCCGAGAGCTCGGATAAAGAGTACGAATGGTATTCACATTCAACTGGATCACCCACTTCTGATTCAGATGTCAGCATTGGAGACGTATTCAGACAAGTTTTGTCTGTCAATATGGCGTTCGCTGACGCTTATAAAGAAGATGAAGACGTACCCGAACTCCTTGAATTGGAGCCTTGGGCTCAACAGCTGGATGCGCAATGGGAGAAGCATTTCGAACAAAGAGATCCCCTACTGAAGATGAGGTCATGCAAGTTGACCTCGGCGATGAGTCTTCTTCGAAGCCCATCTTCGTCAGCAAAAGTCTGACAGACGAAGAGCGAGAATCACTATTGCAACTCTTCAAAGTGTATATTGATGTATTCGCTTGGAGCTATGAAGACATGCCAGGGCTAGACCCTAAAATTGCACTCCATAAGCTCAACATTTATCAGGACGCAAAACCGGTCAAGCAACAGCAACGACGGTTCCGTCCAGACATCATAAATGCCATCGAAGCTGAGGTTAACAAACTCATAGCCAGCGGCTTCATCCGGGAGGAACAACATCCAGAATGGGTCGCTAATATAGTGCCGTTCCTCAAGAAGAAAGGGAAGATTCGAATTTGCATCGACTTTCGAAACCTGGATGAAGTATGTCCAAAGGATGAGTTCCCTCTCCCTATTACGGACATAATGATCGACAACACATGTGGATTCGAGCGCATGTCGTTCATGGATGGCTTCTCAGGATACAACCAAATCAAGATGTTTCCTGACGACGAGAAGCATACATTATTTCGAACACCGATTAGCATGTACTGCTACACAGTCATGCCCTTCGGTTTGAGGAATGCCGGTGCCACCTATCAACGGGCTATGAGTGTCATCTTCAGAGACCACCTGCGAAAGACAGTGGATTGTTATGTCAACGACATCGCAGTCAAAAGTCGCTCTAAGGGAGATCATCTGAACGATTTGAGAACCGTATTCGACCTGATGCGAGCGCATTACTTGAAGATGAATCCAACCAAATCCTTCGTGGGGGTATCTAGCGGGAAATTCTTGGGCTTTATTATTACTGCCCAGGGAATTCATATAGATCCTGAGAAGACGAAGGCAATCATTGAGATGGGTCCTCCGAGAAATCTCCGAAAACTCAGAGGCCTTCAAGGAAGGCTAACTTATATCAGAAGGTTCATCTCTAATCTATCTGGGCGATGTCAGCCGTTCACTCACCTCATGAAGAAAGACGTCTCCTTCGTATGGGATGAGGAATGTCAATGTGCCTTCGACAACATTAAAGAATACTTGTCGAATCCTCCAGTCCTTGTGGCTCCGGTTGCTAGAAAGTCGTTCTTGCTCTATGTACGAGCGATGGAGCATTCGCTCGATGCTCTGCTAGCACAAAACAATGATGCGGGGCATGAACAAGTTATCTACTACCTCAGCTAGATTATGATAGGACCTGAGCACAGATACACTGCCGTGGAGAAGGAATGTCTTGCTCTAGTGTTTGCCATTCAAAAGATACGACACTATATTACAGGACAGACCATTCATGTCATATCAAGAGTCAACCCTCTCAGGGTCCTCATGACCAAGCCAGGTGCACTCAGCTCTCGTCTCGCTACCTGGACGATATTATTGTCTCCCTATCACATGATCTTCGTCCCGCAGAAGGCTGTTAAGGGTCAAGCTCTGGCAGACTTTCTAGCAGCCCATCCTTTTTCGGAGTCAACCAGGATATATGAAGAGATCCCAGACGAGGTCGCTAAATCAAACATGACGTCCCACAATATCGTCTGGCGGATGTTCTTCGACGGTGCCTCAAGAACCGGACCCAAAGGCAACATCGTCGTTGGAGTCGGAGTGGTATTGATCTCTCCCTCTGGCTTGGTGATCAATCGGGCATACTCGCTCACAGAACCTTGCTTAAACAACATGGCCGAATACAACGCTTTGGTTATCGGCCTCCGACTTGCAAAGGAACTGGGGATAGAGTACTTAGAAGCATATGGAGATTCACAGTTAATCGTCAATCAGATCCGGGGTTCTTATGAAGTTCGCCATGAAGACATGATCCCCTATCATCAAATAGCTATCGCTATTATTACGTCTCTGAAAGGGTTCTTCATAGAACATGTTCCCAGACTCCAGAACATTGAAGCTGATGCCTTAGCAGGACTTGCAGCTTCCTTGACAGTTCCGAATCATACTAATCATTTGGTTGACGTGATAGGCCATAAATTGGTTTGTCCCAAGAACAACATCCAATTTGCTGAAAGTTATTCTTCTCTGATGGTCGACGAGACACCGGACTGGAGACTCCCATTTATTGACTTCACAGTCTATGGCATCTTACCGGAAGACCCGAAAGAAGCCACATCTATCAAAAGATGATCTCTCATATTCTTCTACGAAACAGAGACAAAAATGCTGTATCGGAGATCTTATGACGGACTATTACTTCGGTGCTTGTCAAATACGAAAGCTAAAGAAGCCGTGCACGAAGCTCACGACGGCGTTTGCAAGGCCCACCAACCTGGCCCAAAATTACAAGACCCTCTTCGCCGAATGGGCTATTACTGGCCTACGATGGTAGCAAATGCGATAGACTACACACGAAAATACAAAGCCTGCCAGGTCCACACAGACTTCATACACCAGCCATCTGAGTTCCTGCATCCAACGGTGGCATCCTGGCCATTCGAAGCATGGAGAATGGATATCATTGGTCCAATCATCCCACCTTCATCCAGATGACACCGTTTTATACTCGCGATCACAGATTACTTCTCCAAATGGGCGAAAGCTGTCCCGCTTGCAGAAGTAAAGACGTCCAACGTGATTAGCTTCCTCAAGCATCACGTCATCTACCGATTTGGATTGCCTCAAAGGATCATCCACGACAACGGTCCGTAGTTCGCAAGCCACGCCTTCTATCGGTTTTGCGACAAACACCGAATTCAGAATGTTGCTTCAACGCCATACAACCCGGTGGCGAATGGTCTGGCTGAAGCATTTAACAAGACTATAATCAAGTTGCTCAAAAAGTTCATGTCCTCAAACAAATGCGACTGGAATGAAAGCTTGGCGAATGCTTATGGGCGTACCGCACCACAGCCCAGATAGCTACTGGGAACACACTATTTTCTTTGGTGTACGAAAGCGAGGCAGTTCTCCCGCTGGAGACTCAAATCCCCTCGCTCCGCGTCGCCCTCACTTACTAATTGACGGAGGATGATAATTACCGTCGTCGCCTGCAAGAATTGGAGGCCCTAGACGAGAAGCGCTTGTTAGCTCAACAACGAATCGAGCTCTATAAAGCACGCATCTCTGGAGCCTTCAATAAGAAGGTTAAACTCAGAACATTTCAAGTCGGCGATCTCGTTTTGGCAGTACGGAGGCCGATGGTTATGACTCACAAAACTGTCGACAAGTTCCAGCCAAAATGGGAAGGCCCATTCATCATCGAGGCTGTATTCTCCAACGGTGCTTACCGCCTCGCAAAGCAAAATAGAGACTTGCTCATGATGCCCATCAACGGCAAGTTCCTGAAGAAATATTATGTTTAATCGACATCCTCCAAATGAACAAGATTATTGAGTTATGTACCCTTCGGTACTGCTAAACTTACACTCTGGTCACTCCAAATAAATCTACATCACATCTTCTAGGTAGTAAGACATGTATGATCATACCTCTGAACTTTCTTCACTAAAAGAGCATTGTCCTCATAATATATTACTCGCGCTTTCAGTGCACAAAAAGGGTAATAGGTCCACAAAATTTCCGAAACAACCACGTCAATGTCACCTCTGAGTTGTTTCCCTTCCATAAAAAACAAACCGCCCCTTACGTAGAACTTCCACGTCCACATTACCTCTGAGTCATTCTATGTATCCTTCATTGAGCCTACTCTTGCCATGTCCTCATTAACTCTGAGCAGGAAGGCTCTGTTACAAAATTCTTATATTTACCACGTCCTCATTACCTCTGAGTAAGTATGTCGGTTTTCTCTCGACTTATTATCCGTACCCAAAACTAGGGTATGCCAGCGATAATAGGCCCACAAATGTCCTCAATTGACCACAAATGTCCTCAGTTGACCACAAATGTCCTTAGTTGACCACAAATGTCTCAGTTGACCACCAATGTCCACAGTTGACCACAAATGTTGTACTAGGTCCTCTAGTACATGCACCTCTTTTCTTATTAACACACGTCTTTGGAGCCCAGCTGTTCCATGGCATTCTTTTGCCCAGAACTTCCATGTCCGCCTTATCACGGAATTGCTCTAGGCATCTCTGTCAAACTTATTATTCGTGCCTAAAACCAAGGTACGCCAAGGGTAATAGGTCCACAAAAAGTTCTCCAGTGGGACAAATATCGCAACATCGCAAATGAAGAATGACGTAATCATACTCACTTATTCGAAATAAAAAAAGTATTACATTGTTTGGGACTACTTCCCTACTGAAATGAAAAATAAAGATACATAAAGAAAAACGAAGATACAAAATTCGATCATGGCTCGGCGATGCACAACTCTCGGAGCCGGTCTTTCAGCTTGACAGTTGATCGCTCAATCCCCAGGCTGGCCCCGCGCTCAGCCTCTTGAGTCAACCTCTCGACATTCTCAAGATGTGCATATGCCTGCCACCCATCGTCAAACTTCTTTAATGAACGCTCCAAGCCAGCAGAAATCCAGGTGACCCGGTTGACTTCCTGGAAAATTGCCTCCTTATCATGGCAAGAAGCCTGGAGTTCAGTCTCCAAAGAAGCCAATTTCTTCTGAAGCTGGAGGATTTGCTCTTTTGTATCAGCTATCCCTCGGGAGACGGCCTCTTCCCGAATCATGTACTCCTTCCCTCTTCGGCTTAATTGATCGTATCGCAGAGATAAAGCCTGAAGATCCTTCTCCAGAATAGGCTTAGACGTCTCCCGTGCCGTCATTACCTTTTCCATAGCAGTCGTGATGAAGGTGCGCTCCTGATTTATCATGGAAGGCATATCAACCTGCCTCAACACTTGAAACTGGGCCACAAGTTGATCAGCTTCCAGTAGTTTGGGCTCTAGAAGCTCAACCATCCCTGCCCCACCGGAAAGAGTTATGAGGAGTTCGATCTGGCCCCGAGCACACTGACGGACCAGCACAAAATAAGTCCCTCTCTCCACAGCAGCTTCAACCCCTCGCTTGAGATGGCGATAGAAGCTATCAACTACATCCTTCGTCGCTTCATCTAGAACTTCTGAAGAAGACGGCGTCAGAGGAAGATTAGTTGGTAGGGTTGAAGCCGGCTATGAAGAAGACGCACCAGAACTCGACGCCCCTGCCACTAGAGAGATATGTTTCGAGTGAAAGGACACTTGGACGGCCGCTAATTCCTCCTCCGCAGCCCTAATGAGCTGAAGACTTGGCAAGGCAGATAGATCAATCTCCAGTGCTGGAGTCACACGAGCCAGGGAGGGTACGGGGACCATGTCTCCTTGCCCCCGCACCACCACTATGTTGCCTTTGTAGCCCGATGCAACGGCAGGCTCCTCGGTATGAGTTGGAAAAGGAGGAGGCATATTTTCTTCTGCCAGACCCCCTCTGGTGGCTTTTCCTTCAATGACGTCCATCATTGGAAGTGAGGGAGCGGGACCTGTGTGTCCGGGACAGTCATCGATCAGCTTAACCCAAAGGATGTGATAATAGAGTAAATAAGCCTCATAACTAGTCAATAATTGACATAGCTTACCAGGAGAGGGTTGTCGGAGCTGAAGCTCACTCATAGTCGCCGTATCCTCTTCCATGGCAACATTTGAGTCAGGTACAGCGGCTTCCTCTACCCCAGCATCAGCATCCACCGGCTGGAATCCAGCCGTTTCGGGGATTGACTCAGCAGAACCCTCGTTGCTCTGATCTGAGGTATCAGCAACTGGGGAAACCCTAGCCGCCCCGGGAAGGGATACATCCGGATCGACATCAACCGACCGAGAGTCAGCAGCCTCAGGGACTGGCTCAGGAGAGCCCATATCACCCTGGGTTGAGACGTTAGCAGTTGGGGGATCCTCAAAAATCGTCGGAAGAACTTGGGCAGAAATTATCTCGGCAGACATCACACCAATCAACTCTTCCAGAGCCGGGTCAACCTCAAAGACGGTAGCCGACTCTGGAGAGTTTACTTCTATTGACGCCTACAAAGGAAAAGGAAAATCATCATATTACATTTCAGAAAAGGAAGAATTAAAAAAAAATGATAGGGGCTCGAGTTACCTCCGAAATGGTGTCGACGTCCTCGCTTGTCTCCATGATAATTGGCCCGTGATGCCTAACCGCAGCCCGTTTCTGAGAGAAAGTAATACCGCCAACAGAGAAGGCATATCTGCAGAAGGAAGAGGCAAGTTCTCGTCATCATCCTCTTCGTCCGCATTAGTGGACTCCGAGTCCGGCAATTCAACTGTGTTCCCCTTCCTTTTCCTTGTCTTCGACCCTTTCGACTTCTCCACGAAGCCAGTACAAACGATAAAACTGGTACTCGGGTCAAAACTATGGGGAGGCTTGTTCACCATAACGTGGTACAGAGCCGTCATATATAAAATCTGCCCTGACTCCTTAGCATCGGGCACAGAGAAGCTGGTACGGGTATGTACCGTGTCATAGTAATGCCATGCCCGGATACCGTCCAGAACACTACCTTCGAAGCCGAGACAGGAGCTGGGGTTGTCCAAATACAGTTGGCTATACCCAAACTGTCGGGAAAATCGGCTGGGTAAGTAAGGCTCCAAAACGACGCTATTACGGTTGTGATACACCAAGATGGGCAGGGCGAATATTGTGCAACCAGAGGAGCATCTTAGCAAACAAAAGCCGAGGAGGCCCAGTAACATCGAGATGTATGCCGCTCACTTCTTCATCAGTGAAATAAGGGACAGACACAAAAAAGTGTATCTGTCTACTCTCGCCAGCACCGTTCGGCAGGCTGCCATGGTTTGGCAATCCCAGGGCATGCGACGGTATTGGAAGATAAAAGCGTCATCATTAGTGACGCCGTCTTCTGGGCCAGGCCTCATCAGCGACTGGAAATGCATCAACATCCACCTCATCAAATAATGATAGGGTAGCACCACTCGTCCGAAGTCCTTCGCCATATCATGAGCGATAACCTTGGACGAGAAAGTACGAAGGCCATAGTATATGCTGCACACCATGGCCGGAAGAAGAGCTAGTCTGGCCCCGAAGGCCAGCTTCACACCAGGAAGGATGAAGTTACGGCTGATTCTCTCGATAGAAGCATCCCCTCCCGAGACCACGTAGTTACGCAGCCATACCATCAGATACCAAGCCAGGATAGCCTTAGCGGACATCGGCTGGGTGTCCTGATAAAAGTAAGAAAAAGAGTTAGTTTGACTCCCAAATCTGTCACCAATGGTCTTCCCTCTCTTGGCGGTCGACACCAGGTTCTGCACTGCCTCCTGGGTGCATTAACTGCGGGAAGAAACCCGACCGGAGGCGCCTAGCATAAAAAGATAACTGAGCCAGGTCACGGTGTGCGGATGGTTCCCTTCTGAGCTTTTGTCCTTCTTCCTGGACGTTTGCTGGCAGGCACTGAGGTGATATAGTAGCTCCCGATAGACGGTCGTAAAGCCCGGGAACCGCGGTTCCAACTCCTCGAACTCTTCGTTCGTAGGAGTATACACTTCAAAGACTTCACTACCCCAGGGCAGCCTGGAGACTTCGTGCATCTCGTGGAGGGCGAGTCCCATCTCCCCTCCAAGTGTAAAGAAAGTCCCCGTGCGACGATTATACATCTCAAAGAGAGCCAAGAATAGCTTCTTGTTGATGGGCAGACCATAGCAAGTGCCCCGGATGGCATGATAGAGGCCAATATTGCGCATGGGGGCCTCGTATGTCCACAGAATCCACGTGGTCAAATTGGTCCATGAGGGGATGGGGTTCACCCAGCTCTGTAACACCAATCGACCAATGGGGTAGGACCCCTTCTTCGCAAGCTGGTTCACAAAGGTGTCAGCTTGAGAGAGCTTGAAGTTGGGACCCTGAATATTCAAGAAAGCGCTCGAGGCCAACCCCATCACGCAGCGGCTGACCGGTAACTTGGTAGCGACCAATGACCCCATATTTCTGTTATAATGAATATCTCCTACAAACATCCCTGACCTGGTCAGAGTCAGGGAGTCCACCATCTTCCTATCCATCGGCAGCATGTTGAACCATGACAACGGGAAGTGACGCTCCATCTGTGGAATATGGATCGCCATCCAGTTAGAAACGAAATCCCAGCTCTCAGATATATTCAGAACATTGGGGTTCTTCACGATCAGGGCATCTCCAAAGAGGAACGCAGGTCTCAGGTACTTGCCTCCCAACTGCCCGGAGTTCATCATACCCGAGAGAAAGTAGAAGGATTGGTTCTTGATATCCCTCAGCCTCTCTTCGGGTTCATCTCCGAGAAATTTCTTCGCCACATACTCAACTAGATGATCGTACCTTACACCCACGGCAGACTGGACTCGATCTACCAAAAGTTCTCCTGCAGGGTTGACTGGCAGATTCACTGAAAAAAGACAAAAGAAACAAAGTCAGAAGATGACCAAAAAACAGTTTTAGTGGAGTTCATGCGGCTCTGTTTTGATGGGTCCTTATGCGGCTCAATTTTAATAGAGCTCATGCGGGTCTGTTTTGATGAGTCCTTATGCGGCTCAGTTTTAATGGAGTTCATGCGGCTCTGTTTTGATGGGTCCTTATGCGGCTCAGTTTTAATGGAGTTCATGCGGCTATGTTCGATGGATCCGTATGCGGCTCCATTTTAATAGGGCTTATACGGTTCTGTTCCGTAGGACTTCATGCGGCCCAGTTTAAAGGGGCTTATGCAGTTCTGTTCAGTGGGACTTCATGCGGCCCAGTTTAAAGGGACTTATGCGGTTCTGTTCAGTAGGGCTCATGCGGTTCTGTTTTGATGGGTCCTTATGCGGTTCTGTTCAGTAGGACTTCATGCGGCCCAGTTTAAAGGGACTTATGCGGTTCTATTTTGATGGGTCGTTATGCAGTTCTGTTCAGTGGGGCTCATGCGGTTCTATTTTGTGACGCTTAGATGGCTTAGTCATGAAGCGGTTCTCATGCGGCTCGAACATGGGGCATACCCCATGCGGTTCGGACGTGAGAAGTTCATGCGGCCCATACAGTACAACATATGCGGTTTCATCACACTGAACTTGGGCAGTTCAATGAAGACGAAGAGCGCATTAAATACTGCAGATGAAGGCCCGTGCATAAAATATGCAACATAGCCACTGTCATTAAGGTTTTGAGTCATGTGATTTATCTCCATAATAATCTTACCCTCGATAGGGGGATGAACGTCAGGATGAACGGCGACCACCGCAGTCGACGAAGAGACAACGCCTTTGCCCTTTGCTGTAGCACTCGAGGAAGCTTTGGGGGCCATTGATGATCGGAGAAGGAGAAGAAGACGGCAACTTAGGGCAAGAAAAGTTGAAGAGAAAGAAAGTAAAGAGTCTCTCTCTTCTAAAAGTACTCCTACTTATAGGCTGACAGGGGGGCGTATGAATCGATGGACGCCTCGCATTATGGGCTGCCTAGAAGATAGGACCAACTCTTGGATTTCTACCCCTGCATGCAAAAAGATTACTCCTAATTATCAAGACAAACCTAAATATTTAAAGCTAACTCTTGGGATCCTACACCAAAAGACGGCTTTAGAATCAAAGCAAATCAAAGGCAATCAAATAAGACGCCTACGTGGCACAAGACAAATATGCGGTCAGAAAAGTCTATGCGGCCAGAAGAGTCTATGCGGACAAGGACATCTATGCGGCCAGAGACATCCATGCGACCAGAGAAGACTATGCGGCCAGAAGAGTCTATGCGGCGCACAAAACTTAGGAGGATATAGCCATGCTTCTTATTCAAAGTATTTCAATTTTTCAAATTGAAAACTTTGAAGGGGGTCTTGTAGAAGCATGAAAAAGAATAGGAAAATCCATGCGGTTCAAAATCAGGAGAGCCTTATGTGGCTCAAAAAGACCCTTAGAGTTTCATGCGGCTCAAATGTTCCCTGCGGTTCAAAAGAGCCACGTGGCCTTATGCGGCTCAAAAGTCCCTTAGAGTCTCATGGGGCTCAAAAGTTCCCTGCGGTTCAAAAAAGTCACGTGGCTGTTCAAAATAGTCATTCACAGCTGGCCGTAAAAACTCTGACATAAGGGTCATTTAATGCTCTGACGTAGGGCCATTAATGCCCTGACGCGAAACGACAGCTCTGACATAAAGGTGAAGCGACAGCTCTGACATAAAGGTGAAATGATGACTCTGACATAATGACATGCTCATAAGGAATACAAGAAAATCTGTATAGCTGGCATGGTTCACAAATTTCAAAGACAGCTCTTCATGCGGCTCAGCCATGAGACCACTCTCATGCGGCTCGGTCATGAGGACTCTCATACGGCTCAGCCATGAGACTACTCTCATATGGCTCGATCATGAGGACTCTCATGCAGCTCGGTCATGAGGCCACCCTCATGCGGCTCAATCATGAGGCCACCCTCATACGGCTCAGTTGTGAGGCCACCCTCATGCGGCTCAGTTGTGAGGCCATCCTCATGCGGCTCAGTTGTGAGGCCATCTTCATGCGGCTCAGTTGTGAGGACATCCTCATGCGGCTCAGTTGTGAGGACATCTTCATGTGGCTCAGTTGTGAGGACATCCTCATGCGGCTCAGTTGTGAGGACATCTTCATGCGTCTCGGTCGTGAGGCCATTCTCATGCGGCTCGTCACAAGTACGGCAGTTGGGACACGTGGCAGGAGTTGATACAAACATGGCAGTTGGGACACGTAGCAGGAGCTGATAGAGTCTCAATAATTCATATTTATTGCAATCAATGGAGGACATGTGGCAGGAGTTGATCAAATCTCAATAACTCAGATTTGCTGCAATCAACGTAACCGTCCAAATTTGGTCAAATCCCAACAATCCAGATTTATTGCAATCATCATAATCATCCAGATTTAATGTAATCATTACAATTCGGATTTATGGCAATCAACATAATTGCCCAGATAATTGCAATCGCAACAAACCAGATTTATTGCAAGCAACATAATTACCCAGATATATTGCAATCATAACAACCTAGATTTGTTGCAATCGACATAATGGCCCCGGCCTCAGAATTCGCCACGTGGCTACACACCCCACTCGTGATGCCTATAAATAGCGAGGTGCCATTACTTTGTAACGGGGAGAGTTATGCACAGACGGAGACACACACAGAGAGACGGAGCAACTCTGAGCAATCCACATCCGAGCAAGAGCATCTTCTTCTCCGGAGCCGAAGCAGCGTTCGATCGTCTAAGGAGTAAGGCATAGTTGATACCACTTTCCTGAGCCTCTACCGTCATCCCCCAGAATCAAAAATAAATAATTGTACTTAGATTTCTTTATCTAGGTTTTATTTCTAGGCTTTTTTTGTACAAGCGAGTTTGTAGTTGAAAATCAATGTCCAGTCCTCCCATAAAACTGTTCTGTTCTTTCGATAACCAATGGCAAACAGGTACATGGGCAGGATAGCATAATACAAGCATTCTTATCAAGGAATCCAAGTTACGCAGGGAGTTACAAGACATGAGTTAATAATAATAATTAAATAACAAAGGGGCAAGGCATGGGGGGTTAATTGGGCTCATGCGGCCAAGAATCGGCAGGCTCATGCGGTTCGGATTCATGCGGTTGGGGTTTAAGGGTATATGCGGCTCGGAAAGACTGGGCTCATGCGGTCGAGAGTCACCCAGCCATGCGGCTCGGGCAAGACTGGCTCATGCGGCTGAGAGTAAACCCAGCCATACGGCTCGGGCAAGACTGGTTCATGCGGTTGAGAGTCAACCCAGCCATACGGCTCGGGCAAGACTGGCTCATGCGGCAGGAAGGGGATGGGCCTTATACGGCCAGAGAAAGGGAAAGGTTCCATGCGGCTGGGGAATGAAATCTATGCGGCTGGAAACAGTTCAGAGTTCATGCGGCCAGAGTTAAGTCACATGCGGCCAGATCAGACTCAGGTCCTTATACGGCTGGAGAGGTCTCATGCGACTGGAAACTATATGCGGTAGGAGGAATAACTCATGCGGTCAAGAAAGGCCATGCGGCTAGGAGGTAATCCCATGCGGTTGGAAATTCCATGCGGCTAGAGGGACTAACTCATGCGGCCGGGTAAGGCCATGTGGCCAGGAAGAGTACTTGCCGCATAAAAGCTATGCGGCTAAGTTCATGCGGCTAGAATCATGCGGCAGGGAACTGTTCTTCTTCTCCATTATTTCGAGAAGGAGAACCACGCAAGCCATGGCTTCCAAGCTCCATAAAATCTTCATCCAAATCCGAACTTCCATAGGTCAAAATAGGGCAGAATGAAATTTTCTACAACATGGAACCATCAGAACTTGATAGTAACAAGATTAAATAGATCAAAATCCAAGAAATCCGAAAGTATAATAAACTTAGATCTACAAGAATTTAACCATGGAAATTCGAAATGCCAAGTACTAAAGAGTCTTAGAATGCTGTAAGGAAGAAAATAGAACAATAAATTTTGAGTTCCTCCATGAAGCAAGATGCACTTGCCTAGACCTTCCTGATAGGTGGAGAGTAACGGTGGAGAATAAGAAGAGTAATGAAGAGAGAGAAAGAGTTGGGCTAATAAATGGGGATGGTGTTGATAGGTAAGGGTTCTCCCCTTTGGTTCATGTTGAACCAAGGCAAACCAAGCCTAGCCGACCCAAACCAAAATAACCCAAGCCATGAAATGTTAAGATAAGCCAAGCAAGAATCATGTAATACAAGTAAAAATACGTACACGTATACCAAGATACGTAATATGAACCACATGCATTACAGCCTTTGAGCATTATAGACCCAAGTTGACCTCTTGTGTCGGAAGAGATTAAGCACGATGCCTGGATAAGTTAACTAGCGGGGGTAGCCCCAAATACGATACGTAGATAGTTCGAGAACGTGGATCATATTGGAATAGTTGCGTATGATGCGTAGTACGGATAGTAGGCAAGGAAAGTTTGGACATGTTGGACTTAGTCCATGTCGTTGAGACAAATTTGGGAATAGTTGAATATGAAATTGAGTTGCACGAGAGATGGAAACGGTTGAACGAATAGGCGTTACGGAGGATTGTTGTAATCGGATGTGCAATGACTTAAGGTAATGCGAGTGTTAGATGGCCAGCGAGAAACTTATGGGGTCGAGGTGACAGCTTTGAGTTAGGTTATATGCGAATATGTTTGGAAGATGATCGCATGTTATGGATAATGCATATGAGAAGTATTTTTGGAATAGGTGCTAAGATTTGACTAAGTCGAGCATGGAATGATTGGTGCTTGAGGATTTAAGTTGAGCCTGTTAGTTTGACCCGATATCCTACAACTGAGCTTGGCTGAAATACATACATTGGTGGGATGCCTAAAATATGTGTATGATCTAAACTAAGTTGTATAAATCAAACGATAGTGGCACGAGATCGTGAAACGATCTAGCGAAATACTTGGATTAAGTGTTGGTTTCAGTCTGAGGATGAACCTTATTTTGAGTGGTATATTATGTAATTTTCCGCTCCGCACGGTGCATTAGATGAGTCATTGACTCGAGGACTTGCGTTGACCTGATGAAGTGTCGATTCGAATCGATGCAAAGCCTAAGTCCGGTTTGGACGAAGTATTGACTTTGGTTGATCTGGTGTGCAGGCTATGCTTTTACGCTGGATTGTAAAAGGGTCGACATTTTTGCCTTATTCAAGATGATGTATGCAAAACCGAATCATCGCCTTGCAACGGATTGTGGCATGGGCGCGGTAGGCTGAGTCAATCGAATAGTTCAACGTAGTGGCTGAGTCAAAAGAGTTACTCATGCAACCAAGTTATGGAATCGAGTTGCATCAACTCATGCAACCAAGTTACTCTTTCTCCCTACTCCTTCACGTCTAATAAAATATATTCTTGTATGCGTAAGTTGCTATTGGGTTAGTGAGCATGGCTCGGTGATTAACGGTCTTAGTGTGTGTCGAATATTAAGATGGAACATTGAACAATTGAAGCGACATAGATAAAGTGTACGGGTCACGGTAGGGCAATAATGGTAGAACATTGAAAGATAATATCGAGATGTGCATCACGTGTACGACTCCGAGAACATTGAATACTAGGACTAGAACACTGATTATGGTGTTATGCTTGCCCTCGTGCACGGAAGCTACAAAATGACTAAGTAACTACGTAACCACTGTTATGTAAATAATTATGAATGGAACGCATTAAGTATAAGTACGAGAAGTCTAAACCGTTGGGCGTCGTGCATCAATACGGATGTGTTGGGGGTATAATGCCAATAGAATTTGAGATAGAGAATACATGAATATGTTTATGGAACGTGAGATTGGTTGGAATGTTATGACTTGGTTGCTATGGCGCGTATTGTATGGTCAATGGACTCGAATGGCCCGTGCACGGGTACGGCTTCCCTCGGACGGTTACGACTGTGGCACCTGGGCTGTTCGGCCTAGGAGAAAATTATGTATGGTATTTATGATGCACATCATTAAGACGGGTTGCGACCGACCAGTGTTGTGATAAGCTATGATATCAGTAAGTTTATGATCCTTCAGATACTGGGCTAGCAACCCGTATTGGAGCGATCATAGGCTTACACATAAGGATGCCAAGTCCATTACGGTACGAAACACCATGACCTTCACATAGATAGGGCAGCTGGGTGAGATTAGAGTGGGGTGTAGGCGCAGGGCCTGTGATCCTTATGTATGTCTAAATATGGCTAATTGGTTGCGTAAATTATATGATTTCTTATGTAAGTTCTAACCATTCCAAGCTAGGCAAAATGGGACGGAGATGAGCACGATTACTATATTTATGTTCATATTATGTCGACCGCGGTGGAGGAGGCCAGGCGGACGATTCGCCCGGCATGAAGGAGGTCGGGCTGTGGAGGGTAGCGAATGTGGAAGGAAGAGGCACCGGATTGAGGGATGGGGAAGTGGCGGATCGGGGTGGCTCTGGATCCGGCCGGCAGAGGCGGGGGCTCGACGTGCAGGTGGGGGTGCATGCTCACTCGAGGGCGGAAGGTTAGTGGCAGTGTTGGTTCTTTCTTCTTCTTTTTCTCTTTTTGGTGATGGTGTTTCGGCAGTTGGCCGGGGTTGAATTAGGGAAGACAGGCGTCGGGTGAAGGGTTGTTGTAAAGTCATGACGATGGCGGATTTGGGATGCCAGGATTGTGTAAGTCGGGAGCAGGTGGCCGAATTTTTGGAAGAAGACGTGTAGTGCCCCATCCTGCTCAGTCAATCGGAGGAATCGGAACTCCGACGGCGTTCGAACTTAGCCTTGCAACGGCGACTCGAAAAGATCGCTCGGTCGAGGCGACTGCTCGCTCAGGTAGGGTAGTTTCGGTGAACTTGCCTCATCTTAGCCTTCACATAATAAATCACATGTTTTTAACTTGCACAAGTAGGATTGATAATAAAAGAGACGAATCCACATAGCTAAGGGAATAATCCCGACGGGTCGAATTGAGTTACAATATGGAAAGGTCCAACGGTCGGCTTAGAGTTGGTGCACGACGTGCTTTAAAAATGACACTCGTCCCTTCGTTCCGTGGCTTGGGAGAAGAAAGTTGGTTTAAGTTGTCACCAAGTTAGAATTAGCCTAAGTCATATGCGTCGCCCGCGTAAATGCTCGATAAAGCATTCACGCTTCCACCGTGCAAGGCTTGCCATAGCCTTTGCTAGCCCCTTGGATTAAGTTGTAGGCTTGATTTAAGTTAGACAAAGTTATGCCGGTCAACCTAAGATATTCCAAGTACTGTCATGTTCTTTCTACGGTTGTCATGTTAAGTAGTCCCACGATCTCAAGGCCCATCGACTTGGGCGGAAGTGTCGCGTAGAGCACAGTTGGCTTAATGCACAATGCACGGACTTAGTGTTTTAAGGCACGGGCCACAGTTGATTCATTGAGTTTGGAAAAAGGGCTTCAAATAGTGTTTCTGAGTTGAATAAAATGATAGGGCAAGAAATAAGAATGCTCACGACTATGTGTCGTCGAGGTGGTATCAGATTTGAGGATTATTGAACTTGGCCCTGAAGGAGATGGTAACACTAGAGGTAGAATGACTTTGTGAGACGTCAGTTTGAGTTCTCACATGGT
Source organism: Iris pallida (assembly GCA_029216955.1). Lineage (NCBI taxonomy): Eukaryota > Viridiplantae > Streptophyta > Magnoliopsida > Asparagales > Iridaceae > Iris > Iris pallida. The sequence goes on from JANAVB010021800.1 coordinate 1,070,546, forward strand.
CATGGACAACTTGTCGACAAGGTAGAGTTTCCTCGAACGGTGACCCAGACGGACGGGACCGGTTCTTGAGAAACATGATTAGCCATGCTGGATGACCGTACAGGTTAGCGTAGAGTCTTGCAGCGGAGCTCGCTATTCGTGCTGGCAAGGGCGGTCGCCTAACAAGCTAAAGGGAGTCCAATATGGCTCTAGGAGTCAGTGACCAATTCATGTAGATGAGTCGGCATGGCGACAACCCGCATGTGTGCCTTTGGATTGAATTGAGTTGAATGTGTGTGTACAGTTAGAACACAAAAATGTTGGGCCTAAGATTTGGCTGCAACGTAGGCGACTTGCTTCAGCATGAGATATAGTGCCAAGACTTAAGTTGTCGGCATATAAGTTGCATAAGTTGAATTTGAGTCATCTTGAGTTTAAGTCAAGTAACGCCGCAAGGCAAAGTCGGTCGAGTGACACTTAGCCTACAAGCCTTGATTGGGTTATTTGGTGATCAAAGTAGCAAGAGCTGCGAGGCGGCAATATGGTTAAGTCACACTGAGTTGTGAGGCACGGCACGATGGACTTGTAACACGGTCACATAGAAATGGAGTCTCACCGAATAGTTATGGCTCTGATTTTGGGCCGTAAGGCAAACACGACTTGATAGGTTAACGTTGATGTTGCAAGCACGGGATGGTCTAGAGACAGAAAATAGGCCAATGTGTCAGTCATAAAACTGATCCTAAGGCAAGAGTAGAAAGACAATCATAAAGGGACTATATTGCACAAGGTAAATAAACGTATCGGTTTTGTATGGGTGGACGAGGATTTCATTCCACCAGTATAGTTGAGTACTGACTCCCACATAGTTTTCTTGTACAGGCACAGGTAGAAGCTCGTGGTGCGGAGCTCGCTTGGATGCGTTGAGGCATGGAGTTCCTTGGCGATTCGTAGCGTGTGGCCGCACAGAGTCAAGACTAATATGGGACATAATGTATGGGCATCGCCTTCCAAAGCATCCGCTGGCTCAAGACATGTATTGAGAGATGAGAGAGAGCTGAGTGACTTATAATGTGAGAAGAATGAGCTTGAGTGAGCTTGAGAGACTTGTAATCTTGGCCTTGCTCCCCATTGTAACCTTTGTTTCAATATTAATAAAGAGCTTCTTTTGAATAACTCGTGTTTTGTTCTAAATTTTTGCTGCTATTAATCAATGTCTCTGCTTGGGACTTCTGGGCGACGACCTCGTCGCAGCCGCTGTAATCGGCCGTTATGGAACCCGCCTTGCACGAGCGCAATCTAGGCTCGTGCGACATCAAGCCATAGCGAGGACGATCGCTCCTACAGGAACGGAGCGTGACATAATGGTATCAGAGCACGGGTTTACGTCCTTGGACTATCGATTGAATTTTTTAACTCCGTTGTTTTTGCAAACTCGGAAGTGTTACTTCCACAAAGTTGATATCATTGGTATGCTCTCTCTCAAATGTTCCACAGGATGTCAATACAATAATTTTATCTATTTTACAAAATGTAGAAGAATAATTTTTGGTAAAAACAAAAAGAAAATATGGTTTGCGTAAGTACGATTGGCTAAGTCGGCCTGGGCATATACACCAAGGATTTGTGTCGACCTTAGCTAAGTCAAGTACAGGATTCGTAATGTTTTGAGCAAGAATGAGTTAGACTTGATTGAGTAAATGAGATGACTATCGATAGGGGTGCTATCGAACGACGATGTTATCATCGGTGCGATATAGATGAGCGTGCTTAAAATTTAAGGAATTGTTTGGACAGAAATTCGAGAAAGTAGATTGTGAATCAAATGATAAGTTGAGGATTTGTTGAATGACTTCATCCCTGAGTGGTGTATGCAATAGCCTCAGGGATGTCAATAGATCGATTGAGGATGGGGGTGTCGATGAGTCTATCGGCAAGCGTCGCGTGTGTGCAAAGCCATAGATTGAGTATCATTGAATAAGTTGTAGTCTTGAGATTTGATGAGTTGATTCAAACAACCTAGAAATTAACGCGCACGGAACGTGCACGAGATTAAGGACGACATGAGTATAAAACGCGAAAAGGATTAAATAGGTGAAACTGAATCAAAGAAAAGTTAGGGTGTACGAATGGGTGACTTGATTGAGGAAATTGATGTGGATCGTATACGCAAAGTTAGCATGACGGAAAGATAGCGTGTATAAAAAGTTTGATTCGAATGTTTGAAAATGACTTTAAGGATTGGAATGGATGTTGCTCGATGATTTAAGTTAGCAAGAAATGATGTAAATTGAAGAAAAATGTTGCTCGATGACTTAAGACAGACGGATGAACAATACGTGAATTTGGGTTTGAGGGAATTGATGTTGTGAATGATTCGAGTGATAATGATCGAACTTGAATTTGAATGTCGAGGAGATTATTCTGTCGGACGATAGCATCATTCGCACGACTCAAAATTCGTTACAAAGGAAGATCGTCAGGTTACACATATCATCGATGGTATTGAGACATATCAAAGATCGATATACGATAACTCGGAAGCACTCTAATTCGAGGAATGACGATCGTGCAAGTGTTATTATCCTGACGGATGCTATACTTAGGATTTTGATTGAAATAAATGTGGATGAAAACAGAAGTGTCTTAATGGCTACGCGGATAACCACAACGTCGACATTCTTGTCTTGTGCCAGCGCAACTCTAGCCTCGCACATGCATCGCGTCGGATTTGGGGTGATCGTTCCACATGATCGCTGACATGGTGATTCAAGTCACGGGAATGATCGAACTCGAAAAATTAGGAGGTGGAAACTTTGATTGTCTCGACTTGTTGGTTTGATGCGAAGGAAAATTTGAGGATAATTGGACTTGCGATTGATGATTGAGTAAACTTGAGGATTGAATAGATCCAATCTACGTATCGAGAATGAATTAGTCTAGACACAAAACAAGGGTTACGTTCCGATGAGGATGACTATCCTGTAGGACCGCACATGGTGATTCATGCCCACTGTGGATAATCTGAATCGCGTGAGATCGGGGCACAACATATTGTTAATCTAGACGAGCCTTATGATCATATACCTAAATTGTGATGAACGAGTTAGGAAATATGAAATGTGAATTATGGTTTAGCAATAAGTTGTGTCGTAGCGTATTTGACTTGGAAGGATTGATAGGCAGATTATGTCAAACATGTTCGAAGAGATAGACTATGTGAAATGGCTTGATGAATGAGTGATATCGATATGTCGAGGAATTGGTTAAAACGTGAGTTATCGTAGGATGGCTTTGCTGAATGACTCGGACCCCGTGCGACGAACGTTCGGATGTGTGTAGGAAATCTATGCTTGAAGTTTAGAAATCGGAGTGATACGAGCTTGGGTAGAAAACCCCATAATAACAATTTGGTTTGACCTTAGGATGGGGTCAGTATTGATATTATTGTTTGGGAACTATGATTCCAATACTTAGCCTAGCGGTTAGGCAGACGTCCTGCTGTGGAGCGATAGAAATTGTGGAGGCACCACTCACGAGGCTCGGTTGACATGCACGTATATCAGGGACGCCCAAATTACGATCCAACTCGAGTGGTGATGGCGGATTCTCTATCACGAGGCTTGGCTAAAATTCATGTATTTTGGGGATGCTTGGAATATGTGCACGATCCAACTAAGTGATACGTTGAATCAAGTGAGATTTGAGAAACGGAAAAGTGTCGAGGATTTTGAGATCGTGAGTTTTGAAGGAAAGATTGATAGTAGCACGAGCGTGGCTCGGATTTGAGAAATGCATAGGAGAAATGTGCGCGAGAGTCGTTGAACATTCGAGTGATAAATCGATGAGTAAGTACTCAGTTAGTTTCGATGATGAAACTTTTTCTGAGTGGTGTATGATGTTGTGCCTCGTCCCGCTCAGTCAATAAGAGGAATCAGAACGCCGACGGCGTTCGAACTTAGCCTTGCAATGGCGACTCGAAGACATCCCTCGGTCGAGGCGACTGCTCGCTTAGGTGGGGTAGTTTTGGTGAACTTGCCTCATCTTAGCCTTCACATAATAAATTGCATGTTTTCAACTTGTACAAGTAGGCTTGATAATAAAAGAGACAAATCTACATAGCTAAGGGAATAATCCCGACGGGTCGAATTGAGTTAGAATATGGAAAGGTCCAACGGTCGCCTTAGATTTGGTGCATGACGTGCTTTGAAAATGACACTCGTCCCTTCGTCCCGTGGCTTGGGAGAAGGAAGTTGGTTTAAGTTGTCACCAAGTTGGAATTAGCCTAAGTCATAGGCGTCGCCCGCGTAAATGCTCGATAAAGCATGCACGCTTCCACCATGCAAGGCTTGGCATAGCCATTGCTCGCCCTCGGATTAAGTTGTAGGCTTCATTTAAGTTAGACAATGTTATGCCGGTCGACCTAAGACATTCCAAGTACTGTCCCGTTCTTTCTACGGTTGTCAAGTTAAGTAGTCCCACGATCTCAAGGCCCGTCGACTTGGGCGGAAGTGTCGCGTAGAGCACAGTTGGCTTAATGCACGATGCACAAACTTAGTGTTTTAAGGCACGGGCCACAGTTGATTCATTGAGTTTGGAAAAAGGGCTTCAAATAGTGTTCCTGAGTTGAATGAAATGATAGGGCAAGAAAGAAGAATGCTCACGACTATGTGTCGTCGAGGCTGTCTCAGATTTGAAGAGTATTAAACTTGGCCCTGAAAGAAATGGTAACACTAGAGGTAGAATGACTTTGTGAGATGTCAGTTTGAGTCGAGTCTTGCATGGTCATGGACAACTTGTCGACAAGGTAGAGTTTTCTCGAACGGTGACCCCGGCGGACGGGACCGGTACTTGAGAAACAGGATTAGTCGTGCTGGATGACCGCACAGGTTAGTACAGAGTCTTGCAGCAGAGCTCGCTACTCGCACTGGCAAGGGAGGCCGCCCAACAAGCTAAAGAGAGTCCAAGATGGCTCTAGGAGTCACTGACCAATTCATGTAGATGAGTCGGCATGGCGGCAATCCGCATGTGTGCCTTTGGATTGAGTTGAGTTGAATGTGTGTGTACAGTTAGAACACAAAATATTGGGCCTAAGATTTGGCTGCAACGTAGGCGACGTGCTTCGGCATGAGATGTAGCGTCAAGTCTTAAGTTGTCGACATATAAGTTGCATAAGTTAGATTTGAGTCATCTTGAGTTTAAGTCAGGTAATGCCGCAAGGCAAAGTCGGTCGAGTGACACTTAGCCCACAAGTCTTGATTGGGTCAGTTGGTGATCAAAATAGCAAAAGCCATAATGCGGCGATATGGTTAAGTCACACTGAGTTGCGAGGCACGGCACGATGGACTTGTAGCACGGTCACATAGAAATGGAGTCTCACCGAATAGTTACGTCTCTGATTTTGGAGCGTAAGACAAACACGACTTGATAGGTTAACGTTGATGTTGCAAGCAAAGAATGGTCTAGAGACACAAAATAGGCCAAGGCGTCGGTCATAAAATTGATCCTAAAGCAAGAGTAGAATGACAATCATAAAGGGACTATGTTGTACAAAGTAAATGAACGTGTCAATTTTGTATGGGTGGGCGAAGAGCTCATTCCACCAGTACAGTTGAGAACTGACACCCACATAGTTTTCTTGTGCATGCACATGTAGAAGCTTGTGGTGCAGAGCTCGCTTGGATGCGTCGAGGCACGGAGTTCCTTGGCGATTCGTAGTGTGCGGCCGCGTGGAGTCAAGACTTATACGAGACATAATGTATGGGCATCGCCTTCCAAAGCATCCGCTGGCTCAAGACATGTATTGAGAGATGAGAGAGAGCAGAGTGACTTGTAATGTGAGAAGAGTGAGCTTGAAAGACTTGTAATCTTGGCCTTTCGCCCAACCTTTATTTCAATATCAATAAAGAGATTCTTTTGAATAACTCGTGTTTCGTTCTAAATTTTTGCTGCTATTATTCAATGTCTCTGCTTGGGACTTCTGTGCGACGACCCCATCACAGCCGCTATAATCGGCCGTTATGGAATCCGTCTTGCACGAATGCAATCTAGCCTCGTGCGGCATCACGCCTTAGCGAGGACGATCGCTCCTACGGAAACGGGGCGTGACAAGACGGGGTGGTGAGGTTATGTGGAGGGTAGTTTGGACATGGTGATAGATCAGGATAATGGCTGGGTTGCCGGGCTCGGGAGGCGGTGGTGATTGGTGATGGTAACGGGGATGGTGACTGGTGGTGAGGTTTGGGTTGACCGCCTATGGTCGGATGTGGGGAGACAGAGGAGAGGTGAGATGTAGGCAATGGCGATGGTAGAGGCGGGTTGCTGCGGACATGGAGGACGTAGGTTTAGGTTTTGATTGTGTCAGGGTGTGTCCGACACGAGAATTCAATGTACATGTATTTATATGGAATAAAAACGTGGAACACGGACACGATGCATAACAATCGGGTGGAGAAATTTAGCATTTTGTGAATTTATTTGGGTTCTCTTGAAAGGAGCCAAGAGGAGTTCTCCTTATATAGGAGGTGATACTCCTATATAGATATGGATAAGGATTGATTTAAGTTTCTCATTAGATATTATGCTTTAAATCGATTTAAAATAAACTTATCAAATCCAAATCAAATCTAGATAAAGCCTATTATTAATTTAAAGCTATTTAAAAATCTTTCCAATTTCAATCATCATAGTTAATTAAATATTCGATTTCCAAAATATATATAATAGAAATATTTTAATAAGAAATTTCGAAAATACAATAATTCTTTAAATAAATGGAATAACTTTATAAATAAATAAAAATGCTACAAATAGTTTTCGAAATCAGCATTTACACAAAATTAATTTCTTGTAACTCACATATTATTTCTCATAGTTTCTAACTTACTACTACATTTGGACAATAAAAATAAAGAATCTTTTAATAACAAAAAAAAGTAAAATAATGTTTTGGCAAATCAACGCGACGCTTTCTAAAATTTTAAGCATATAGAAAATATTTATCACATGTTATTTTAAAACTATACTTCTTTTATTCAAATAAAATATATAATAAAAAATGTACCTCGTACGTATTCGCACTCGACGAGCAAGGATTAATAAAAAAATATGTTAGCAGAAAAATAAAAATACAGTAAAAATTTAGGGACTTTACATCCTACCCAACTTACAAGAATTTCGTCCTCAAAATTTAGGAATAATTAGGATAGACATGGTTGAGGAGGTAAGAAGAGTTTATTCGAATAAAAGTACGCTCAAGATATTGGACGAGAAGATAACATAATATTGGATGAGTAGGCGAACGATATTTCAACGACAATAGGTCTATTCTATATTTAAATGAAGAAGATTTAACGGATGTTGATGTGAAGATGATCATGTGAATGCAACCCATCAGTGTCTATATTCGATTAATCACTATTATTAGTCCTATGGACGTGCAAGCTCACAAATAGGCAATAGCCTCCTCTATCTAGAATTTTGATCACTAGCTCATTATTTTTTATTACGGTTTTAATATCATTAGATCTTCGAATCTCATCATCCCCTTATCTTGCTAATATTTGATTTCTTCCCGAGAATTGATATTCCATAAAACTTAAATTTTTGTAAAGCACATTTTTCATTTTTCCTTAAATTGAGATTTATGCACAAAACCTAGATTTAAGCACTTTTTTGTCTTCTAAATTCGAAATTCAATAACCTTAAATTCATGAAGGTGAAATTCACCTCATCTTAACTTCTTCTTCTTATTCTTCGTCTTCATCTTAGAACCTTCCCTTATAGCCTTAAGGTTAAATATTTCGATCTTCTACACTGGAGTAACCTTGTAATCAAAATACCATGTTCTATTACCTTCTTCTTCTTCTTCTTCTTCTTCTTCTTCTTCTTCTTCTTCTTCTTCTTTTTTTCTTCTTTTTTTCCCCTCAAAAGTTGACTCATAAATTTAGTTCCTAACAATATATTTTCAAGTACTACCTCTCATCATAAAATTTGGTAGTCAAAAACTTGCCAATAGTAAAATAATCCGCACCTTAATATGACATTTGTAATCATCACATCATTTAATTCTTAAAGCGTTAAGAGTTAAGAAATGTCACATTTTCTTTGGAATCTAATAACTTCCAACACCATAAAATTTTTCTTAACCGTGGATTTGTCTCGAAGAACCATTGTCAATTGGAAAGTCTACTATCATACTCTCTTATCAAACTTACTCCGTCTAAATGAATTTTACCACGAAATCTCACTTATGGCTATAATCATTCAACTGATACTCTCCTGTAAGGGTTTTCTAATCTAATTCCCTTCTAGCCGAAAGATGTCACGATTAAATTTTCATCTTTATATAAGAGAATCATATACGGAACAAGGTTGCGTAAACTACGGAGGAATCATTGTGGATTATGAGTGCATCAATTTTATTGGAAGGGAGAAAAGTAAGGGTTGCTAATATTGCATGAAGAGTTAAAGATGTTATGGGTCTAAGCAATGCAAGATAAGGCACGAAATAAAAGGACAAGGATTGAGCAATCAAGATAAAACACAAGTTAGGCATTTAAGGAATTAAGTAGATCACAATCATATATTAGGTTAAAAGATTTCGGTCGAGGTTGAGTCCTTATATGTAGTCGAAAAGTATTTCGGTAACATGGTAATGGTTATAGTTTAACTTTTTTGACGAAAAGTCGCATCATCAAAATAAAGTACAAGGGGATGGGTTTGAGTGGGACATGATATACCTACATGAAGGTGGAGTCGTCTATTATAGTGCCCCGCTCTGCGAGGTACTAGATAGACAGAAAGATCGAATTGCTGGCTCTGCAACAGAAGACGATTGATCTGGGTGAGTGGACGAAGTCTCATTTGCTGATTCGCTTACGCCTAATAAGAATCTGAGTTTTTGATTAAATGTTATTGTTAATAACAAGATAGTAAATCATTGAATATGCTTTAATAGAATCCACATGTTGCTATTCTAATACGAGAATAGAAATAATCTGTATGCTAAGAAGTTGAACTGTTGCTTGCTCATAAGAAACAAACCGATACATGTATGCTGAAGTAGAGATGTTGCCTTTAATCACAGAACTGTTGCCATGCTTAATAAGAAGAGAAAAGAGAACGCTCAATTGTCCATAGCAGAAAGCTATCAAGAGTAGAGTTCATGCTTATTGTTACTTGCTTAAATAAAGATTGTTCATTGTCCCTTGATTGTTGCTATAAAAAAACAGAGATGTATAGAGATGGCACATTGTGCAAAAGAGATGATAGGGCTTGTCCGTATAGAGAAAAGAGTAGAGCTACTGGCTCGATTACATGAAAAAGAAGAAGATGAATATGTTTACAAGTTGCTTGATTGATGCATGAATGTTTTATATGATAGCTGCATTTGTATTGGTCTAGACGGCTTGTGCACAAGTGATAGTTTCTCGACGATTATGGGGGCACCCAGAGTCGATCGCCTAGGAGAGAACAGGACACCTGGGACTAGAAGTCCCCGTTGTAAGAGGGGGTGTCAGTCTATTAGTGAGATGGGCTAGAACGTCCCAACTGCTAATATGGATAATGCCCATGGACCACAAGAGTTATTGTCATGCATATAGATAAGTGTCGAATGAATGTTTTGCTAAGAGCTGACAATGTAGAGACGAACAGGGACAATAATGGTTTTATCATGTTTATGCTAATCATTGTCTTGTGCAGGGATGGACGGTCGGCTATGGTAAGAATCACTGAAAAAAGTGATACACATATATTGCTTGAGTTTGTTATATGAATTACTTATAGAGATTTATCCATTGCAAAGAAATGCTATGTTCTACTAAAGAAAAGATATGATATCGTGCTTATAATTGTCTCTAAGAGTTAATTGAACAAGAGAAATGAATATGCTTATGAAACACGCTGCGCATTGCACATGATATGAATAGTCATCGTGTTTGAATTGAATAGTCCCTTGTATGCTTCAAACGAAAGGAAATGAATTGTGGCTTTTCAAAGATGTTTTAAAAGAATGTAAACTGACTCTGTATGCATGAAATGAACATAGGTAAAAGTAGCAAGATCACATCACAAGAAATATTTTCTCACTAAATGAACAGTGATCGTTTCAGACAAATGTAGCTCTTTATTCACAATCACCAGTATGCTGATATACTGACCCACCATCAGTCTGCATGCAGGTGCAATATGCATCGAGAAGGATAGTCCAAAACGATAGCCCGTGCCTCATCCTCAGGAGCCAGAAATCAGAAGAGATGCCAAGAGATAACATTTGTTACAAGAGTTGGTTTTGTATATAAAGGGATGTAATGTATAGGAACGTATCATTGTAATCTGTAAAGTTCTGAGAGAATGTAACATTGTATCAGAGAGAATCGGAAGCTTGTAATCTGTTCAAATGAAATCAATAAAGTGAATTATTTCTTGTTACCATTGTATTCAATGCATGTACTCTAGAATATGTCTGCTGCTGCTTCAATTATCTGCAATATGTTCCGCTGCGTATTGTCAATCTTGTCTATCTTGTCTTGTTTCAGGTCTTGGCCTTGTGCAAGCGCAACTTAGGCTTGTACGGCATCACGCCTTAGCGAGGACGATCGATCTCAAAGAGTCCGAAGCGAGGATGAAAGGACTCTGCGGGATCGGGGCATGACATCTATGTCTTGTGTGTGAAATTTGTTGGAAGGTAATAGCTGGTCTCGTGCTCCGAATATCAATGTCACGGTAAAGGACACCCAAAAGGTCTAAATAGAAAGTGGGTGTTCATGAGGTGCTAGTTAGCGCACAAAATAAATAAAAAGGATCAAGTTAAAGCACGAGATAAAGATAATTAAGGAATTTAGTAGATCAAACTGAATAAGTTAGGGACACGGTTTCTAGAGAGAAGACAGTCTTCTAGATTATGGTACAGTCAAGGAAGCGATTCTAGTCATTTTTCAATTTCAAATGATTAGAAGGTCACGATAGATCTAGCGTTGAGGGAAGGTTGAGTAAGTCAATATGAAGATATAGTTACATAACTTAATCGATGGTTAGCTATACTCGTGTATATACAACTAGGAGAATACTTCGTGTCTATCTATCAAGTAGAGAGCGTTTTGTCTTTCTAACATGAGTGAAAGACAAAAATGATAAAGAGTTCGAAGAAGGTGTGTTTGAATACGAATACGTGGTTCAAAGGCGACTGAATAATTCAAAAGTGAATTTTCAAGGCAGTCGTGGATGAGATCCTAGAGGAAAAGTATATCTCAATCCACATAGATTACGAAGAACAAACCAAGTGCACCTAGATTGATCAGACCATCGCACACCAGTTCTGATTAGACAATATGTTAGTGGAGGCCTCCAATAAAATATTGTCCTTGATCAAGCTCGATAAAGAAAGCAAGCTCGCAAAACCTAGCTATAATAACAGCATTAGTTAGTCCAAAATATAAGTACAAGAAAAATGAAAAGTTCAAGTTCCGTAACTGTAAGTCTTGCCCAAAGTTTTGGGCCTACACAATCATCCTAGTGTCTCCTTGTTTGGTTTTACCAAGTAGGTTAGGGTCCTCTAACAATCCTAGGTTCCTAAGAACTTTATGATGCTAGGTTGTGAGACATTCTACCAAACTTACAAGAGTTTAACTAGTAGTGTGATGGAACAATTGAACATATCTATCAAGTATGGGTATCTTCCTAACCATTATCAAGCACGAAAGAAGGATAAGAATTTACAGTAGAGGGAATCAAGTAAGATGCAAATCAAGGAGTCAAACGAGAGTTCTTAAAAGGAATCGAGGAAGGAGGTCACATATGTGGATGAGATCCAACACTCTAATCCTATACGCAGGCTTGTTTGGTACGGTAAAATAACCAAAAAATTTATTTTAACCTGCATGGGCCACCACAAAAACATGTAACGCTCCAGTCCTAAAATACTTAGGACTAAGTACGTCAACATGCCAGCTGCATACATACGAAGTATACTTTAATATATGGAACCATCGTATGTATACATAAGCTATAAAATGCAGTAACCACGACACTAATCTCATCCACCAATAAAGAAGATGGAATTATAAATCAACTCATGAATTATTATTTACAAATCGTTGGGCGGAGACAAATCTACTACCAACTAAAAGGAAAAGAAATACATAACAAATGAATTCATCGAGCAATGCGAAGGCGATCCAAGTGCAATCATCTCGAAGGAAGAGAGTAACGTATGACCTTGGCTAAGCACTTGCAGAAAGTCACAAAACACATATGGAGGATTCACCAGGTCCTCAGAAGGACGTAACAAGATACATAAAGAACATGCCATATAAACTGAATATAAAATATGCCATAAAGTCATAAGGTAAGGCCCAATATCCCATATTGAAACAGTAAACTACCCCTACAACCAAACAAGGACAAAGGGTAGTATACTATTCCGCGATGTGACATTGTCCTATGCCATGACAAGAATAAAGTGTGACATGACATTAACTAAGGTCTCCTAACCTTTCTAGTATGCAATCTAGAAGACATCTCAATGTATGGACAGGTGAAGGCTGACTCCACAGGATAAGGTAACAACTCACAACACGTATACGTTAAGTACCAATACTATCAGCCGGTATAACTCGAGGCTAGCGGCCCACGTGACCCATCAGTCTACATAGCTCGAGGCTAGTCACCGTCGCGATACGACTACCGTAGTACATAGTTACTATAGCTTTTGGTTTTGGGTATCCCATACATCAAACTGTCTTCACCCTCCCAAGGGTCACTAACAAAAGGTAGTCCGCTAAGACTAGGTCCACATGCATATTAAAATACAAGCAAGAAAAATAATTGAAAGTAAAATAAAGTAACTATAAACAGCAAGTCATGGATCCAACTGAAAATAAACAGAAAATAAATATGCAGTAAATAAAGAAAGATGCAACTGATTATAAACAGTAAATAAGGTAAGGTATCTTGCCTGTTGTGTCGCCTAGCGGGGTGCGATGATCCGACAAGTCATGTTTGTCCAATAGCCGAGGTCGATGGGTAAAGGTCTGAAGTATCGAGGAATTAGTAGTAGGAATTAGTCACGACCAACTTAATAGTTAACGGGGGCTCACAAAGAAAATACCCATACCTATCTTAAGAAAAATATTTATAATATTTTAAAACTATTTTTTTTAGAAAAATAATCCATAAAAATTTCTGTTAAAGTTTAGAGAAACCAAATGATGATTTATTTATTTTTATTAATATTATTATTAGTAATTTTTTTGGTCAACAACTATGGATTGAAAATACTTTACAAATATTTTGGTAAATATTTGAAATTATAGGAAATTTGTTATAATATTCGTAACGATATTTTGTTTATCAGTCAAATATTTTCGGTAAATACATAAAATCTAAAAAAACAATTTTTAGGCTACACACCATTTTTAAATCAAAGTTATATTTTATGTATAAAAATATAACTGTATGTGATATATTTATTAGATTTTAGAATCATATATATAAAATCACACTTACCTACAATAAGCATGTACATTTTAAAATAAATAGTAATACTAAATATTGTTCTTCTTTTAATCCTACTATCCATATATATATATATATATATATATATATATATATATATATATATATATATATATATATATATATATATATATAGATACACTAAAAAACAATGCTGCGATCTGGTTCCCCCCCTTCCGCTCTTCCAGCTCGAGGCGGCCTCCCCGGCCGGCTTCTCCCTCGCCTCTTTCCCCTATTTTTGCCCCTCCCTCCATCGCGCATGGCGGACCCCTCCGCCGACCTTATTGCCGTGCTCGGCCCGTCGCCTTGCCCATCCGCCCGCCGCCAGGTCCCATCGCCCGTCGCCGCCCTTTCTGCCACCCCCGCCCTCCCCCGGCTCACTGCCGATCTCCTCGCCTCCCCCCCCGCCCCCCCACCCCCCGGCCACCTTTCTCGACCTCCCTCTTGCTTGCTGTTGTGTTTCACAGTCATGCGGCCCTCCCTCCCTCCATCGCTGGCCCCCCGGCCGTCTCCGTCCCCGTCTTTGGCCTTTCTCGACGAGGCGGTCAGACGGTCTCTGTCACGCCCCGCTCCTGTAGGAGCGACCGTCCTCGCTAAGGCGTGATGCCGCACGAGCCTAGATTACGCTCGTGTTAGGCAGGTTCCATAACGGTAGATTTGCAGCGGCAGCGACGGGGTCGTCGTACAGAAGTCCCAAGCAGATACATTGAATACGCAGAAGAAATTAGAACAAGCATACATGAACACAAGTCATTCAAAAGAAGCTCTTTATTGATATTGAATACAAGATTACATTTGTGGGCGCAAGTCCAAATTAGAAGTCTCTCAAGTTCACTTTTCTCTCTTTTTACAAGTCACTATGCTCTCTCTCATATCTCGATACAGATGCTTGAACCAACGGAAGCTTCGGAAGGCGATGTCCATACATTATATCCCGTATAAGTCTTTGTCTCTATGCAGCCGCACGCTTCGACTTGCCAAGGAACTCCATGCCTCGACGCATCCAAGCGAGCTCCGCGCCACGAGCTTCTACCTGTGCCTGCACATAAAACATTGTGCGGGTGTCAGTACTCAACTGTACTAGTGGAGTGAGCTCCTCGCCCACCCATGCAAAACCGACACGTTCATTTACTTTGTGCAGCTTAAATCCCTTTCGATTGTCTTGCTAGTCTTGCCTTAGGATCAGTTTTAAGACTATGACGCCTGACTAAACCAACGTGTAACAACATGGTCGTGCTATAATGCCAACGTGTATTTTGATCGAGGCAGTGCCTCGTCGTTTATGTACTTGACCGAACTTCAACTCGGGACGGCAGGGTCGTGCCGTGACTTTCACTTGATCTCGTGCCCAATGACATCAAGGGGTCGACTGGTGCAGGTCGTGCCCTTAGACTTTTCCTAGACTTGTCCGTGCTTCAAGATGAGGACGTGCCTAATGACTCCCTGACTTAGCCAACTTTTACATTACGGTCCTTTCGACTTAAAGCAATGGCACTCGACTTAACTTATGCAAACTTAGGCCAACAATGCCGATACGCGAAAGCCAATACGCGAATGCCAATATTGATACGCGAAAGCCAATACTTGATACGCGAAAGCCAAAACGCGAATGCCAATATTGATATGCGAAAGCCAATACTTGATACGCGAAAGCCTTGCTTCGTGCCGAAGCACGTGTCTCGCTGACATAAGCTATAACTCATTCCTCCCGTGCTGATACAAGGCTGGCACTAACGGGATTATATCTTGCTGACTTAATACATGTCGTGCTAGACTGTCTTATGATTCGATCGACGCCGTACTAGTACTAGACACTATCCAAAGGCAAACACGCGAATTGCCGCTCTTGCCGACACATCTACATTAGTGGTCACTAGCAATGTCAAGCTATCTTGGATCTCGGCTCGGGGATATCGGCTCATCCCTACACGGGTAGCTAGTCCAGAGGCGCCGAAGTCTTCCATGCGGTTATCCAGTATCATACTTGAGCCTCACTCGCTTCTCCCGGGCCGACGTAATCCCGGTGCCCCGGTGATCACTCGAGATGACCTAACCTTGTCGACAAGTTGTCCAATGACCATGCATACTCAACTCGATCTATCAAGTCCTTCCTTAACATGACCATGCTTTCCTTCTTTCTATCGAGACTCCCAAGTAGCGGGACCGATCTCGTGTACGAGATGTAACAAGACTTAGCAAGACTCCCAAGTAGCGGGACCGATCTCGTGTGCGAAACTTATCAAGACTTAACGAGACTCCCAAGTAGCAGGACCGATCTCGGCGACAACTAGTCGCGTGGACTTTCTTTGTTCGTGGCATGCTATTCGCTAAACCGACTATGGCTCGTGCCTTAGACAGGGCTGGTTCTCTAGGCGACTCTATTGCTCAAGTCATATACTTTATACAACGATCCTTGTTCTCGAGGGACTACGCGACTTGACAACCGCAGATAGAGCGGGACAGTGCTAGAAATGGCTTCAATAGCCCAGCACAATCCTTGTCTAACTTATTCGGACAATGACTCGACGAGCAAAGGCTATGCCAAGCCTTGGCGACGGGACCGTGCATGCTTTATCAAGCATTCATGAGGGCGACGCCTATTGTCACGACCCGCACCCTGTATAGGGGCACGAGAAGTGGGTATGTCCAGCCTACGTCGCAGTGTCGGCGGTAGAAAGTTGTCCTAGGTTGCTAACTAATCTCATGCAGTGTATATAATGTACTTGTCCAGATATCAGCTCCGAATGGAGGACAAGTAAAGGATATGATATACTCAATCACAGTCTAAAGCACGATAAAATAACACAGAAGTTATACCTAAGGAATTAAAGACAACAACAACTAACTACTAAAATAATACAACAATATCTCAAATAAACTTTATACAAACTCAATATCTTAACTTTAATACAACAAGTCAAAACATGAAAGCTAAAGTAGTCTACTAGCTAATCTCCTGAATCACTCCCGAGAGTCGGGACCAAAGGTAGCTAATCCCTCGCCAGGTCCATGGTAAGTAGGGCATGTGTCCTCAGGATTATCATCTGTAATATTTTCAACAGGTCCAATCAGGACATGAATGAGTACAACTCATCTAGAAAATCCAAGTAAATGACAAAGAACTATAAAACAGTTATAGACAGTTTTATTGATGAGCATGGAAGTTTTATACAGGTAATGATGGCATAGAGAAACAGTAAGATACAAGAAAAGAAAGGTAACTAAAACAAGAGAAGAATCATGGCAATGAAGACTGTAATAAAAGCTAACTGAACTAGAATAACATGTATGAGTCCAGACAGTACAATATAAGTCTAATGTAATCCCAGTGTGAGTCCAGTCCATATAATCCGATACCAGATGATTTCCGGTACAAGATGAGTCCAACAGTGATCAATGAATCCAGGATGAGTCCAACTATGATCTAACAGTGTGTTTTAAAATACCGAGGTCGACATGTAAACGGTTGTAGGTATCAGGCACATCTCTCACTGATCAGGCAAGAGATGGCTATGCTTCCGGTAGATTCCAATTGGAGATTTCGGATTTGGGGTATGTCTACATGTCTTACTCAATATTTTCCCGCCCAGCAAGTGAATCCAAAATCGACAAAAGAATTGAGATGAGTCCAGCCAATACATGATGATTCCAGAAATGATTTCGGAATGATTCCAATGATTCCAGTAATAGAGGCCAGCAAGTAAGGTATGTGTCGCATACATGAATCCAGAAATATCCATACGTGTTGATACAGAGAATCACATAGAACTAACTAGAACTGAAATACAGTAATTGATAAATAAATGAAAGAACTATCAGAGAATGTACTCGCCTGATACTCTGAAAAGAGTAGTATAATATCAGATGTCTGTACCAGGGTCACAATGTCCTAAAATAGAGCAATACAGTTATGACATGTCTAATATGAAGGTAAATGTAAGATACAATACAATCTACATAATTTCTAAGCCAATCTAGGTCAAAGTCAAACTTGGTCAACTCTTCAGTCAAACTAAGTCAAATTAAGTCATACTAGGTCACAAGAAGTTAAACTAAGTCATACAAGGTCAAACAAGGTTAAACAAGTCTAATCTAGGTTAAAGTCAACTCTTGGTCAAACATTCTAGCCAAACTAGTCAAGTTATCTAGGGTTTAGTCAATAATGGTCAGACTAGTCAATATGGTCAAACTAGGTCAAAGTCTAGACTAAGATTTTGGTTAATCATAGACTAGTCAATAAGGTAATTAGGTCAAGGGTTAACTCTATAAGGCTAACTCAAACCAATCATAGGCTATCATGTCTTAGGATACCTAAGATTCTATACCACAAAGCTAAGACATAAGCAATTTTCCATACAAGTATATCACACATAATATATATAAATACCAATCTTGAATCTATAGTTAAGCTAAGCCCATACTCTAACTCAAATCATGAAACAACTCCTAAGTATCCCACTTAACCCCATACATATCTTAATCTACTTAGGACTATCCACATAACCTATATGGTCAAACCTAAACCAATTAGTCAGTAGTCTATGGTTTAGTCAACTTAGTCAAACTAGTCCCTTAAAGTCCATCTAAGCCCCTTTCTAGGTCAATTAGGTCATGGTTGACCTATAGTTGACTTTGGTCAACCATGGTCAATAATGGTCAACTATCTAGTCAAACTAGGTCTACTAGACCTAATGGTCAATTCTAACTTGCTACTAACCATAGGCTAGTATTCCTAGGGCACTAAGACATATATATATATATATATATATATATATATATATATATATATATATATATATATATATATATATATATATACACATAGGCCCTAGGCTAAGACATCAAGTCTATATATATAAATATATATATATATATATATATATATATATATATATATATATATATATATATATATATATATATATATATATATATATATATATATATATATATATATATATTAAAAAAAAAAAAAAAAAAAATTATATATATATATATATATATATATATATATATATATATATACACATAGGCCCTAGGCTAAGACATCAAGTCTATATATATATATATATATATATATATATATATATATATATATATATATATATATATATATATATATATATATATAATATATACTAATTTATATATACCTAACTATATAACCCAACTACGTATATAATACCTATATATATTCAACTTACATATATAACATACATATATATTCAAATCAAAATATATATATATATATATATATATATATATAAAATACACTATATAAATATATATATATATATATATATATATATATATATATATATATATATATATATATATAAATATATATATATATATATATATATATTTAGAGAGAGAGAGAGAAATGAGAGGATGAGAGTGTGTGTGTAACAGTGAGAGGGGGGGGTGCTATTCTCAGAAATCTGAGAAGGGGCACACAAACACACACACATTACATATATATATACACCTATACATACATATATATGCACATATATACACTCACATACACATACACATATACCCACACACTCATATACATATATACATACATATACAATGTATATACAGGCAAATACACACATATATAGATAATAAAATCAATTCAAAATTCATTTTGAAAACTGGAAAAATACCAAAAAAACAGAAATCAGTGCACTGTGCACTCGAGAAGGGGTAATCAAATCCCGAGACCAAATCGACCTAAGACCCAAAACTCTTGGTTGGTAAACGTGTCCCCCAGTGTCCCCTAGTATCTAGGGTGCCTGAATGCCCACCACGACACGACATGGCATGTCCAACACAAGAAAAACCCAACCGGGTAACACAGTCTGTGCACTGTCTCGTGCACATGTTCACCTAGGTCTAGGACACGACATAGGTGTCCAAGTGTCCCGTGGTCGTGTCCCTAGGTTCGCCTAGGGTTAGTCTAGGTGTATAGGTTCCTGCACCGTGTCCACGTGTCCTCAGGACACAACACGAACACCGTATCAGTCGAGTTTTCTCGACTGATAGACGCGGTTTAGCACCGCGTCGTGCAGCAGTTCACGTGTCTCGTGGACACGACACGAGCCACATGGGGCCTCGTGGTCATATCCACGTGTAGCCCACGTGTTGGGCTACACACTCGTGTCAACACGAGGTGTCCACAACGTATCTAGAGTCGACACGACTCGCGTGTCAGTGAGGAAAAACGTGTTCGTGCAGTGCAGTACATGACCCGTGCGAACGCATTTTCGTGTCCGACACGACTCGAGAAGTTGTGAGACTCGAGGGGGGGCCTGTCAGAGGTTGCCCCCACCTCTGTGCCAAGTGGCACGTGTCCACGTGTCAAGAACAGGGAGAAAATGGGATCAGATAGCAGGGGACAGTGCACTGTGTGTGCACAGCGTGTTCGTGTCTATTTTGGATACGGACACGACACAGGTTCGTGCTCAGTCAACTAGGGTTGTGACCTACAAGTCTAGGGCTACCCAAAAATGTAATTTGTTTTGGAAGAAAACAGTTTTGGTTTCTAAGTGGCAATTCATCAAACACTTAATTAAACATACAGATACGTGTTCGATACGGACACCAAACCCAATCCATATCCTACCAAACTTGGCCTACAGGTCCATGGTACCTAGATGCATGCAACCATGAAGAGAAAACACAATATTAATAGGTTTTAGGGCATGTTACCTATTGAGTGGAAAACCTCAATAATAGGCCTATTTGAATGAAAATCTCCTTCAACTCCCAATGTCCAAAGCTCCACAAATCCTTGCTAGCAAGCCATAACTGGTATCCTCTAGTGTAGGGGAGTCCAATGCAAGAAACTAGGCTCAATTTGGAGTCAAAATGATTAAATGGTGAGGGTGTGAAGTTGTAGGAAAAACTAGTTTTTAGGGTGTATGTAAAATGGCATGAATGATGAAGGGGTGTTATATGGAATGGGGGGGAGGGGGGTATTGTGGCTGGCCAAAGGTAGGGTGTAGAGGTAGACTTTAGGTTCCTTCCACCTTGCTAACTTAGTCCCAAAGTCTTTGACTAGGTAGATCTTTCTTTAGGTTTCTAGGAAATATCCTTAAAGGTAATATCTAGATATTATCTAACTAGATATTTATACATAAAGCTAACATCCTCTACTTAGTCTTCTAGGTTAGTTGCTAACCTCTAGATTAGTGCTAAACTAGGTTAGGAGCCAACATGACACTAATCAACTAATTAAATAATAATAAATTACATAAATCCAAATAAATTCTAATAATTACCAAAATACCCTTTTGACTAAAAAGTGGTAATTTGATATCCTAATCACATGGTTAGGCTCATATGGTCATAGTTAGTCTCTAAGTCATATAATCTCTAGGATTACATTAGGGTTACACTAGTAGTTAACCAAAGTCATAAGCCATGACTTAGAAAATAGTTTTAAACTATCTAAAAATCACCAAAATTTATAACATGACTAAATCACCATTATTTAATAATAAAAATAATAAATTTTCAAAATATCCTAATTTTAAAAAACTGGGTGTTACACCTATGACTTAGGCTAGTTCAAGTGTTGGGGCAAACGACGGAACTGTGCATGCTCTATCGAGCATTCGAGTGGGCGACACCTATCACTTAGGCCAATTCGAGTATTGAGGCAACTTGGCGACATGCCAACTTCCTTCTCTCAAGCCACGGGACGAAGGAACGAGTGTCATTTTGAAAGCACGCTGAGTCGACTTCTAAGCAGATCGTGGGACCATTTTCCATGTTCTAAGAAATTCCGACGGGTCGGGATTATTCCCTTAGCTATGTGGATGCGTCTCTTTTATTATCAAGCCTAACTTGGGCAAGTTGAAAACACGCGAATTATTATGTGAAGGCTAAGATAGACAAGTTTATCGAAACTATCCCACCTGAGCGAGGAGTCGCCTCGACCGAGCGAGCATTCGAGCAGCCATTGCAGGGCTAAGTTCCAACACCGTCGGCGTTTCGATTCTTCCGATTGACTTTGTGGGATGGGGCACTACAATATACACCACTCAGAACAAGTCTCGTACCCTCGAGACTTTCCTGAAGGCAAGCCATCCTACCATTTCTATGGCCAAGCCCTTCGCCTACGCGTTTCTTCGATTCTGAGCCACGCTTGCACTAGTATCAATCCTTTCCTTTATCACGATTTCAAATTCTTGACACTCGTCTATTCCTCAAGTCTCGTTTGAATTCAATGCATCACTTGGTTGGATCGTACACGCATTCCAGGCATCCCCAAATACATGCATTTAGCCAAGCCGCATGATAGAGAATTCGCCATTCTCACTCGAGTCGCATCGTACACATATTCAGGCGTCCCTGATATATATACATGTTAGCCGAATCTCATGAGGGGTATTCCTACATTCTTGATTCACGCCATCCATCCATACCAATCCTCAGCTTAAATCCCTTGTGATTGTCTTTCTAGTCTTGCCTTAGGATTCATTTTAAAATATGACGTCTCGACCAATACTTGGCAACGCAACGACATGGTCGTGCTATACTCTATTCGAGACTTTAACATATCCGAGGCAATGCCTCGTCGGGCAAGAACTTACGCAATTAGACCGTGCCAAGACTTTCACTTATTTCACGTGTCTCAAGTCATTTCTCGTGCCAACGATTCTCGTGCCAAAGACGACAAGGGGACGACTCGTGCAGGTCGTGCCCTTAGACTTTGCCTAGACTTGTCCGTGCTTCAAGATAAGGTCGTGCCTAACGACTCCCTGACTTAGCCAACTTTTACATTATGGTTCTTTCGACTTAAAGCGATGGCACTCGACTTAACTTATGCAAACTTAGGCCAATAATGCCAATACGTGTCACGCCCCGATCCTGCAGAGTCCTTTCGTCCTCGCTTCGGACTTTGTGAGACCGTTCGTCCTCGCTAAGGTGTGATGCCGTACAAGCCTAAGTTGCGCTTGCACAAGGCCAAGACCTGAAGCAAGACAAGTTAGACAAGTTTAGACAATACGCAGCGGAACGTATTGCAGATAATTGAAGCAGCAGCGGACATATCTCAGAGTACAAGCATTGAACACAATGGTAACAAGAAACAATTCTCTTTATTGATTTCATTTGAACAGATTACAATGCTCTTGATTCTCTCTGATACAATGTTACATTCTCTCAGAACTTTACAGATTACAATGATCTCGTTCCCATACATTACATCCCTTTATATATAAAACCAATCTCTTGCAACAGATGTCATCTCTTGGCATCTTTCTGATTTCTGGCTCCTTAGATGAGGCTCGAGCTATCGCTTCGGACTATCCTTCTCGATGCATAGTGCACCTGCATGCAGATTGATGGTGGGTCAATATATCAGCATACTGGTGATTATGAACAAAGAGCTACATTTGTCTGAAACGATCACTGTTCATTTAGTGAGAAAACGTTTCTTATGATGTGATCTTGCTACTTTTTACCTATGTTCATTTATGCCTACAGAGCCAGTTTACATGTCTTTTGAAAACACATCTTTGAAAAAAGACAACATTTTATTTCACTTTAAGCATACAAGGGACTAATCATTTCAAGCACGATGACTATTATTCATTTCATGTGCAGTACGCAGCGTGTTTCATGGGCATATTCATTTCTCTTGTTCAAACAACTCTTCGGGACAATTATAAGCACGATATGATATCTTTCTTTAGTGGAACATAACATTTCATTGCAATGGATTAATCTCAGCAAGCAATTTATGTATAAAACTCAGCAATACAAATGTATCACTTTTTCAGTGATTCTTACCATAGCCGACCGTCCATCCCTGCACAAGACAAGGATTAGCATAAACATGATAAAAACAACACTGTTTCCTGTTCGTCTCTACATTGAATAACTCTTAGTAAAATATTCTTGACACATGCAGACTCGATTGGCAGCTGTGACACATGGGTTCAGCTCTGCACCAATCAACATCTATCTATATGATGGTCCAAAGAAAATCCATGATTAGCCGCTGTGACTCTTGGGTTCAGCTCGTCGCTAAGGAAATTGATGTAACACCCGAGGCCCTTGCACCTCGTAATGTCTAGACAATCTCTCCTAGGCCGATCAGCTCCCAGTGCCCTGGAAACTGTCGAGAGATCTAGTGACCTTGTATACAAGTTGTCTGAGACCAATGCATGCAATGATTCATCTTTCTCTATATTAATCTTTGTAACAACAGAGCTATGACTCTGCCTTCTCTCTTTGTAACGACAGAGCTATGACTCTGCCTTCTCTCTTTTCTGTGATCTCAGAGCCGAAGCTCCTATATAATTCTTTTCTTTTGCAACATATACAAGTCCGTCTGTATATGTCTAGCATTCAGAGCATGTTTGAAAGACAAGCAATTATTCATTTCTTTGAAACATGATAGCAGTTCTGTTCAGATTAAGCATAAACATTCTTTCTTTGCAAGCATACAAATTCAAGACATGTGAGAAATCACTTTTCTTTTCTTATTAAGCATGGCAACAGTTCTATATCTGAGCATACAGATTATCTCTTTTCTTGTTCTTAGCATGGCAACATGTGAAATCTCTTATAAGCGTACATACTGGTTACCGTCTTGCTATTAGCATGACAAGGTTCTCTTTATCAAGGCAACATGTGGATTCAATCAAAAGCATTCAATCAAAAACTCAGATTCTTATTAGGCGTCGATAGTTTACCATCTTGTTATTAACAAAAGCATTCAATCAAAAACTCAGATTCTTATTAGGTGTAAGCGAATCAGCAAATGAGACTTCATCCACTCACCCAGATCAATCCTCTTCTGTTGCAGAGCTAGCAATCCGATCTTTCTGTCTATCTAGTACATTCGCGGAGCGGGGCACTACATAATTACCCACCGAGAAAAAGTTTTATCCTCGAAACTTGAGGAGAAACTTACGATATCCTTAGCAGCGAGAGTTGTAAGCCCCTAAATTTCAAAATAATATTTTTAATAATATTAAATAGCATTATGTGTTTAAAATAAATCAATATAATTATTAAAAAATTTCTAGAATTTTTAAATAATATTTAACAATTTTTATGTTAAAATATATCATGTTGTAATTATTTGAATTGTTTTAATATCACTTTGTAATAGTTTTAATTGTTTTTATATCAGTTTGCAATTATCTGATTTGTTTTAATAACAGTTTGCAAATAATATTTGTAAAACTGATAGGTTTTGGACTTATGTGCAAACCCCAAAATTGAGGGACTTTTCTGTAAAACCTTCATCACCTAACCCCGACGACTGGCCAACTGTCCCGACGATCGACGACCCTTTCTCCGCCTTTCCCGGCCGACCTAACCGACTTCGACCGACCTCTCCTCCCATAAATACTTCCCTCGTCGAAACCCTAACACTAGACTAATTTTCGGCCACCCCAGACCCTTCTTCCCCGACGAGAACCCTAACCTAACCCTAACTCCGGCGACCCCCAGCGCCACCTCCATAGCCGCCTACGCCACCCCCAACCGCCACCACCGAGTTCGCCGAGGCCAGGCGAGTGCAGTGCCACCCGAGCGCCACGACGATGACGCCTTTAGCCGCCGTCAGCACCCTCCACAACCCCTAGCTCGACCGGACACGTAAGTAACAGCTCAAAAAACCGTATCGTACGTGTCCCAATCTCACCTATGTGACTCGCCAGGACACGAACAACGCATAGGTAAGTCTGGACACGTCCAACTCGACTCGTGCGTGTCGTGCATGGTCAGGACACTTGGACTCGGCCGTTCTTCGTGTCCCAAACAGTCAGGACACAAAGTTTAGCTATCGGGTTTAGACCCATTAACCTAAATCTAACCTAAAACTAACCCGAACCTATTTCCTAACAGATGGCTCGGGCTGACCCTCCGGCCAGCCCGACCGCGCCTAAAACCTGACCCCCCCGGGACGAGTTCGAGCCCTCTTCCCTGTTTTGTTTTTCTTTTGTTTTGTTTTTTTTTTTATTTTATATATGTATATATGTATATATGTATTATGTATATATGTATGTATGTATTTATGTATATATATTATTATATATAATACTGTTATATATATGTATACAGTATTTGTATATAATTATATATCTATATATATATATATATATATATAGTATTTGTATATATATATATTATTTGTACATATATTGTATACAGTATATGTATACAGTATTGTATATATTTGATATTATATATATATATATATATATTATATATATATATATATATTATATATATATATAATTATATATATATATTATAATATATATATATCCATTATAATATACAGTATTTGTATATATATATTTGTATATATATATATATTATATATAATATATATATTAATATATATATATATATATATATATATAGTATTTCTTTTATATATATATGTATTTTTATTATATATATCCATTATATATATCTATATATATATATATATATATATATATATATATATATAAATATCTATATATTATATGTATATGTATAATATTGTTGTTGTATATTTATATATGTATTTCAAATTCTACTTTGTACAAAATATTATTGTGCATAAATTCACAAGTCATTTTTATTATTTAAATTGTGACTTGCATATTTTAGCACTTTAAAAATATTTTGTATATAAATTACTGCTTTTTATTGATTATGATCAATTGATGTCCAAGCCTAGAATGGGTTTTTGGGCCCAATTATGTCTAATACATTCAGAGTCTGTACAAGTCATATTGGACTTGATTCATGGCTCTGGGTCCTGTATCTGGACTTCGGTTCAATTTCGAATACATGGACAAATAGTAAATAATTAATTAATTAATTTCCAAAAACCGTTGCTTGCTGTTTTTGAATTTTTATATATATTTTAAGTGCTGTAAAAATCTGGAAAAAATTGTATTTAAATACTATGTTAATTTAGATAATTTATTATAATTTTTTCAGCATTTAGTAAGTACTTTTGGTATTTTTTAAAAATAGTAAAACAGAACTCATTTTCAGTATATATATGTTTGCTGATTTTTAATAAATATTTATGAAGGTCTATAAATTCCAGAAAAATTAGTATAAATTTCTATAATTAACAAGAATCATTTGGTATTTTATTTTATGTAAAATTGAGCTTTTTGGCTATCTCAAAAATTGTTGGAATACAGTGTACAGTTGATTTATTTATTGAATAATTACGACTTTCAATATTTTGTGTTGTTTCGAGTTATAGTCGTATTGGACCTCACCCCGCACTAGTGTAAAGGCCCTAGAAAGTTAGTTAGAGTATTGTGTCACCTTACATTGGTCTCCTATGCTAAAGTTATCATTTGGCTAGGTGTCCAGTCAGAAAGTCATGTTGCACCACTAGTGTTTTAGTGTTTAATTAGTGTAAAAAACTAAGTTTATGTATTTATTTCTACAGTGACGAGTCACCAGGCATCTAGAATTTTTATCGCTGCTTTGCTTTGCTAAAGGCAAGTACTTCTACAAATTTTACATACTGTTACATCAATGAACTGCGAATCCAACCATGTTAAATGCTGATCCTTGGGGTAGCAAGTTAAATCTTCACATGTTGTATTTACTTTCAGTCACTACCATGCTTAGAACAGTCTTTATATATCTCTCACATGATTAGAATCTGGGTTATGGGGAAACTGCTAGTAGAGTACGTGATCATGCCCCTTTCTTCCGTACGTACGTACCGAGCAAGGTTGACATTTTATGTATACCTTGTCGTAGGTGCACCAGCTGTATTTGTACGTATGTACATCTATCGCTTGTTTACTTGTACGGAAGTATATTTATATACTTGTGCCACAGTACATTTTACACCTATTGACGATCACGTACCTGCTACAGTTTTAAACATTACATATACATCTATCTATATGACATATGTGTCCCTTGCCATGATAGATTATGAGATGTCATGATTTTAGTTTATTCCTCTTATGTTCATTTCATGTTTCGTATATTAGTTTGCTAGAAACAGTACTTTCTCCCGTCCTGACAGGATAACGTTGTAGGTATACTTACTGAGGAGGAGTTGCTCTGTGACTCATATTATGGAGTTACTGCCGAGGACCAGGCTTTGTCTTACGAGGATGTACCTACGGGGAAACTCGTCTAGTTGTCTATTTACATATTGGACTTTTGAGAGTAGTCATGTATTAGACTATGTATTTTGTGACTGGACCTGTATCCAGCTTTATATTTCGGACTTGTACTTGGAATTACTGTTATATGAGATGACTTTTGTGTTTGGAGCATTTATGACTCTTCATTACATATAGAACTGTTAGCATATTTTTAGTCTTACCTTGTTATCTTTAGAACAACTTACTACGCTTTATCTCAAGTGTAGTCTGGACATGACTCGGCCCGGCCCAACAATTTGGGTAGCGGATCGTGACAATAGTCCTCTTCCTTCGCCATTATTAATCCATGAAATCAAATTTCAGATCATGTCAAAACTCTTGTTCAAATATTTCAATCTCAATCAATTAAATCAATAAAACATATGCCGACATCATAAAAATATTTACGGACTTATTGTATGGAACGTTAATCTCATTGATGATATCAAGCAGGCAAGGAAATTTCTATCAGAAGAACATGTTCGAATTCAATTGAATCAATTGGCCAAAGGATCGTGTTCCTCTGATACCATTCTGTCATGCCCCGATCCCGTAGAGTCTTTTCGTCCTCGCTTCGGACTCTGTGAGACCGTTCGTCCTCGCTAAGGCGTGATGCCGTACAAGCCTAAGTTGCGCTTGCACAAGGCCAAGACCTGAAGCAAGACAAGTTAGACAAGTTTAGACAATACGCAACAGAACGTATTACAGATAATTGAAGCAGTAGCGGACATATCTTAGAGTACAAGCATTGAACACAATGGTAACAAGAAACAATTCTCTTTATTGATTTCATTTGAATAGATTACAATGCTCTCGATTCTCTCTGATACAATGTTACATTCTCTTAGGTTCTGTTCCCATACATTACATCCCTTTATATATAAAACCAATCTCTTACAACAGATGTCATCTCTTGGTATCTCTTCTGATTTTTGGCTCCTTGGATGAGGCTCGGGCTATCGCTTCGGACTATCCTTCTCGATGCATAGTGCACCTGCATGCAGACTGATGGTGGGTCAGTATATCAGCATACTGGTGATTGTGAACAAAGAGCTACATTTGTCTGAAACGATCACTGTTCATTTAGTGAGAAAACATTTCTTGTGATGTGATCTTGCTACTTTTTACCTATGTTCATTTCATGCCTACAGAGCCAGTTTACATGTCTTTTGAAAACACATCTTTGAAAAAAGACAACATTTTATTTCACTTTAAGCATACAAGGGACTAATCATTTCAAGCACGATGACTATTATTTATTTCATGTGCAGTACGCAGCGTGTTTCATGGGCATATTCATTTCTCTTGTTCAAACAACTCCTAGGGACAATTGTAAGCACGATATGATATTTCTTTAGTGGAACATAACATTTCATTACAATGGATTAATCTCAGCAAGCAATTTATGTATAAAACTCAGCAATACAAATGTATCACTTTTTCAGTGATTCTTACATAGCCGACCGTCCATCCCTGCACAAGACAAGGATTAGCATAAATATGATAAAACCAACACTATTCCCTGTTCGTCTCTGTATTGAATAACTTTAGTAAAATATTCTTAACACATGCAGACTCGATTGGCAGCTGTGACACAAGGGTTCAGCTCTGCACCAATCAACATCTATTTATATGATGGTCCATGGGAAACCCATGATTAGCCTCTGTGACTCTTGGGTTCAGTTCGTCGCTAAGGACATTGATGCAACACCCGAGGCCCTTGCACCTCGTAATGTCTAGACAATCTCTCCTAGCCGATCAGCTCCCAGTGCCCTAGAAACCGTCGAGAGATCTAGTGACCTTGTATACAAGTTGTCCGAGACCAATGCATCAATACAACATCTAGCAGATAAACTCTTTGAGGGGCAATGATTCATCTTTCTCTATATTAATCTTTGTAACAACAGAGCTATGACTCTGCCTTCTCTCTTTGTAACGACAGAGCTATGACTCTGCCTTCTCTCTTTTCTGTGATCTCAGAGCCGAAGCTCCTACATAATTCTTTTTTTTTGCAACATATACAAGTCCGTCTGTACATGTCTAGCATTCAGAGCATGTTTGAAAGACAAGCAATTATTCATTTCTTTGAAATATGATAGCAGTTCTGTTCAGATTAAGCATAAACATTCTTTCTTTGCAAGCATACAAATTCAAGACATGTGAGCAATCTCTTTTCTTTTCTTATTAAGCATGGCAACAGTTATACATCTTAGCATGGAGATTATCTCTTTTCGTGTTCTTAGCATGGCAACATGTGAAATCTCTTATAAGCATACATACTGGTTACCGTCTTGTTATTAGCATGACAAGGTTCTCTTTATCAAGGAAACATGTGGATTCTCTTAAAGCATACTCGATAGTTTACCATCTTGTTATTAACAAAAGCATTCAATCAAAAACTCAGATTCTTATTAGGCGTAAGCGAATCAGCAAATGAGACTTAGTCCACTCACCCAGATCAATCGTCTTCTGTTACAGGGCTAGCAATCCGATCTTTCTGTCTATCTAGTGTCTTCGCGGAGCGGGGCACTACAATACGTGAAAGCCAATACGCGAATGCCAATATTGATACGCGAATGCCAATATTGAT
The DNA here is from genome assembly GCA_029216955.1 of Iris pallida. Classification (NCBI taxonomy): domain Eukaryota; kingdom Viridiplantae; phylum Streptophyta; class Magnoliopsida; order Asparagales; family Iridaceae; genus Iris; species Iris pallida. The sequence goes on from JANAVB010021800.1 coordinate 1,100,771, forward strand.
ACGCGAAAGCCAATATGCGAATGCCAATATTGATACGCGAAAGCCAATACTTGATACGCGAAAGCATTGCTTTGTGCCGAAGCACGTGTCTTGCTGACATAAGCTATAACTCATTCCTCCGTGTCGATACAAGGCTAGCACTAACGGGGTCACATCTTGCTAACTTGATACGTGTCGTGCTAGACTTTCTCATGATTAGACCGACGTCGTGCTAGTACTCGACGCTATCCAAAGGCAAACACGCGGATTGCCGCTCTTGCCGACACATCTACATGAGTGGTCACTAGCAATGTTAAGCTATCTTGGATCTTCGGCTCGGAGATATCGGCTCGTCCCTACACGGGTAGCTAGCCCGGAGGCGTCGAAGTCTCCCATGCGGTTATCCAGCATCCTACTTGAGCCTCACTCGCTTCTTTCAGGGCCGACGTGATCCTGGTGCCCCAGTGATCACTCGAGAAGACCTAACCTTGTCGACAAGTTATCCAATGACCATGCAAGACACAACTCGATCTATCAATTTCTTTCCTTAACATGACCATGCTTTCCATCTTTCTATCGAGACTCCCAAGTAGTGGGACCGATCTCGTGTGCGGAACTTATCAAGACTTAGCGAGACTCCCGAGTAGCGGGACCGATCTCGGTGACAACCAGTCGCGTGAACTTCCTTTGTCCTGTGGCATGCTATTCGCTAATTCGACCGTGGCTTGTGCCTTAGACAGGCATGGTTTTCTAGGCGACGCTATCGTTCAAGTCATATACTTATACGACGAGCCTTGTTCTCGAGGGACTATGCGACTTACAACCGCCAGATAGAGCGGGACAGTGCTAGAAATGGTTCGATAGACCAGCACAACTCTTGTCTAACTTATTCGGGCAAACGACTCGACGAGCAAAGGCTACACCGAGCTTCGCATCGAGAGGAACGTGCCGTGCACCGCGTCCGACTTGAACAACCGAGTTCTCGGGTGCCTAGACTTAAGCCTCAAGCCTTGCAGCACGACTTAACCAATGGGACATGCGAAGGCTATGCCAAGCCTTGCACGACGGGACCGTGCACGCTTATCAAGCATTCGTGCGGGCGATGCCTATTGGCTTAGGCTAGTTCAAGTGTTGGGGCAAAACGACGAGACCGTGCATGCTCTATCGAGCATTCGAGCGGGCGACGCCTATGACTAGGCTAATTCGAGTATCGGGGCAAAACGACGGGACCGTGCATGCGTTTTCAAGCATTCACGCGGTGACGCCTATGACTTAGGCTTATTCGAGTGTCGGGGCAACTTAGCAACTTAGGCCAACTTCCTTCTCCCAAGCCTGGAACGAAGGATCGAGTGTCATTTTAAAAGCACGCTGAGCCGACTTCTAAGCAGACCGTGGACCATTTTCCATGTACTAAGACATTCCAACGGGTCGGATTATTCCCTTAGCCATTTGGATGCATCTCTTTTATTATCAAGCCTAACTTGTGCAAGTTAGAAACATGCAAGTTATTAAGTGAAGGCTAAGATGAGACGAGTTCACCGAAACTACCCACCTGAGCGAGGAGTCACCTCGACCGAGCGAGCCTTCGAGCAGCCGTTACAAGGCTAAGTTCGAACGCCGTCGGTATTTTGATTCCTCCGATTGACTTTGCGGGACGGGGCACTACAACATACACCACTCAGAACAAGTCTCGTCCTCGAGACTTTCCTGAAGGCAAGCCATCCTACCATTTCTATGGCCAAGACTTAATCGTGCCTGGACACGGAACTATCGTACGCACTTCGCCTACGCATTTCTTTCGATTCCGAGCCATGCTCGCACTACTTTCAATCTTTTCCTTAACACGATTTTCAATTTCTCGACACTTTCTCATTCCTCAAGTCTCGCTTGAACTCACGTATCACTTGGTTGGATCGTGCACGCATTCCAGGCGTCCCCAAAATACATGCATTTCAGCCAAGCCGCATGATAGCAAATTTGTCATTCTCACTCGAGTCGCATCGTGCACATATCCAGGCGTCCCTGAAATATATGCATGTCAGTCGAATCTCGTGAGCGGGGTTTCCTATTCTTGGATCATTCCATCAATCCATAACAATCCTCGAAATCAATCTTTCCGATTGCTAACTTTTGAAGCAGGGGCGTCTCGCCTAACCGCTAGGCCGTTTCTCAAGGCTAATTCAATATCAGAATTGGAATCATAGTTCCCCAACAATAATGCCAACACTGACCCCAATCCTAGGGTCAAACCACAGTCAGTAGTACGGGGTTTTCTACCCAAGCTCGCGTCACTCAGATTTCTAAACATCGAGCACGATCACCTAGTTCGTATGGAGACATAATTATGTAAAATCTGAATCTGTTCAATCACCAATTCTAACCAATTCATATATTCGATCACGAGGTCATCCAGCTCGACAATAGGTTGCGCCCCAATCTCATGCGAGTCCGATTACCCACGGTGGTTCATGAATCACCATACAACGTTCCCGTGGAATAATCATTCTCATCGGGGCGTAACTCTTGCTTAAGTCCAGACTAATTCATTCTCGATACGCGGATTGGACCTACTCAATCCTCAAGTTTAATCATCAAGCACACTGAGTCATTCTCGAGTCCACCTTCGCGTCAAACCATAAGTCGAAGCAATCATATTGCCACGCCATGCAAGTTCAATCACTCCCGCTGTATAAATCACCATATCAGCGCTCACGCAGAGTGATCAGCCTAATTCGGCACGACGCATGTGCAAGGCTGGAGTTGCGCTCGCATAAGACAAGAAGGTCGACGTTGGGGTTATCGTCGAAGCAATCCAAACGTTTTCATTTTCATCCGACCCAAGATCTCAGTTCGATAGTCTATTTGTCATTCGTTCAACTAGAAAATCCTCGAGCCAAGTCTATCTTTTCCTCAACGTGTTCTAATATCCTGAGGATAGCATCCAGCGGAACAATGACATTTACACGATCGTCATTCCTCGAATCAGAGTACCCCCGAGTTATCGCACATCGATCTTTAATACGCCTCAATACCATCGACGATGTACGTAACCTGACGATCTTCCTTTGCAACGAACTTCGAATAGTACAACAGATGCTATTGTCCGAGTTGGATATATCGCAATTTTATTCATTCAAATCCGAAATCACAAGTGCGATCTTCTATGTTTTCTTGATCAAGACATTTATTTTCATTCATCGTTCCGAGTCGTGATTCAATATCGTGTTCTAACTCACGTTGCTCATTCACAAATTGTCCGAACGACATCTCGTTCGGGACATTCGAAGTCACGACCAACCAAGCGTGGCGTTCTAAGGCTTTGCGCGATCGCATCACCTCGCCGACAAACTTGCCGTTACTCGAAATCCTCAATTTTTGCTCGAATGAATTCCAAAATAAACCATACACCACTCAGGATTCGAGCCATCCGATCTAGTCCTCAATTACGTTCGCATCACTCGCTAAGACATCTTACAGATTCGTCCGACGAATCCCTAGCGTGATCGCTCACGTCGAATCGATGCACTAAGTCGTACGCGCTAATCCTCAAGATACAATCCAATCTTCCGTGCACGCCTAAGCGTTAGTTCGATAATGTTCCTATCGAAATATACTATAAGTGTATTTCCGTTCCCGACCGAGCGATACTTGATATCGTTCACAACTCGTTTGCACCAAAAAGTTGAGGTGCGCGACGTGCGGCACAACTTAGCCAAAAGGCCGTGTGCATAGCCATCCAGTACGGACTATATTCCGAGCTTGTACGCTCAATTGCTAGGTCAACGCAGAACTATTTGGGCATGCACATGAATTGCTAACTTTAGCACGTGTTTTCTATCAAGTCAAGTCCGACACCGTTCGGCACAAAGGCCGTTGCCTACCGATGCGTTCGAGAGAACGCTTGCACGTGCTTTTAAAAATATTTAGACTTATTGTATGGACATGCCGTGGAACATTCGAGAGAGAGCGCAGACTTATTTTATCGACGACGAGCTTTAAAAACTGAAAAATTCGACTTAAAGTCCAAGGACGTAAAGCCGTGCTCTGATACCATTATGTCACGTTCCGCTTCCATAGGAGCGATCGTCCTCGCTAAGACGTGATGCCGCACGAGCCTAGATGCGCTCGTGCAAGGCAGGTTCCATAACGGCCGATTTGTAGCGGCAGCGACGGGGTCGTCGCACAGAAGTTCCAAGCAGATACATTGAATACGCAGCAGGAATTAGAACAAGCACAATGAACACAAGTCATTCAAAAGAAGCTCTTTATTGATATTGAATACAATATTACATTTGTGGGCGCAAGGCCAAATTACAAGTCTCTCGTGCTCACTTTTCTCTCATTTTACAAGTCACTCTGCTCTCTCATCTCTCGATACAATACTTGGGCCAGCGGAAGCTTCGGAAGGCGATGTCCATACATTATGTCCCGTATAAGTCTTGAGTTCACGCGACCGCACGCTTCGAATCGCCAAGGAACTCCGTGCCTCGACGCATCCAAGCGAGTTCCGCGCCACGAGCTTCTACCTGTTCCTGCACGTGAAACATTGTGTGGGTGTCAGTACTCAACTGTACTGGTGGAGTGAGCTCCTCGCCCACCCATGCAAAACTGACACGTTCATTTACTTTGTGCAGCTTAAATCCCTTATGATTGTCTTTTTAGTCTTTTCTTAGGATTCATTTTAGAACATGATGTCTCGATCAATACTTGGCAACGCAATGACAGGGTCGTGCTATACTCTATTCGAGACTTCAACATATCCGAGGCAGTGCCTCGCCGGGCAAGAACTTACGCAATTAGACCGTGCGAAGACTTTCACTTGTTTTACGTGTCTCAAGTCATTTCTCGTGCCAAAGACGACAAGGGGACGACTCATGCAGGTCGTGCCCTTAGACTTTGCCTAGACTTGTCCGTGCTTCAAGATGAGGTCGTGCCTAACGACTCCCTGACTTAGCCAACTTTTACATTATGGTACTTTCGACTTAAAGCGATGGCACTCGACTTAACTTATACAAACTTAGGCCAACAATGCCGATACGCGAAAGCCAATACGCGAATGCCAATATTGATACGCGAAAGCCAATACGCGAATGCCAATATTGATACACGAAAGTCAATACTTGATAAGCGAAAGCCTTGCTTTGTGCCGAAGCACGTGTCTTGCTGATATAAGCTATAACTCATTCCTTCCGTGTCGATACAAGGCTGGAACTTACGGGGTCACAGCTGAGGCAGTGCCTCGCAACTCAGTGAGACTTAACCATATCGTCGCCTCGCGGCCCTTGTCGCCAAGCGGCCCTTGCTACTTTGATCACCAACCGACCCAATTGAGACTTGTGAACTTAGTGTCACTTAACCAACTTGCCTTGCGGCGATTCTTGACTTAAACTCGAACAAATCAAACCCAACTTAGGTAACTCACGTGTCAACACTTGAGACTCGACGCCACATCTCGTGCCAAAGCACGTCGCCTACGTTGCAACCAAATCTTAGGCCCAAACATTGTGTTCCAACCATACACACATTCAACTAGACTCAATCCATAGGCACACACGCGGATTGCCGCCCGTGCCGACCCATTTATATGAAAGGTCACTAGCATCACAAGCTATACCTGGACGTATAGTTTTGTTAATCAGGGTCCTTTCGACGCAAGTAGCTAGCTCCGTCGCAAGTCCCTGCTTAACCTGTGCTGAAACCTTACGCACGACTATATCCTGTTTTCTCCTAGGTCGAGTCGGGCCTATGGCCCAGGGTTGCCGCTCGAGGAAATCTTCGCCCTTGTCGAGAAGTTGTCCAATGACCATGCAAGACTCGAGACAAACTGACGTCTCACACAGTCATTCTCTTCCAATGTTACCATCTCTTTCAAAACCAAGTTCAAGACTTCTATCCTTGAGACCCCTCGATAACCCACGATTGCGAGCTTTCTCCCTTGATGCCATATTCTTTTGTTCAACTCATGAACGACAATTTGATAGTCCTTTCTCAAAAAATCACTAAATCAATTATGGTTCTTGCCTTAAACACAAAGTTCGTGCATCGTGCCTTAAGCCAACTTTGCTCTACGCAATACTCCTACCCAAGTCGACGGGCCTTGAGATCGTGGGACTACTTAACTTTGATAAACCGCGAAAGAGCGGAACGGTACTTGTAATGTCTTAGGTCGACCGGCATAACATTGCCTAACTTAACTTCGCAACAACTTAATGAGCAAAGGCTGCGTCAAGCTTTTCCATAACGGATCGTACCGTGCACGCATTCGACTTGAACGACCAAGTCACTCGGGTGCCTAGACTTAGGTCACAAGCCGCCCAACGCAACTTAACTCATGGGCAAGCCAAGGCTATGCCAAGCCTTTGACGATGGGACCGTGCATGCTTTATGAAGCATTCATGCGGGCGACGCCTATGACTTAGGCTACGATCATAACTTCGTCTACTCAACCAACTTTCTATCTTGACTATAGGTTTACACTAGTACACTTTGTGTGTATTAAATATGACCACTTGAGGTTGTTCTCTTTGTACTGATTACATAAGAGAACAAACACCTCTGTTATTATGGATGCTTGTGCTCTTAATCCGGATATAATAACAGACATGTATATGCAGTGTGTATTACTTTGACTCATAAAAGAGTGAGATTCATTATGGATCAACAACCTTTATGAATTGGGTAATAACATTGTATGTATGATGGGTTGTTGATTATAAATGGAATCCATGTCCCGATACATCGGGTTGATGATGTCCCCTGAAGGAGCTCATAAGGATTGTCATGTAAACCCTGCAGGTGGATTATATCCGACATGACAAATAAAGTTGAGCGGTACTACTTAAGGATAAAAGATGTCGAATCAATATAGTTGTCAGTAACTTAATTTGATCGACGGACATACGATATCTTAACATGGGGAGCCAAACGAGCATATAATAAAAGGAGCACACAAACATAATTTGGGATTAGGGAGGTAGTGCAACAATAGCTCATTAGTGGACCGAGCTATTGTTAATGGGCCTGGATTGTGTGTTCGGGCTGAACACGGGATATCCAGATCCGTTAGGAGGCCTAACCCTAATTTCTCCTCATGGTCCCTGCCGTAGCCTATATATATCCTCTATTCTCTGGCCGCCACATTATTGATTAGAAATCAAAAACTTTCTCTAAATTCGTGATTCACGTAAGGAGAGAAAGAGAGGGCTGTCAAGGAAAAGAAAAGGTTGGGAGATCGTCGCCCACACGACGTCCAACTCGAGGAAGGAATACGTGCAGAAGATCTTGGGGTCGTCCGCTCAAGATTGCCAGGAATTACTTGTCTCCTTTCCGCCGCAGGTATAATTCGTGAACCCTAGTTTCCGCCTATGAAGGGTTAGAATACGTATTAGATCTTTTTAACTTTCTATCGATCAATACGCACACCAAAGAAAGGGTTCTGGGAATCCCCAGTTCCATCAGAGGTAAGTTCACCGAAACTACCCAACCTGAGTGAGCGGTCGCCTCGACCAAGCGATGTCTTCAAGTCGTCGTTGCAAGGCTAAGTCCGAACGCCGTCGACATTTCGATTTCTTCGATTGACTGAGCGGGACATGGCAATACACTTGCATCCCTAAGAAGTGGTCCTTCCTCATTTGGAGAGCCTTACGCAACATCCTTCCCACGGATGACACCCTCAACACTATCGGGTTCAGCCTTACCTCAGCATGCACGTGCTGTTTAGATCGGCAATCGGAAACGGTGAACCACATTTTCTGTCAGGGGACCCTTCCGGACCAAGTATGGAATGCTCTCTCCCAGCGGTGCCTCATTAACCCTGGGGCCGACAACTTCAACGACCTAGTAGCGACCTGGGCGTCCGCTTCCCATAGCTACCAAATTGTTGCAGCTGCCGCAACATGGATTATTTGGAAGAACCGCAACAAAGCGAGATATGAAGGCCACCAGTACACCACCGACCAGCTGATTTGTGAGACCATTCGGCAGTGTCGCAAACGGAGATCTCTCTGTCCTCACGGCCAGTCTTCCTTATGGGACTCTCTCCTTTCCTTGGCTTAGCTGTTTTGTTCTCCGTTTTGGGTTTCTCTTTTTCTCATTTTGCCTAGTATACATGTATAGGCTTTTGCATTTTGCGCCTTCGGTATACTTGTATAGGATTAGGCAGTTTTTGCCTTTTTTGAATAAAATGGGTGGTTCTTGGAATATATATATATATATATATATATATATATATATATATATATATATATATATATATATATAGACACACACACACACACACACACACACACACACACACACTAAAAGAATGTTAATAATACAGTAGTAACATAATAATAATAAACTTAATGGCCTACACCTGCTTCTTCATTTTAGCCGATAGTAGTGAAATGAATATAAGTAAAGACAAAAGAGAAAGAAGCAGCAGTGTAGACAAGGGAAGAAAATTCAGGGGAGAAGGAAATTTAAGAGACTGAGAGGGAGAGAAACGAGCGGGACGGAAAGGAAGGAGAAGGGGGTTCGGGGATTACCAACAGGGGTTTTCACCGACACAGGCGCTGGCGACTAGGGCGGCGATGGACACATGCTGCCGGCGGCAGACACTCCGGGTTGGGAGGGCGCACGCTGCTATCCTCGTCGAAGACCAGATCTGACACGGGGAAAAGAGTCGACCGCGGTGGAGGAGGCCAGGCGGATGATTCGCCCGGCATGGTGGACTTCGGGCTGTGGAGGACAGCGAATGTGGGAGGAGGAGGCGCCGGATTGAGGGATGGGGAAGTGGCGGATCGGGGGCGGCTCCTGGATCTGGCCGACAGAGGCGGGGGCTCAGCGTGCAGGTGGTGGCGCGCGCTCACTCGAAAACGAAAGGTTAATGGCGGTGTTGGTTCTTTCTTCTTCTTTTTTTTCTTTTTTTGGTGATGGTGTTCCGGCGGTTGGCCGGGGTTGATTTGGGAAAGACATGCGTCGGGTGAAGGGCTGCTGTGAAGTCGTGGCGATGGCGAATTTTGGATGCCGGGATTGTGTAAGTCGGAAGCAGGTGGCCGAATTTTTGGGGAAAGACGGGATGGTGAGGTTGTGTGGAGGGTGGTTTGGGCGTGGTGATAGATCGGGATGATGGCTAGGTCACCGGGCTCGGGAGGCGGTGGCGGTTGGTGATGGTAACAGGGATGGTGACTGGTGGTGAGGTTTGGGTTGATCGCCTGTGGCCGGATGCAGGGAGACAGAGGAGAGGTGAGATGTAGGCAATGGCGATGGTAGAGGCGAGTTGTTGTGGACATAGAGGACATAGGTTTAGGTTTCGATTGTGTCGGGGTGTGTCCGACACGAGAATTCAATATACATGTATTTATTTTATATGGAATAAGAACATGAAACACGGACACGATGCACAACAATCGGGTGGAAAATTTTGGCTTTTTGTGAATTTATTTGGGTTCTCTTGAAAGGAGCCAAGAGGAGTTCTCCTTATATAGGAGATGATACTCCTATATAGATATGGACAAGGATTGATTTAAGTTTCTCATTAGATAATTATATTATGCTTTAAATCGATTTAAAATAAACTTATCAAATCCAAATCAAATCTAGATAAAGCCTATTATTAATTTAAAGCTATTTAAAAATTCTTTCCAATTTCAATCAACATAGTTAATTAAATATTCGATTTCCAAAATATATATAATAGAAATATTTTAATAAGAAATTTTGAAAATATAATAATTCTTTAAATAAATGGAATAACTTTATCAATAAATAAAAAGGCTAAAATAGTTTTCGAAATCAGCATTTACACGAAATTAATTTCTTGTAACTCACATATTATTTCTCATAGTTTCTAACTTACCACTACATTTGGACAATAAAATAAAGAATCTTTTAATAACAAAAAAAGTAAAATAATGTTTTGGCAAATCAACGCGACGCTTTCTAAAATTTTAAGCATATAGAAAATATTTATCACATGTTATTTTAAAATTATACTTCTTTTATTTAAATAAAATCTATAATAAAAATACGTACCTCGCACGTATTCGCACTCGACGAGCAAGGATTAATAAAAAAATATGTTAGCAGAAAACATAAAAATATAGTGAAAATTTAGGGACTTTACAATCGTGCAACAACTTAACCCATGTGCGAGCAAAGACTAAGCCAAGCTTTGGACGATGGGACCGTACATGCTTTATCAAGCATTTATACGTGCGATGCCTATGACTTAGGCTAATTTCATAGCTTTGTAGAAACATAAACCAACTTTCCTTCTCCCAAGCCATGGGATGAAGGACCGAGTGTCATTTTGAAAGCACGTCGTGCAACGATTCTAAGCTATCGTAGGACCTTTCCATATTCTAACTCAATCAGACCCAACTTTGGATTATTTCCTTAGCTATGTGGATTCGTCTCTTTTATTATCAAGCCTACTTGTGCAGTTGAAAGCTTTCGTTTTATTAGTGTGAAGGCCAAATTGAGGCAAGTTCACCGAAGCCACTCACCTGAGCGAGGAGTTGTCTCGACCGAGCAGGACTTCGAACAGGCCATCACATGGATAAGTCCGAACATCGTTGGCGTTTCGATTCCTCCGATTGAGTTGAGCGGGACGGGACATTACACCTGTACTCCGTCGTCGAATTTTACTTCCATAAAGGATAATTGATCAACCATGCCATGAAACTCACTCAAGTGATCTGTAATGAACGAACCATCCTTGTACCTGAGACCCGTCATCTGTCAGATAAATTATAATTTGTTTACGTCGATTTTCTTCGCATACAAGGATTCCAACTTCTTCCACAATGTCTTTGTGTACTCAATATTGGCATTATGATTATACACATTGTCGTCAACGAACCGCCTGATATACCCACACATTTGTATATGCTCAAAATTTTAGTCCTCATTGGATTTTTCACTGGACTTCTCCGAAGCAAATAGCGGAAGATGCAACTTCTTAACGAATTTAACAAATCTTTTATCTTGCTCTGCCAATAGTAATAATTGGAGCCGTTTAGGTTTATCATGCACACTAGCTTTGTATCCATCTCTTCTACTCGATTTGACTGTCAACACTGACACCTGGCAATCTGTGTTATAACACAACTCTATCAATCACAGCTCTTATACCACTTTGTTTGGAACGATACGCGATAACCGTTTTCCTAAACCGATAGGACCTGACGAGGACCGAAAAGAAGTTGCACAAAGCAAATATCAAAATCACGATGAAATCATAATACAAACACAAAGATATTTATGTAAAAATTCAGATGAAAAAAAACTAGGAACGTTCGGAGTCCAACCCGAAAATGCCTCCACTAATGGAATAAGATACACCGACTCCGTATAAACTTCTTTCCCGATCCACACGGATAACTACAACACATCAATCAGATGGAGGTTGATTACAATGAGTAGAACAAAGATTATCGAAGACAAGATGATGAGAAAGAACCAATGAAGAAATCCTCAAAACGATCTCTCTTCGAAATGATCCCCAAAACTCCAAATCTCTCTATTCTTCTCTTAGATAATTGCAAAAGGAAAACTATCCATTTGATCAGCTCTAATAATGATACATGATGATAGGTTGGGGTTAGAAAATATATATTTAAAGTTCCATAGTTTCGCAAGCATCTGGACCGTTGATATTGATCCAACGGCGTTAATAAAACACCTAATTTCGACTTAGACCCGAAACCAGTATACCGATAATATATCGGTTTCGATGTATCGTGGTATATGGAGAAAATATCCTTTCAAGTCAGAAACTATTCTGGAACAAAATATTGTCAGACCGATATATCGATTGTACACCGGAAGCGACATACCGCCGGTATACCACAAACTCTGATACTGCTCTTCTCCAACATGTTCTGATATGCACTGAATCATGTCACCTTCGTCGCTTTCAACTTCTCGAGTACACGGACTACGCTCGTCGCACTCCGAAATGTTCTCCACCTAAGTTGAGAATTCCACCCAACACCCTCATTACCCAATTGGAGAAAAGTCACAAGAAAAGAGTGGAGGGAAGAGACGGATAAATAATTATATTATCCATTCGTTGAGGGATGGAATTGTTAGTGCCGGGGCACAATTTTTCGATGGAAAACTGAGAATTCGTAACAATTGTAAAAACAATCGTTATTACGTAATACTTCACAGAAGGTACGTAACAGAAATTCCACTAATGCAACACTTCACAGAAGGTGCACAGATTTCTACCAACGCGAACACTTCACCGAAGGTGCGCTAATAGAATTCTGATAAACAAAGAAGGTGATACAACACTTCACAGAAGGTGCACAGATTTCTACCAACGCGAACACTTCACCGAAGGTGCGCTAATAGAATTCTGATAAACGAAGAAGGTGACAGGCGAAAGATGGAAAACTCCTGCTGGGGTGAATGATCACCGTTGCTCAAAGCTTTATTCACCCCACACGAATAGCTGCCAGGAACCAGCAAGTTCGTCGGAGAACTTGGAACACTCTTGCTCTTCTGACTCCTCGGATGAACACGAACTCCCGTGCAAAACTCAACGCAGGTACAATACCTCTCTTCTCTCTCACAGCTTCTAAACACTTGTAAACTTTCTGTCTACTACCTGTGTTTTAGTTCCCTACTGTGAGAGAGAAGGAGAAGACCTTATATAGGCCCCTGCAACAACTGTCAAGTTAGTACAATGTTAGGGACGTGGTAATAACCACCCCGAACACGGAGCAACCGCTCTGAACATGCAAAGACACGTTCTGTCGCAAGTTGTGCCACTCGCGTAACCAGCATGATTTACACTTTACGCACATTATGCACACTGCGTACGCTGTACACACTGCGCACACTGCGCGTACTGAGCTGCGTAACTGGGCCCGCGTAACGAGGCCCGCGTAACGAGGCCCGCGTAACGTGGTGCGCGTAACTGGGCTCGCGTAACAGGCCGCGTAACTGGGCTCGCGTAACGTGCTAAGTGCAAAGTGCGCCAAAAAAATGCCACATTACGCCTCATGAGCCCTTGAGCCCGAGCCCGAGTCCGTGTCCGAGTCCGAGTCGCTAAGCCCCTATGGGGCTTAGCTCCCATGGAAATAAATTTTCCAAGAGCAAAAAGCTAGAAGCTTACCATGGAGCCTTATTCTTACATCTTAATAAAATCACCCACATGGTTCCCACCTTTGGGTCACCACCCATGTGCTCATCCCAACAATACATAGAAGCCTATATATTTTGAGATACCACGAGGTGCATTTCCGATGTGGGACTAAAACTTCACTAAGCATGTAGAGAACAAGTTCTCTACATGTCAAGAATACAAATGCCCCAACAATCCCCCACATATCTCAATATATATGGGTTCGAATGTTCCCCACAGTGACTGTCCATCATGCATTAGGAGAGATGTCGCGATGACTTGAATCTTCCCGCATGGGTTAAACAACAAACTATAATACAATAATGGACTAAGCCTTGAATTCTACACCATAGCTGAAGTTGTTCCCACTCACATAATGTAGTCACATGTACTTCTGGCTATGCACATTAAAGGCCCTGTGCCAGCCTGGTTTCAGTGTATATTTTTGGGCGTCTACAAGTTTACCCTCAAGAGACGGCCTGATATCTTTGTCCATATACTATAGGTGAGTTCATTATAAAGAGACAAGGCATGGAACGCTTTACGCTCCCCTTGCGGTGCTACGCCGCTATGACATGGCCCGAAGCCAAGGCATTACCCCTCCCTGGGAATCACCCCATATCTGGGAACCTTTGTAGTGTCATACTACTGTAGCATGAGGCAATTGCCTCTTTGTAGTGCCAAACTACCCAGCATGAAGCCTTAGGCTCCCTTGCGGTGTTACGCCGCAACGACATGGCTTGCAAGGCCGAAGCTTTATCCCTAACCGGGTACCTCATCGTGGTGTCGTGCCACTGTAACATGAGGAACTCCTCCTCTTTGTAGTGCTGACTACACCCCTCTTTATTTTTAACATACATTATTAGGCTAACTGCCTATTTGCGGTGCTACGCCGTTGTGACTTGGCCTGCAAAGCCGAGGCTTTATCCTATTCCTGGGCAGCACCCCACATATAGTGTTGGGGCATTTGTATTCTTGACATGTAGAGAACTTATTCTCTATATGCTTAGTGAAGTTTTAGTCCCACATCGGAAATACATCATGTGGTATCTCAAAATATATAGGCTTCTATGTATTGTTGGGATGTGCACATGAGTGGTGACCCAAAGGTGGGAACCATGTGGGTGATTTTACTAAGAGGTAAGAATAAGGCTCCATGGTAAGCTTCTAGCTTTTGCCTCTTGGGAAATTTATTTCCATGGGAACTAAGCCCCATAGGGGCTTAGCGACTCGGACTCGGACACGGACTCGGACACGGACTCGGGCTCGGACTCGGGCTCAAGGGCTCATGAGGCGTAATGTGGCATTTTGTTGGCGCCTTAGCCTGAATGCTATGGAAGATTCCCTTACAGAATCCTATTCTAAGAAGACTATCGCTAGAGACATATGGGAGTCTCTAGAAAAACTCTACGAAGAAGATAAGAACCGCAGTAAAATCTTTGTGGTTGAAAGATATCACAAGTGGTTCTTTAAGGACGAAAAGTCTATGCTGCCGCAGGTGAAGGAGTTCCTGAAACTGCGACAGAAGCTGGAAGACGAGGCGATACCCCACCACGACAAGTTTGTTGTTGGAGGGATTGTCTCAAAGCTCCCCGCTGGGTGGAGCAAGTTCTATACAAACATGCATAGGAAGAAGCTGGAGATCACCCTTGAAGATCTCCTGCAGGAAATCTATGTTGAGGACCAGATGCGGGCTTAACTGAAGGTGGACGCACTGTCCAAGCAATTGGCTAACGCCAATCTGGTGCATTCAAGGGAACCAAGGGGAAAGCATGCGGCTTCCCAAAGCAAGAAGAAGGACCTTGACAATCTGAAAGTCAAGGGTACTTCAATAAAGAAGAAGAAGCCAAAGTTCCACTTGGCTTGCTTCAAGTGTGGCAAGAAGGGCCACTTTAAGAATGAGTGCAAAGCAAAAGCCAAGCAATCGGAGCAAGGAGAGCCTAGAAAGGTATCTATGATCACTGATGTTGTTGCTATGATTGCGCAGGTTGATGCGGTAGGAACTGATGCTGACTGGTGGGTAGACACTGGAGCCACCTGCCATGTTTGCTCTAGCAAGGAGTGGTTCACCACCTACACCCCTACTTCTGATGTAGTTATGGTGGCGAACCAGGCACAAGCTGAAGTGCTTGGGATCGGGACAGTGGTATTGAAGCTGACTTCTGGCAAGTCTCTGACGCTTCAAGGCGTGAAGCATGTACCTGCTATCGCCAAGAACCTGATCTCAGGAGGCCTACTCTGTAAAGCAGGCCTCGGGATGGACATCAATGCTGGCCAGATGGTGATGTCTATCAGGAGAACATATTTCGGAAAAGCTTTTTATACCGAAGGAATGTTCAAAATTCAGCTTGTAAATCAGTTCAATGTTGTTAATGCAATCTCTCATTCTGCTTATACTTTTGAGTTGTGGCATAATAGGCTAGGACATGTTCATTCTAAACGAATTAACAGAATGTCTAGTCTAGGGCTTATCTCCAAGTGTGGGGGTAAGGTAGAGAAATGTGAAGTTTGTGCTCAAACTAAGATCACAAGGAAACCCTTTCCTCGGGTTAATCGAAGTACAGATCTTCTGGAGTTAGTACACTCAGATATCTGTGACTTCAAACAGTTCTCTACAAAGGCTGGAATGAAGTATTTCATAACCTTCATCGATGACTTCTCTAAGTATGCGTTCGTCTACTTGCTGAAGACTAAAGACGAAGCATTTGAGAAGTTCAAGGAGTTTAGGGCCGAAGCTGAGCGACAAACTGGACAACAACTCAAAAGAATAAGAAGTCATCGGGGTGGGGAGTACAGGTCTTATAAATTCGCATCGTTCTGCAAAGAACATGAAATTGTCAATGAGACTACGGCTCCGTACTCTCCTCAATCCAACGGAGTAGCTGAAAGGAAGAACAGGACATTGAAAGAAATGATAAACTCAATGCTGTTGACTGCGGGTCTTCCTAAGTGCTACTGGGGAGAAGCTGCACAGACGGCCACTTTTATTCTGAATAGGGTTGTTTGCAAAAACAAAAGTATGAAACTTTATTGATACAAACTTTATAAAGAGATTACAAGAATTCTGGAAAAGTACAACTGTAGGAATCCAATCTAGAAGAAAATTGCTTTATCCCTTGGACGATGTAAACTTTGAAGACGATAGCCTCTGAAGTTGACTTGAAGGCAAAAGCCTCGGAGAATTGAAGGCAAAAGCCTCGGAAGAATGCAGCAGCACTTGGGCAAGAACTCCTGAACTCTCTGATATTTCTGAACTTTAATGTCTGATCCCTCCATCTGATCCCCTTGAATGAAGACTTGAAACTCTATTTATAGAGTTCTGGAAATAACTAATTTTTAGTTATTCTGGATGGCGCAAGTTAGATTGTGCAGGAACTGGATTGCGCAGCATCAGACTGCACAGGCAGTTGTCTGGTCGTGGGCTGACTGTCTTGGACACATGCATCATTTGATTGAAATGCGCATGATCGTGTGAAGACGGTTGCCACGTAACGAGCAATTGATGGCAGAAATACCACGTGTACTTTTGTCAATTGTCAGGATGAAGTGCGCCACATGAATTGCGCTGACTTCGGATTGCGCTGAAATGGATTGCGCAGACACTGGATTGCGCAAGTACTGGATTGCGCTGCATGTACAGCTGTCCTCGAGCGCTGTGCGGCACAATAAACGAACAGTCTCCTCGTTCTTTGTGTTGTCAGTTGTCAAAAAGATTTGATTTTGTCAGATAATGATGACATTGCCACGTCAGCCTGCACACTTGAAAGTGTGTGCAGTCCGGTGTGCGCAATCGGAATGATGCGCAATCTGATGTCTCCGCAGTTCATTTGAAAGTTGTATTTCTTGATTTTCTGACTTTGTTGATAGGTGCAACTTGATTTTTTAGGACCTACAAGACCCCCTTCAAAGTTTTCGAAAGTTGAATTTATTCAAAGTTTCGAAATACTTTGAATTTCAAAATTTAAAATCAAGTTGCGCATGAGCTGTCTGCGCAATCGGATGAGTCGATCCAACTTTTTTGGCGCAGTCTGAGGCAGCCGTTACTCTTTGAAAAACTATAAATAGTTCTCTTCAATATTCATTTCATTCTTTACTTTGCTTTTGTGATTTAAGAGAGAAGTCTCGAGCCTATTCCTCCTTTCTTCTCCATCGAATCTCCATGGCTCCCAAGCGTTCTTCCGCCGCTGCCAAGGGCAAGGCCCCCGCCGAGCCTTCGGCTAGGGTTGCACGACGTCCTTCTCGACATGTGACTGCGCATCCTGCTTTGTAAGGTAGATGATTCAATCGAAAACTCTTTTTAGAGTTTTTTAACTTCACTGATCTTCAAAATCCATCTCTTTTTAGAGATGTGATCATATTGCGCCATCCTTTTTAGGGTCTTGGTTGCACGAACTAGTTATTCTTCATTTTTATGAAAAATACTTTCTTGCGGAATCGGTTGAACTGCGCTGGCAAAAGTCAGCACAATCTGCTGATTTGCACAGGATTGCCAGCGCAATCTGATGCTGGCGCAAACTGATGGATGCGCAATCTGATGGTTGCGCAGTCTGATGGTTGCGCAATCTGATGGTTGTGTCCTTGATTTTTTCTTGTGCTGAATTTTTGTTTTCTCTGTTTGATGCAGTTAATACCAGAGAAGATCCAGGGTATGAGAACTTTGTAGGAACTCTTTCAGAATCGGAATTCAAAGAAGACCTGTCCCATGCGCACTTTCCACAGTATGATCTGCCAGCTTTCCGCCAAGTTATCTTGGTAACCCAAGATAATGAAACCTTGTTATGTCTGATGAATAGGCAACCTTTGGAGTCGGCAGATGCCATCATTCACAAGAAGCCCCTATTTCTGTTTGGCGAAGCTTTTGAGAAGAGCTCTCAGCCGAGGCCACGGATGGAAGAACGGATTGTCTAACAGAAAGACAAGACAATCTCGATACCAGATGTCTCCCGCTGTCTCCCCTTATCTCGATATGCTCATGCAAGCTATCCGAGGAAAATGGAATGGAATCTCACACCTTTTCAGGATGCCCGTCCAGGAAAGATTTATGTGAAGAAAGGGCCTAACAAGAAAGACATGTTCTACAGTTCTTCGGAACGATACAGTGTCTTGCTCAGAGGTTTAAAGCCCGGTTGTATTTTGCCAGAAAATTCTTCTTTGTTATTGCCCGTGAGAGTTCCAATATTCGCGAATGAGTTCGCGAAGGTCGAAGGGAGGTATCCAGATCAAGACCTCAGATTAACTGGACTGGTGAACCCAGACTATAAGAGATGGAGTTGTATAGCAAACTGGATTTTGACTAAGTTTGAAGACAAACTTCAGCTGATTAACTTGTATCAAGCAGTGCATGCCACTGTTTACGATTTTGCCCCCAATCCGTATCTATTTCTGGCTCTAGCAGAAAGATACAACTACAGGACAGGGACTTTTATGACTCCCTGCGGAGAGATCGGGTTTGCCCTTCACGAGATGCAGTACATCTCTTACCTGCCGATGGGGGATGCCCCGTATGAGGAATTTGTTCCAACTAATGATGAGTTGGACAAACTTCGAAAAGAGAACGCAGCCATGGTAGAAGTTTTTGAAGAACTGCTGTGTCATTATAAAATCTGCTCTTTGTTTTACAAAAGTGGTACATCTGGTACCTGCTATTCATCCAAATGGTTGCCTTATCTATTCCTCAACCATATTGAAGAAAAGAAGACCAAGGAATATGACAACTGCAATCCCGACTTCTTTAAACCACTGAGCAGCACTGAGGTGGTGAAGTTAATGGAGAGAAGTGGTGACTTGGATGTCAAGATCAAGGACGATCATCAATGTCCTCCTCTAAAGAAAGGAGACATTCTCGAGAGTTATATGAGAGTGGGATATCGATTTATGTCAAAAGAAGCCCAACTGGCAGGTTTTTTTGACATACTGGCTCCGTCGTTTCGTCGTTCCTGGAGCAAGTGCCGTAGACCGCTTCCATCGCGGTGTTCTTTTTGCTGCCGTTCGATTAATCTTCGGCTACAAGATGGATCTCTTATCGGCGATGACTTGTAGAATGAACGCCAGTCTCCGTCTGTACGTCGAATTGATGCTGAAAGCTAAGGGCGAGAAAGAGTTTCCTCGGCTAGAATTGTCGTATACTTATCTGTTCGGGTGGTTGCTTCTACACCATCCTACTTTGATGGACCCCGACATGGGACCAGTCAGCGACAGCTTTTTGCGAAAATTCTTCCACGGTAAGTGGAAATACACTTCTTTGAGAGATTGCAGATATGCTTTGAACCTTGGCAAAGGATGGAACTTCTATTGCACTCCTCCTCCTGTCGGATATGAACAAATGCCGACCAACATGGTTGACTCAAAGATGCAACCTTTGAGCCGTACAGCTTTTGATTGGTTGAAGACAATTCGTCCATCCCACTTGGTATATCGGTTTGAAGAAGAATGTTACTTGGAGCCATATCTTCCCAGTCGGTTTGCTCGGCAGTTTAGATATGACCAATTCCACGTAGGTAATGCTATCTCATGCCTACAAGGAAAAGGTTTCTTGATAGATGGAGCCCGAGCTTGGGCTTATTACAACGTTCGAGATACGAAAGTAACGTTCTCGATGCCGGTGAATAGTAATCATGGCCCTCGTATGCTGTTCACATATTCGGTGTTTTATACATCATCGAACACTTTTGTCGAGAACTTCAATCTTGCGGATAGCTTCGCGTCTGCAACGAGATTGAAGAAGGGAGGAGTCATCATGTCACTTCCAGGTAATGATGAGGTGCATGAGCCAGTGGATGCACCCTTAGAAGTTTCGAGGGACGTTATGTTCCCTGAAGAGATTAACGCACCACTGCGTGTTTCTTTGAAGGTTACTAAATCTCCGGCCAAGAAGAGAAGGAGAGAGGAGCCTTCCGTCCCAGCTGCGAAGAAGAAACTGATCTTGGATCATTCTTCAGAAAAGATTACTACCAGATCTCAATCTCGGCAGCTGGCCGAGACAATTCAGCAGGAAGAAGCTGCCACACCGACCTCTGTTCAAAAAAAAGTCGAGGCAATAAACGTAGAGAGTCCTGAGAGACCTCTGCATAGGAAGAAAAGGTTGGTCCGCAGAAGACAAGTTTTGTCTTCGATCGTGATAGACGCTGCAGCGGGACTCACCATGCCCTCTCCCACTCCTGTTTCTGAGACTGGACATAAAACTCCTAGTCCAAAACAGAGGAAGGATATTGAGGAGAGAGAAGAGATCGACCGGAGAGATGAGGCCATAGAGCCTAGAGACAATATTGCAGAAACAGAGCATGAACCTTTACAATCTCCATTGCCAACAGCAGCGGAAACTCATATTTCTGCCACACCGGGAGCAACCCTTGCGGAAGAAGATCGTTTGATGATCGAAGCTTTATATGGCTGTGACTTCGGTTATCAAGAAGAAGCTGATCATGCCGCTGATGCTGATAGTGAAGAGGCTCCCGAGGACAGCGAGAACGAGGAGAGCACCTCATCAGAAGCTGCTGATGAGACACGAAATCCGGAAGAGAATGTTGAAATCCAGACATCCCCTCGAGATACTCTGACTCCTGAAAAGGAGGCTGAGGTGTCGAGATCTCCGGAGAAGATTGCTGATGAAGAGGTGGATTTGGAGGAAACTCCAGTTGCTGCTCTCGAAGGTATTGTAATGAAATTAGCGATCTTCTTTTAATAAATAACTTGATAGCTAACATCGTTACTTTTATCCATACAGAACCCGGATCCTCTTCTGCTCCTCCAACATGCATGGACATAGTACTGGCAACGACAATTGCCAGTAGCAGCCGCCATTTATCTTGTGGCTCTGAAGCAGAAAGTAGCCAGGCCATAGTGTCTGAGGCTACTTCTGCTCAGCTAAAGTCTGTTCCTGCAGATGATATGCCTGTTGCTGGATCGAACCAAGGTAAGACTGTTTTCACTTTCGATTCTTTTTGACAATAACAAATGACAGGCAGAATGACAATATTTAATTTTGCAGAGGAACAACCAGGAGGAGCAACTAGCTCCACTTTGGTTCCCTTATTCAAAGAGCCTGCTGTTCAGATACGAGAAATTGAGCGTCCTGCTGATTCGTCATCAACAGGAGTAGCTGCGACTCCTGGTGCTCTGGCGATTAATCAGCTTGTCATCCAATCATTCACCAAATGCTTCTTCGAGTCCTTGGGACCTCTGATCAATAGAATGATGGACAAAGAAGACGCTAATTTTTACATGGTTAGAGGTCCGACCTCTTTCTTGGTGAAGGCCATCCGGGAGCAAGGTGATGAGGCTCAGGCCACTTTCCTTGACCATGTATTGAATGAGCTGGAAATCTCCATAAAGAACTATAAAGATCTCAACAAAGGGGAAGTGGAACCTTTAGTGCAGGCAGAGTTTGAACAAATGGCTCAGGTAGCTGAAATTGAAAGAGTGAATCTCCAGAACCTCTTGGATGCCTATACTACTAAATCTGCTGAATATAATTCCAAGTTGGAATCGGTGATCTAAACTGCTGAGAGAAGAGAGAGAAGGATTGCCGAGCTGAGAGTGGAGATTGCTCGTCTCGAAGAGGAATTGGAAAATAAAGTTACAGAGCATCAGACTGCAGTCCAACAAATAGATGTTCTAACTCAGGAAAGAAATGAGTATGTAACAGCTCATGATGCGGAAATCACTCGCCGAATGGTAACCATGCCCGTTTTTAATAAAGAATCTGGGATGGAAGAGGCCAGGAGGAGAGTGATGGCATCTCATGAAGAACGGTTGCAGATTTTGAAACAACAGATTGCTAATCTGATGATGCCTCCGTCTCAGTAGAAAGAACATCTTGTATCTTTTTGTCTTTCTTTATGCTATGTATGTAATGTCTTAAATTTTGATCAATAAAAGACATTTTGTTGTGGCTCTATTATTTCTTGCATATCTTATTCAGATATAAATAATAGCGATAGAAAATATATTCAGAGGTGCAGGACATGATATATTTCTTTGTAGAAAATAATTATATTCATTATATCTGCTCAGAGGTAATGTGGACGTGGCAGAATATAATTTTTTGAATATTATTACTTCAAAATAGACAACTTAATCGAAGACGACAAGTTGCTGATATGGACAATGAAAAAAGGTGTGAATAAAATAAATGAACGAAATGAATCGTCAGGATGAACGGATGGACCGTCAAATGAATTGAATGAACGGGTGAACCGTCGGATGAATGTGAATGAACAGATGAACCGTCTGATGAACGGATGAACCGTCTGATGAACGGATGAACCGTCTGATGAACGGATGAACCGTCGGATGATGATAATGAACAGGCGAACCGTCAGATGATGATAATGAACGGATGAACCGTCTGATATTAATGAATGATAATGAACGGGCGAACAGTCAGATGATGATAAACGATCGGGCGAACCGTCAGATGATGATAATGAACGGATGAACCGTCTGACATTAATGAATGATAATGAACGGGCGAACCGTCAGATGATGATGAACGATCGGGCGAACCGTCAGATGAATATGAATGAACGGACGAACCGTTAGATGATGATGAATGTGTCGTTTCGTTGTCTTGAGAATCTCTGCCTATAAATAGAACAGAAATCTGTAAGGAATGATCATTTCCACTTTTCAACATAAAGATGTCGTCCGGAGATGCATCCAAGAAGGCTGAAATCACCCCAAAGGTTGAAGCGGGCATTGAAGAACGTCTTGCCGAACCAGTCCAGCCAAAGCAGACGAAAGCAGGCGAAGGTTCGTCCGCACCCAAACCACCGCGAGATATCCTAGATTTTCTGCTTGAACCAGGGAAGACTGAAGAGGAAGAGACCATGAGAATGGCTGCCTGCAAGTTCCTGATGGGCTCGAGCAAAGAAGTCCTCAGTTCTTTTGCTGATTATGTCTTTGATAAGGACGGCAGTGGTCCGCGTCCTAATGTTGAGAAAGACGATAGCGACCTTCCTTGATATCATGTAACATCATTTATGATGAAATAAAAATCAAAATTTATTTATGAATTGTCTGATCATATTTACATAAATTTTTGTTATATTTATACATAATATTTCTTGAGGAATTTGCCATTGATAGGCATCATTGCAACTCGACCATCTAACTCTGAAAGTTGATAGGCTCCATTTGAAAAGACTTTGCTGACAACATAAGGCCCTTCCCACTTCGCATCAAACTTGCCTTTGCTCAAGTGAGTCATTGTCATAGGACGTCTTACTGTTAGAACAAGTTCTCCTTGCTGAAAAGCTCTGACTTTAACTTTGCGGTTGAAAGTTTTCGATATACGGGCTTGATATAGCTCAATATGCTGTTGAGCTAATAGCCGCTTCTCATCGAGCGCTTCTAATTCTTGAAGTCGAAGAATATCGTTGTTCTCTGTAGTAAGTTCATTAGCAATGGCAATCCTTAAAGAAGGAATTTGAAGTTCCAGAGGAAGAACTGCTTCACAACCATACACCAGAGAGAAAAGTGTAAAGCCTGTGGGATTGCAGACCGTAGTACGGTAGGCCCAAAGACATTCACCAAGCTTTTCGCTCCAATTCCGTTTGTTAGTGGATACAAACTTTTTGAGGAGCTTGATAATGGTTTTATTGAAAGCTTCAGCTAATCCGTTAGCAGCAGGAATATAGGCTGTAGAAGCAACATTGTCAATCCGATGATCATTGCAGAATCTCGTAAACTTCTGGCTGATGAATTGTAGTCCATTGTCGTGGATGATCCTTCGAGGTACACCAAATCGATTGATGACATGGTGTTTGACGAAGTTAATGACACTGCTAGTCTTGACTTCAGCCAGAGGTATAGCTTCAGCCCACTTTGAGAAGTAATCGGTTATTGCCAGTATGAACCGATGTCCTCTAGAAGAAGGAGGATTGATGGGACCAATGATGTCCATACCCCAAGCTTCGAAAGGCCAGGAGGCAGCCGTCGGATGTAAGAACTCCGATGGTTGATGAATAAAATCTGCGTGGATTTGACAAGCTCGACATTTTCTCGTATATTCGATGGCATCAGATACCATAGAGGGCCAGTAGTAACCCATGCGTCGAATGCGATCCTGTAGCTTAGGACCGGGTTGATGTGCTCCGCAGACACCGTCGTGAGCTTCATACAATACTTGCTTTGCTTCGTCGCCAGCAAGACAGCGCAAGAGTAGGCCGTCATAAGTCCGCCGATAAAGAATCTTGGTAGTCTGATTGTAATAGAATCGGAGAGACCGCCGACGAACACTCGTAGCCTCCTTGGGATCTTCAGGGAGTATGTCATGAACTACGAAGTCGATGAAGGGAATTCTCCAATCTTCATTGATAACATTGACTTCAGTGAGATTACTGAATTCAATATTACGATTGTTTTCGACGCAGAACAAATCTCGATTAGAGATGACCACCACTTGTTGTCTCCTGATAGGGATGGCCAGGACTGCTGCAAGATTAGCCAAAGCATCTGCCTCAGTATTGCAAGCTCGACGAACATATTCGATGAAGAAAGCTTTAAATGATGTAGCCAAGTTGATTGCCACTTCACAGTAAGGTACTAGATCTTGATGGCGAACTTCATAAGTCCCTCTAACCTGGTTAACAACCAGCTTGGAGTCACCATAGACTTCCAGATACTCGACGTCTAGTTGTTTGGCTAGCTGAAGGCCAATGAGTAGAGCATTGTATTCTGCTACGTTGTTGGAGCATGGTTCATCTAAAGAATAGGCTCTTTGGATAGTTGATCCGTCTGGAGAGACGAGAACAACTCCAACTTCTGCGACGATGGCACCATTGGGTCCAATCCTGGATGCACCATCAAAGAATAGTCGCCAAGTAGGAAATTCTTCGGAGACCAAATTTGATTCCAAAGTCTCGTCTGGAATTTCATCATAAAGTTTAGATGTTTCTGGCACAGGATGAGCTGCTAAGAAATCTGCCAGGGCTTGACCTTTGACAGACTTTTGAGGAACATATACCATGTCATATTGGGCTAGCAAAATGGCCCACGTAGCCAACCGAGAGTTGAGTGTGCTGGGCTTTTTCATGAGTACCCGAAGAGGATTAACTCGGGATATGACAAGAATAGTTTGGCCAATGATATAATGCCTCATCTTTTGAACAGCGAACATAAGAGCTAGGCACTCTTTTTCGACCGGACTATAACGGTGTTCAGCACCAATCATAGTACGACTGAGATAATAGATGGCTTGTTCATGGCCTTCTTTGTTCTTTTGGGCAAGTAAAGCACCCAATGAGTGATCCATAGCACGGACATACATTAAGAATGGTATGCCAGAGATTGGTGGCACCAGGACTGGTAGATTCATGAGATACCGCTTTATGTCGTCAAATGCTCGTTGACATTCTTCAGTCCAAACGAAAGATACACCCTTCTTCATGAGTTGAGTGAATGGTCTGCAGCATCCAGACAGATTCGAAATAAATCTCCTGATGTACGCAAGTCGACCTTGGAATCCTCGTAGCTCTTTTAGGTTGCGTGGAGGACGCATCTCTTGAATGGCTTTGATCTTCTCGGGATCCACGTGTATACCCTTAGAGGTAATGACGAAGCTGAGAAATTTGCCACTAGAGACACCCAAGAATGACTTGGTGGGATTCATTTTGAGTTGGTGTTGGCGCATGAGATTGAAGATAGTTCTCAAGTCTTGGATGTGATCTTCATTCAGACGACTTTTGACAGCAATATCATCAACGTAGCATTCGACAGTCTTGCGTAGATGATCTCGAAAGATGGTACTCATTGCTCGTTGGTATATTGCACCAGCATTTTTGAGACCAAACGGCATAACAGTATAGCAGTAGACTCCACGAGGAGTACGGAAAGAAGTATGCTTCTCATCTTCAGGATGCATCTGAATCTGATTGTATCCGGAGAATCCGTCCATAAAAGATATTCTGTCGAACCCACAGGTGTTGTCGATCATGACGTCCGTGATAGGGAGAGGAAATTTGTCTTTTGGACATGCTTCATTAAGATCCCGGAAGTCGATGCAGACTCGAACTTTGCCGATTTTCTTTAGAACTGGGACAACATTAGCTACCCAATCAGGATGCTGCTCTTCTCGAATAAAGCCACAAGCGATGAGCTTCTTGACTTCATCGTCGATTGCGTCCATCATTTTTGGCTTGAAATGCCGTTGTTGTTGTTTGACCGGTTTTGCATTCGGCAGGATGTTCAGCTTGTAAGTAGCAACTTTGGGATCTAGTCCTGGCATGTCTTCATAACTCCAGGCAAAGACATCAATGTATTCTTTAATCAGAAGAATTAATTCTTGTTTGTCTACCTCTGGGAGGTTCTTGCTGATGAATATTGGACGAGGTGACCCGCTCTCTCCTACGTCAATTTGAACTAATTGATCTTCGGTAGGAGGTTCTCTTTATTCGAATCGGAGTTCCCATTGGGTATCCATTCGCTGAGCCCAAGGATCTGTTTCAGAACTTTCTTCAACATCCTCGTCATAACCTTCTGGAAGCTCAACGGAGACCATGTTAGAAGATACAGTCAGTCGATGAACTTGACCAATGCTGGTGTCAGAATCCCACGATCTGGAATCAGAAGAGTTAGAACGTTCCTCACTATCGAATTCAGAGCCTGCTGGGGATAACATCGAAGGAGAAGCATATCCGAGACCTCTTTTGGTCCTGCTGTAGTACATCTCTGACTTTCCTTTCGGAACAGCCGTACGGAGAGGAGTTTTTCTATCCTTACCGTAGTTGAGGCCACTCTTGAAGTCGTAACCCATCTTTCGGATGATATCTTTTGATTGCTGACTGTAACGACGGAATTGAAGATGCCCCGTGTCGTTGACTTTGCTATCATCCGTATAACTGAATTATTGTTCCGGTCTTTTACTAAAGAGTATTGGCTTTTCGCCTTTCTTACGAGCAGGAACAATACGATATGAATCCTTTGAGTGTTCACATGAAACTTTTGTTTGAAGAGATTGCACAACTTCCATTGTAAAAGACTGATAGCTATCTAACATATCCAAATAGCATTTAGTATGATAAATGACATCAGTATACTGGAAAGTAGGTACTTTTTCATTGATTTGTATATTGGTATTTACAGCAGGACCTTTAGCCTTAGTAGGCTTGGTCAAATTGATTACAAGAGGGAGAGAAGAAGAACGTGGAGGAGGATTGGCTTTGTTACGACGGAGGTCGATAACAAGCGGCTCAGAGGAGGTGAGCTCCCTTTTGTCCTTGTTATGAGATAGATTGGTAACAAGTGGCTCAGAAGAAGTGAGCTGCTTTTTATCCTTGTTACGACGTAAGTCGATAACAAGCGGCTCAGAAGAGGTGAGCTCCCTTTGATCTTGATCATCACCAGTAGATTACTTTTGAACTGGCAAGTGAATAGCCAGTGGTTTAGAGGATTGAGGATGGGAAACACGCCCTTTGACAGGGATGATGAGGGTATCATTAGGCATTGTTTCTTGCTCTTCTTCAGTATCCAGAGACAGGACAACCTTCATGAATTTGTCCTTGTACATACGTGCATCATTGCAGTATGCTTCAATGCCTTTAAAAGGATAGAGATCAGCAACCTCCTTTTGCACCTCTCCATTGTCATCCACATATTTAAAACATTGATGGAGAGTCGAAGGGACAATGTTATGCTCGTGCAGAAATGGTCTTCCCAGCAAAGCATTGTAAGAACAACCATGGTTATCAATGATGTAGAAGGTAACCTTCGTGCGAAGATTGCCTATTTGGAGTTTTAGGCGAATCTTGCCCAGAGGCTCACTCCTTCCCTGGTTGAACCCGAGAATAGTGGTGATTGTACTGGAAAGACTATGCACTGGAATCTTCAGCGCATCCAACATTGTCTTTAGCATAATGCTGAGGGCAGACCCTGGATCTATCAGAATACGATCGACTTTCATCGAGTCGACATATCCTGTATAGTAGAGAGGACGATCGTGCCTGTTGTCTTCCATCAACATGTCATCTTGAGTGAAAGTTATGTTTGGAATTAACTCCAACACACTATGACAATGAAGGCAAGAGACTGGTTCTGCTTCTGGCTTCTTAAGCAGGGCTAGACAGGTTTCTGCTTGCATGAGAGCCTCGCTCAGAGTTTCCCGAGTCTCTTTGGAGAGGCGCAAGAGCTCGAAGATGGACAGCCGGGCTGGTGTATTGGCTAACTGAGCTAAGATGTCAAAGTTGTAAGGCTTTTCAAGTCCAGAAGGAGATGACTTCTTCAAAGGTTTGTCAAAGCGGACTTGTTGTTTGCCTTTGTCAACGACCATTGGCTTGGGAGGAATAGACACTACAACCGGTGAAGATGCAGTAGGAATATCTTCAGTAGAAGCAGGCTGCACTGGAGCAGGCTCAGAAGAAGAAGAAGCAGGATTCTCTTGGGTTTCGGGGTAATCCTTCAGATAGGCTTTCCCTGATCTGGTCCCAGCAAGATTTCTTCATCAACTATGGGGTCAAAAGACACCATATTGCATATCTTTGTCTTGCCTTTGGAACGATCTTTCTTCTTGGAGGAAGAGGAAACTTCGAACTCTGAAGCAAGATCCGGATGAATCCACATAATCTCGCCATTGTCAAGAGACAAGGGGACGAGACCTTCACTTCGAGGAGGAGGGAGATTCTCGATCTCGAGAGTAACTTTAGGAATAGGAATGACGCCAAGCTGCACCATCTGGGGCGGGAGGTCACCAAATTGAACTGAGACCATATTTGCAGTAACGGTCTTCTCGTCTTGCTGCAGAGTGACAACACCAGCGTTGACCAGCTCCTGAATTTTGCCTTTGAGCACATAACATGCTCGAGTAGGATGTCCGATGAATCTGTGATAGACACAGTACTTAGGATGATCAGTCTTACCGACTTCATCGGGCTTCTTAGGATCTGGAAGTTGGATTTTATTGCTTTTGATCAAGCAATCAAAGATACTAGCAGTGTCATTCTCATCAAAGGAATATTCTACTTTAGGATGAGGTTCCCTTGGTGGAGGTGCAGAAGGAGTGGAAGTGGACGTAGGGGGAGCTACGTTGACCGCCAGAGATTCTTTGTTCTTGTTCAAATTGATGTTCAAAGTTTCTTTTGCTTTGCGGTTGTTCTGGCGATTGCCACCACCTGATGTTTGATGTTCATCCCGGTCGGGGTTAGACATCTGTACCCCTAGCTGCTTGAATTTGTCAGCGCTAACTTCAGCTGCTTTAGCGTTGACAATGAAAGATGGCCAATCTTGGAATTGAGTAGACCCCGTCCACATACTGATGATAGACAAAAGATTTGCCTTGCAAGTGTCTATGGTGACAGCGGCCGGAGTTCCTGTAGGCATTTTCAAAGCTTCCCGGCGGAACCTTTCAATGAAACTCTCAGCAGTTTCATTATGTCTTTGTTTGATTTTGTTGAGGGCTGACATAGTCATGTCATTGATTCCCTCATAGAATCGTTCCAAGAAGATTTGTTTTAAGCCAGAGAAGGAGGTGATACAACCATCGGGCAAACTTCTGTACCAATCGTATGCTACGCCAGCTAAACAGCCGACGAATACTCTGGTAAGAAGAGCGTCATTTGGTTGAAGTTGGACAGTCATAACCTCAAAGTGGTTAATGAACTGACTGGGAGATGTGCTGCCATCAAACAGCGAAATGGTTGGGATCTTTTACTTCGGAGGAAATGGAACTTCCTTCCATTCGACTGGGTAAGGCTGCTTGATCCCCAACCTTTGCAAGTTGTCCTTCTCCTTGAAAGCTTCGAACTGAGTTCGTAAGAGCTTGACAGCTTCATTGGCATCTTCTACTGATGTAGAAGGAGCAGGCTGAACCACGGTGTTAGGAGGAGGAACAGCATGATAAGCACTACCCCCAGCACCTGACTGACTGGGTGTAGGTTGGACTTGTACAGGAGGTACTTGAGTATGTGCTACCCCCAGTCCAGCAATGACAGGCACTGATGATGCTATGATTTCAGGATTTGTAGGTAGCACAGTCGGTGGCACTGTGTACTGGGCCACAATGATGGAATGCATACTTGCGACCATTTCAGCCATGGTCTTTAGCTTATCTTCTAGTGCAGCTATTCTTTGTTCTTGGCTGGCTGAACTGGAAGCGTCGGGATCTTCATTGACAACATAAGCTGTCACTTTCCTGGGTACAGTGGAGGACACCGTTTGTTCTGAGCTTTTGCTGTATGCATCGTAGTCGGAGAAAGAATCATCTCCTGAGTGAGAAGAAAGGAAACGACCAGAAGGATCTTGAAGATTCATTTGACCGATTGTATCTTGGCTTCGGGAACGGGTGTGTTGGAAAACTCCTTCAGAAGATTCTTGAAGTAGATCCAAATACCGCTGGCTTGGCTTGCGAGGTTTCCCGTGCTTAGAGCACTTCCTACCCCCAGTGTCTCTGGAAGTCATGTTGACGGAGGCGTACAAAACCTCGTCTTCATCCTCAGACATAGGTTCAGAGTTAGGAAAGTTCAGACAATCGAAGACAGATCGTCTTGTTATTTGGCAACAACAATTGATGACAACTTTGTGGTTACAGTGATGTCCAAGTGGTTGCACTGAGGATATTGGGATGTTGTCCCGTTTTTCCTTGAGGTGTTTTCGGAGATCAGGAACAGCAACGGGACGAGGAAAAGTTCGAGGGATATGTTCTTTGATAACATTCGGAACATGGTTCCGGTTCTTCAAATGTTTTGTTCCTTGAGTATACAGGGAAGTACTTATTTCATTAGCATAAGTGTCCGGATTCTTGATCCTGGAAGTTTGCTTCTGATGATGTTTGGTTTTCGGCATTGGTTGTTTACGTTTCACCGAAGCAGGCCTGTTGAGATAAGTTCTTAAATCAGCAAACTCACCCCCAGGGGTTTCCGTCTGAGATACCAGTAATTTTTCCTGTCTTGAACGGGAGATTTTGAGGGTTGGGAGATCTTGGAACTCTGCTACCGGAGTAGGCAGAATACCTCTCTGATCAGTACAAATTCTTTTAACATGGAGAGAAGAATCCTTGTTTAAAAGAGTTTTTGTACTGACTGATGCCGAGGCACGTTCAGATTGATCTTCAACGGTAAAAACCGAGAAAGATTGAGAAAAGACCAAAGGGCATTTTCCTTTGTTTTGGAAAGAAGGGTTAGCTAAAGAGCGTTTCCCTCTGTTGTCTTCCATGTCAAGGGACGAGGAAGTTTGAGAAAAGACCAAAGGGCCTTTTCCTTTGATTTGAAGAGTAGGAGGAATAGCCAAAAGACTACCCCCAATGGATTGCGCAGGAGCAACTGGGTGTTTGAGAGGAGCAGTACTCTTCCCCTTGTTGTGAGAAGAAGAGAGATTAGCCAAAGGGCTGTCTCACTTGGATTGCGCAGACATGGTTTGCGCATGAGTGGATGGCGCACTAGCAGGTTGCGTAGGAGAGTCTTTGGCAGATGACTTTCTGGTTCTGGCCACAGACACTGTGGTTTGCGCATCAGGGGTTCTGGCCACAGAGTGTTTGGGGTGCACTCTAGTTGCTGGAGTGTTGGTTTGCGCAGGAAGATTGGCAGCCAACTGCGCCAGCGGCAGAGGAGTCTTATACTTTGACAAGGCAGCATAAGAAGTCTTCTGTGTACTGGCAACAGCAGATTGCGCATTTGTGACAGAGACAGATTGTACAACAGTCTTAGTGGCAGCACTGTAGGCTGTGCAGCAGATTGCGCAGCAGGCTTCTTGGCAGACTGCGCAGCAGTCTTGCTGGCAGAGTTAATAGACTGCGCAGCAGTCTTGGAGACCCACACTGGGAGCACTTTGCTCGTGGCAGAAGTTGTTGCAGTGTGGGGAGTGGTCTTGGAGTTGATCATGGCTTCGTAGGCCGTCTGGTTGACTTTCACAACCAGCGTCTTCTGCGTCTTCCCGATAGACGCAACGTCACATTGAGTTGTCACTTCCTCGTCGGAGGAGAAAGTCGTCCCCAGCAGAGTCGCCATTTTGTTTGTAAAAACAAAAGTATGAAACTTTATTGATACAAACTTTGTAAAGAGATTACAAGAATTCTGGGAAAGTACAACTGTAGGAATCCAATCTAGAAGGCGATTGCTTTATCCCTTGGACGATGTGAACTTTGAAGACGGTAGCCTCTGAAGTTGACTTGAAGGCAAAAGCCTCGGAGAATTGAAGGCAAAAGCCTCGGAAGAATGCAGCAGCACTTGGGCAAGAACTCCTGAACTCTCTGATATTTCTGAACTTTAATGTCTGATCCCTCCATCTGATCCCCTTGAATGAAGACTTGAAACTCTATTTATAGAGTTCTGGAAATAACTAATTTTTAGTTATTCTGGATGGCGCAAGTTGGATTACGCAGGAACTGGATTGCGCAGCATCAGACTGCGCAGGCAGTTGTCTGGTCGTGGGCTGACTGTCTTGGACATATGGCATCATTTGATTGAAATGCGCATGATCATGTGAAGACGGTTGCCACGTAACGAGCAATTGATGGCAGGAATGCCACGTGTACTTTTGTCAATTGTCAGGATGAAGTGCGCCACATGAATTGCGCTGACTTCGGATTGCGCTGAAATGGATTACGCAGACACTGGATTGCGCAAGCACTGGATTGCGCTGCATGTACAGCTGTCCTCGAGCGCTGTACGGCACAATAAACGAATAGTCTCCTCGTTCTTTGTGCTGTCAGTTGTCAGAAAGATTTGATTTTGTCAGATAATGATGACATTGCCACGTCAGCCTGTGTAGTTGAAAGTGTGCGCAGTCCGGTGTGCGCAATCGGAATGATGCGCAATCTGATGTCTGCGCAGTTTATTTAAAAGTTGTATTTCTTGATTTTCTGACTTTGTTGATAGGTGCAACTTGATTTTTTAGGACCTACAAGGGTGCCTCATGCAACTTCTGACATTATTCCTCATGAACTCTGGTTCAAAGTCAGACCTAACTTGAATGTCATTCGAGTGTGGGGGTGTCTGGCATATGTCAAGCTTCTAGATCTGAAGATTCAGAAGCTTGGGACAAGAACTACTAAGACGATCTTCTTGGGGTATGCCGAGAAGCGTGATGCTCGGAGATTTCTTGATATTGAGTCAAATCATATCATTGAATCTCGCGACGCAGAATATTTTGAAGACAAATTTGAAAGGCACAAGAATATTGTTCTTGCGGATGTTCCGGAGAATAATGAGGGTGCGCAGGTCTTCAATGAAGATGTGGTCCAAGAAGATGTTGTTGTTGAAACAACTGTTGAACCAGATCTCGCTGAGCCATCAACGAAGCGAGTAAGGAGGCCGAAGGACTTCGGAAGCGACTTTGTCACCATGTGGAAGCAGATCTGCTTACCTATGATGAGGCGATGAAGACCAGAGACGCAGTTTTCTGGAGGGAGGCGATTGACAATGAAATTGAATCCATCACCTCCAATAACACTTGGGTGTTGGTTGATCATCCTGAAGGAGCAAAATCCATCGGATGCAAATGGATCTTCAAGAAGAAGATGAAAGCAGACAGAACTATTGACAAGTTCAAGGCCAGGCTAGTAGCCAAGGGGTTTTCTCAGAAGCAGGGAATTGACTACTTTGACACGTATGCTCCAGTAGCCCGGATGACTACCATCAGAATGTTGATTTCTCTCGCAGCGATACATAAGATGGTGATACATCAGATGGATGTGAAAACGGCTTTCCTAAATGGCGAGCTGACCGAAGAGATTTATATGCAACAACCAGAGGGATTTGTCGTCAAGAGACTTGAAGACAAAGTCTGCAAGTTGGTGAAATCTTTGTACGGACTTAAACATGCTCCCAAGATGTGGCATGAGAAATTTGACAAGGTTATAAGGTCAAATGGCTACATGGTCAGCGAGACGGACAAGTGTGTTTATACGATGTTCGCTGATGGAAGAGGTGTGATCGTTTGTCTGTATGTGGACGACATGCTTATCTTAGGTACGGATATGAGCTGTGTCATGGAGACAAAGAGGTTCATCTCGAGCAAGTTCAGTATGAAGGACTTGGAGGAAGCTGATGTGATCTTAGGGATCAAGATCATCCGGACAGACACTGGACTAGCGCTGTCACAGTCTCATTATATTGAGAAGATGATCACTCGTTATGGGTATCAGGATCTTTCAGGGATCGATACGTCGTAC
The DNA here is from genome assembly GCA_029216955.1 of Iris pallida. NCBI lineage: Eukaryota > Viridiplantae > Streptophyta > Magnoliopsida > Asparagales > Iridaceae > Iris > Iris pallida. The sequence continues at coordinate 1,134,967 of JANAVB010021800.1, forward strand.
AGGTGTGATCTGAAGCTGTAGCCTAATTCAGGGGAAAGCGTCAGACAGCTGGAGTATGCAAGCGTAATCGGGAGTTTGATGTATGCTACTACTGCCACAAGGCCTGACATAGCTTTCGTCGTGGGAATGCTGAGTCGTTTCACGAGCAACCCTGGTGTTGAACACTGGAAGGCTGTGAAACTGATTATGAGATATCTCAAGAAGACTCAGACATATGCACTGTACTATAGCGGAGATCCGCAGGTAGTGTAAGGCTTCAGTGATGCCAGCTGGTGCTCAGATTTGGAGAGCGAGAGGTCCACAGGTGGATATATTTTCACAATGGGTGGAGATGCTATATTATGGAAGCCGAAGAAGCAGACAATGCTCTCGCGGTCATCCATGGAATCTGAGTTCTTTGCACTTGACACTGCAGCCGAGGAAGCAGAATGGCTTCGGGAGCTCATGTATGATCTTTCAGTGGTTTGGGCACAAATACCGACAATACCAATATACTGCGACAATCAGGCGACTGCGGCGGTGGCATCAAATGACCTTTTCAACGGAAAGAAGAGGACTGTGCGGTTAAAGCATATGGCAGTACACGATCTTATTAAGAGAGGTGTAATTGCAGTGATTGATGTTCGGAGTCAGAAAAACTGGCAGATCCGTTCACCAAGGGCCTCAAGCGCCAGCTGGTCGATGACACAACATGTAAAATGGGCTTGAAGGCATTCTGATATTAGTTATTGTATTCCTACCATAAAGTTTTATGCTATTACTTCAAAGATTTATCTACTAGGCATCTAGCTTTTGGTTCAAGGGAGGACCATAAACTGGAAAAATATCTGGAATGGTGGGTACATGTTCTATTGGGCATGGAAAGGTTACGGACCTAAAACCACTGTTGTCTACTGTTGTTTTCTGCGGAAAACGGTTCCTGTGGGAAGGTTGGCTTAATTGTCTTAATGAGTTCTCAGGCAGAGTGAATGCCTGGTGTGCTTTACAGGAAGCACGGTAGAGCAGCACTACAAGGAGTGAAACTCCATGCTACAGTGGGATGACCCCACGATGAGGTTCCTATATGTGGGATGCTGCCCAGGAATAGGATAAAGCCTCGGCTTTGCAGGCCAAGTCACAGCGACGTAGCACCGCAAATAGGCAGTTAGCCTAATGCTGTATGTTAAAAATAAAGAGGGTTGTAGTCAGTACTACAAAGAGGAGGAGTTCCTCATGTTACAGTGGCACGACACCACGATGAGGTACCCGGTTAGGGATAAAGCCTCGGCCTTGCAAGCCATGTCGTTGCGGCGTAAAACCGCAAGGGAGCCTAAGGCTTCATGCTGGGTAGTTTGGCACTACAAAGAGGCAATTGCCTCATGCTACAGTAGTATGACACTACAAAGGTTTCCAGATATGGGGTGATTCCCAGGGAGGGGTAATGCCTTGGCTTCGGGCCATGTCATAGCGACGTAGCACCGCAAGGGGAGCGTAAAGCGTTCCATGCCATGTCTCTTTATAATGAACTCACCTATAGTGTATGGACAGAGATATCAGGCCGTCTCTTAAGGGTAAACATGTAGATGCCCAAAAGTATACACTGAAACCAGGCTAGCATAGGGCCTTTAATGTGCATAGCCAGAAGCACATGTGACTACATTATGTGAGTGGGAACAGCTTCAGCTATGGTGCATAATTCAAGGCTTAGTCCATTCTCGTATTATAGTCTATTGTTTAACCTATGCGGGAAGATTTAAGTCATCGCGACATCTCTCCTAATGCATGATGGACAGTCACTGTGAGGAACACTCGAACCCATATATATTGAGATATGTGAGGGATTGTTGGGGCATTTGTATTCTTGACATGTAGAGAACTTGTTCTCTACATGCTTAGTGAAGTTTTAGTCCCACATCGGAAATGCATCATGTGGTATCTCAACATATATAGGCTTCTATGTATTGTTGGGATGTGCACATGGGTGGTGACCCAAAGGTGGGAACCATGTGGGTGATTTTACTAAGAGGTAAGAATAAGGCTCCATGGTAAGCTTTTTGCTCTTGGAAAATTTATTTCTAAGGGAGCTAAGCCCCATAGGGGATTAGCGACTCGGACTCGAACTCGGGCTCGGGCTCGGACTCGGGCTCAAGGGCTCATGAGACGTAATGTGGCATTTTGTTGGCACACTTTGCACTTAGCACGTCAGCATCATCTCTAGGCACATAATGCGCTTAAGTTGCGCTCGTTACGCGAGCCACTTACGCGGCCACGTTACGCGAGCCCAGTTACGCGGCCTGTAGCCTCCCTTCCCGAAAATCGTTGAAATATTTTTTTATTATTTATTTAATTTAAATGGTGGTTTTAGATTTTTATAAATAATTAAATAGTTAATTATTACGGTAGATGAATTTAGCCATAGTTGAGATTTAGAGTACAAGGTGACTAGGAATCATGGCACGGATAGCTCAGTGGCGTGCTTTGACTAGTGGTTAATCATGGTAGGGGAAGGTCGAGCCATAGTGATGTCCTAACTAAGAAAACCAGGCCAAGTTATAGCATGGACATTATAAATAGTTTAATTATTATTATTAAATTTATTGACTTCGTAGCGACCCGGTTGTACCGAACCAAATCCGAACTGGACCCGAACTGAGCCCAAGCCCATGTAGTCATGCAGTACGTTCAATGACATTCGTGTTGACGTATTTTGGTCTGAGTGTGTAGGGTTTCCGTTTTAAGTATTTAATGAATCTTTTCTAGTATTCATATTTATAATATTATAAATATCATTATTGTTTGATATTCAATGATATCTGCATAAAATAGGTCCTCATGCATTTTTGGGATTATTAGACTGTGCATGGTGGTGTATACACCGTTATTGATTTATTGAATTTCGTGACTATTATTATTATTATTATTATCATTATTATTATTATTATTATTATTATTATTATTATTATTATTATTGGTTATATTATATTCGTCGAATAAAATGTATAATATATATATTCTTATTTTTATAAAATAGGCCCGACACTAGGAATAGAAATATTGGGGTCTTATTTAGATTTTTATGGAAATATTTACATAAGGATGTATATGAGTAGATAGATAGATAAATATTAAATATATGTGTATGACCATGTAATTAGAAATATACATATATGAATGGGTACATATATATATATATAACTAATATAATATGTGTGTATGTAGGTATATATATATATATATATGAATAAAGATATATATACGTATATGTGTACATGTGTATTTATATATAAAATATATAATATATATAATATATATATAGGTATTGTGCGTGTATATATAAATATGGATATGTATTTTTGTGTGTGTATAAAATATAATATATATGGAGTATATATATATTGTATAATAGATATATACGTGTATGTATAGATAAATATACATGGTTATGTATGTGAATATATGTAGATATATATGGGTATGTATAGAAAAATATACAGGAATACGTGTGTGTGTGTGTGTGTGTGTATATATATATATATATATATATATATATATATATATATATATATATATATATATATATATATTGTATTATACTAATAAAAAGAAACAGGAATAATAAAAACCAAAATAGCCCAAGGGCTCACAGGTTTAGCCCCTGGCCAAACAGGCCACTGGCCCGATTTTTCCCCTTCAAATCCTTACATAAGCCGAGCCCTTACTCTCCAGAAGATAACCGAGAAATCCCAAACAGGAACACTTCCGTATAAAGATCGACATCACGAACACCCCAAACCCTAACTCTAAGAGAGCGCCCCCAACCCCGTCACCTGGGCGGCCATCCGCCGCCGGCGCCACCGCGCGCACGGCCACGGCCGGCCGACAGCACGCTCGCGCGCGTGAGCCTGGAGCAACGCACAGCAGTAAACGCGTGGAGGGAGGCTGACTTCGCAGCAAGCTCGCAACCCACCTACGCGACGTTTTTTCCGAACCAATTTCGCAGGTATAAACCCAACCTATATGGCTTCAATCCTCTTCAAATCGTTTCTCTGTTAGATTGATAGATCGTACGACATATCGACGTAAAGTCGAAGAATTTTCGTCCCAAAAACAGAGTATAGGATAGCCCCTGTAGCCCTGTTTGCGAGTATACTTTGGACAGCCTGTCAACAAATAAGGAAAACTAATTAAAGGGTAATTTAGATAACCTATAGGGCTTCGTATCCCTTTTTGTAGAATCGGATTTCGTTGAATGTGCATCGAGAAATCCGATTCCGAAGTTCAACAAAAATCTGATTTTGAAAAAGTAGAAAACATGAAAATCACTCCGATACGACGTGCGTCCCGCCATTCCGGGCGACGTGGTCGCGAACGGAAGGCATCGAAAGGTGCGTAACGGCTTCGTGGTCGTGTGGGCTTTGACGGAATTCAAATTGGTCGCGTGTGCGCGACGAATTTGATGCGTATCCGTCAAAATTCACTGTATCGTGCACTTTGCAAATTTCTCAATTACTTTGTGCACGCTCATCAGATCGAGTCGAAACTTACGCCAACATGACCGTATCGTTTTTCTGGTCCTGTATGCCAAGTTTGGTCCAATTTTGAGACAGTTGACAAAATTATCATTTTGCGGGCCCCGCGGTTCCACTCAACGGGCGATTTTGTGCACGGCCCGCCGAAATCCAACTTTGGACATACGGTTGCGTTCGTATCAAAAAACTGGATCCGTAGACATGTAGTTTGATGACTTTAGAGACCATTGACTCTGGCACGCTTTTCGGTGCAAAGCGGGTCCAACGACGGACACCGTTTTTGTCCGAAATTATCGTTTTGCTCCTGTGTCCAGAATTGGACTTAAGGACAGGCAATCCTAGCTAATTTGACTATTCTGAGAATGTTGGTACTGTTTATTTCAGCATCCGGAGACTTCTGCATGTGTTGACTGATTGTGGCTCTTTGAGTGGTATAATATTATTGGTTTCTCCAGCTAAGGACCTCAGGCAAGTGCACTTTCTGATTGCTTTCCGATTCATAGTAGTCTTTTCATTTCATGTCTATACATATATCTTGCTGCTTGTTGACACGCTCGTCACACGGAGTAGTCGGGAGGGAAAATATCTTAGTAGACATGTGGACTACCCAGAACTATCCCCCGTGTCTTTCGTGAATGCTAGCCGCTGCACACAACACGTGCAGTGAGCCTGATTTACCCCCTAACCGTTCACATGTCGAAACAGATATTTCACACCACCTAGATAGATGTCTTTTATTAATTTTTTTTCCTTGTTTATTTCTCTATCGTGCTATGTCATCAGTTATTTTCCAGTTTTTATTTTTCATATATTATTTTCATGTCTTGTTAATTCTATTGTGTTTTGCATTGCCGTCGGTTTGTGTACTTGTTCCATTCCTGACTGGAAACCAACATTTTTCAGGTTTAGCCGCGATCACTCTTAGCACTGGGAAGACATGGGTATGCTGAGGCCGACCTAGAAATAGAAAACAGTTGTACTATTTCCATTAATTGTAAAATCTTGTATTTTGTTTTAATTTAAATGTTGTAACTGTTGTAATAAACTTAGAAATGTGAATGAGCATCAAATGTATTTCTTGAGCATTTATTTCTTGCGGTCTTGACAGCGTTCTACCGCCGACTCTGCGACGTAGGCTGGCTTGGACACGTCTCGTATCCGAAAAGCGGGTGCGGTACGCGAGCCCCGTTACGCGGGCCTCGTTACGCGAGCCCAGTTATGCCGGCCCAGTTACGCAGCCCAGTACGCGCAGCGTGCGCAGCGTGCGTAGAGTGCGCAGTGTGCGCAGAGTACGCAGTGTGCGTAGTGTGAGTAAAGTGTAAATCACGCTGGTTACGCGAGTGGCGCAACTTGCGGCAGAACGTGTCTTTGCATGTTCAGAGCGGTTGCTCCATGTTCGGGGTGGTTATTACCACGTCCCTAACATTGTGCTAACCGGACAGTTGTTGCAGGGGCCTATGTAAGGTCTCCTCCTTCTCTCTCATAGTGGGGAACATATACACAGGTAGTAGACAGAAAGTTTACAAGTATTTTGAAGCTGTGAGAGAGAAGAGAGGTATTGTACCAGCGTTGAGTTTTGCACGGGAGTTCGTGTTCATCCGAGGAGTCAGAAGAGCAAGAGTGTTCCAAGTTCTCCGACGAACTTGCTGGTTCCTGGAAGATATTCGTGTGGGGCGAATAAAGCTTTGAGCAACGGTGATCATTCACCCCAGCAGGAGTTTTTCCATCTTTCGCCTGTCACCTTCTTCGTTTATCAGAATTCTATTAGCGCACCTTCGGTGAAGTGTTCGCGTTGGTAGAAATCTGTGCACCTTCGGTGAAGTGTTGTATTAGTGGAATTTCTGTTTCGTACCTTCTGCGAAGTGTTACGTAATAACGATTGTTTGTACAATTGTTAGGAATTCTCAGTTTTCCATCGAAAAAATTGTGCCCCGACACTAACATATAGGAACCTCATCGTGGAGTCACCCCACTGTAGCATGGAGTTTCACTCCTTGTAGTGCTGCTCTACCGTGCTTCCTGTAAAGCACACCAGGCATTCACTCTGCCTGAGAACTCATTAAGGCAATTAAGGCAATTAAGCCAACCTTCTCACAGGAACCGTTTTCCGCAGATAACAATAGTAGACAACAGTGGTTATACGTCCACAACCTCTCCATGCCCATTTTACAAGCTGTGTCATCGACCAGCTGGCGCTTGAGGCCCTTGGTGAACGGATCCGCCAGGTTCTCCTGACTCCGAACATCATTCACTGCAATAACACCCCTCTTGATGAGATCGTGTACTGCCATGTGCTTTAACCACACAGTCCTTTTCTTCCCGTTGAAGAGGTCATTTGATGCCACCGCCGCAGTCGCCTGATTGTCGCAGTATATCGGTATCGTCGGTATTTGCGTCCCAACCACTGGAAGATCATACATGAGCTCCCGAAGCCATTCTGCTTCTTCGGCTGCGGTATCAAGTGCAAAGAACTCTGATTCCATGGATGACCGCGAGAACATTGTCTGCTTCTTCGATTTCCACGATATAGCAGCTCCACCCATTGTGAAAATGAATCCACATGTGGACCTCTCGCTCTCCACCTCTGAGCACCAGCTGGCATCACTGAAGCCTTCCATTACCGACGGATCTCCGTTGTAGTACAGTGTATTTGTCTGAGTTTTCTTGAGATATCTCATAACCCGTTTCACAGCTTTCCAGTGTTCAACACCTGGGTTGCTCGTAAAACGACTCAGCATTCCCACGGCGAAAGCTATGTCAGGCCTTGTGGCAGTAGTAGCATACATCAAACTCCCGATTACGCTTGCATACTCCAGCTGCCTGACGCTTTCCCCTGAATTAGGCTTCAGCTTCAGATCACACATGTACGGCGTATCGATCCCTGAAAGATCCCGATACCCATAACGAGTGATCATCTTCTCAATATAATGAGACTGTGACAGCGCTAGTCCAGTGTCTGTCCGGATGATCTTGATCCCTAAGATCACATCAGCTTCCTCCAAGTCCTTCATACTGAACTTGCTCGAGATAAATTTCTTTGTCTCCGTGACACAGCTCATATTCGTACCTAGGATAAGCATATCGTCCACGTACAAACAAACGATCACACCTCTTCTATCAGCGAACTTCGTGTAAACACACTTGTCCGTCTCACTGACCATTTAGCCATTTGACCTTATAACTTTATCAAATTTCTCATGCCACACCTTGGGAGCTTGTTTAAGATCGTACAAAGATTTCACCAACTTGCAAACCTTGTCTTCAAGACCCTTGATGACAAATCCCTCTGGCTGTTGCATGTAGATCTCTTCGATCAGCTCACCCTTTAGGAAAGCCGTTTTCACATCCATCTGATGTATCACCATCTTATGTATTGTTGCAAGAGCAATCAATACTCTGATGGTGGTCATCCGGGCTACTGGAGCATACGTGTCAAAGTAGTCAATTCCCTGCTTCTAAAAAAACCCCTTGGCTACCAACCTAGCCTTGAACTTGTCAATAGTACCGTCTGCTTTCATTTTCTTCTTGAAGATCCATTTGCATCCGATGGGTTTCGCTCCTTCAGGAAGATCAACCAACACCCAAGTGTTATTGGAGGTGATGGATTCAATTTTATTATCAATCGCCTCCCTCCAGAAAATCGTATCTCTGGTCTTCATCGCCTCATCATAGGTAAGTGGATCTGCTTCCACATGATAGGTAACAAAGTCACTTTCGAAGTCCTTCGGCCTCCTCACTCGCTTCGTTGTCGGCTCGGCGAGATCTGGTTCAACCGTTGTTCCAACAACAACATCTTCTTGGACCACATCTTCATTGAAGACCTGCGCACCCTCATTATTCTTCGGAACATCCACAAGAACAATATTCTTGTGCCTTGCAAACTCGTCTTCAAAATATTCTGCGTCATGAGATTTAATGATATGATTTGACTCAATATCAAGAAATCTCCGAGCTTCACTCTTCTCGGCATACCCCAAGAAGATCGTCTTAGTAGTCCTTGTCCCAAGCTTCTGAATCTTCAGATCTGGAAGCTTGACATATGCCAGACACCCCCACACTCGAATAACATTAAAGTTAGGTCTGACCTTGAACCAGAGTTCATGAGGAGTAACATCAGAAGTTGCATGAGGCACTCTATTTAGAATGAAAGTGGCCGTCAATGCAGCTTCTCCCCAGTAGCACTTAGGAAGACCCGCAGTCAACAGCATTGAGTTAATCATTTCTGTTAATGTTATGTTCTTCCTCTCTGCTACTCCGTTTGATTGAGGAGAGTACGGAGCCGTAGTCTCATTGACAATTCCATGTTCTTTGCAGAACGATACGAATTATTGAGACCTGTACTCCCCACCTTGATCGCTTCTTATTCTTTTGAATTGTTGTCCAGTCTACCGCTCAGCTTCGGCTCTGAAATCTTTGAACTTCTCGAATGCTTCGTCTTTAGCCTTCAGCAAGTAGACGAACGCATACTTAGAGAAGTCATCGATGAAGGTTATGAAATACTTCATCCCGGCCTTTGTAGAGAACTGTTTGAAGTCACAGATATCAGAGTGTACCAACTCCAGAAGATCTGTATTTCGATTAACCCGAGGAAAGGGTTACCTTGTGATCTTCGTTTGAGCACAAACTTCACATTTCACTACCTTACCCCCACTCTTGGAGATAAGTCCTAGACTAGACATTCTATTTATTCGTTTACAATGAACATGTCCTAGCCTATTATGCCACAACTCAAGAGTATAAGCAGAAGGAGTGACTTCATTAATTATATTAATTACATTGGACTGATTTACAAGCTGAATTTTGAACATTCCTTCGGTATAAAAAGCTTTCCAGAAATATGTTCCCTTGATAGACATCACCATCTGACCAGCATTGATGTCCATCCTGAGGCCTGCGTTGCAGAGTAGGCCTCCTGAGATCAGGTTCTTGGCGATAGCAGGTACGTGCTTCACGCCTTGAAGCGTCAGAGACTTCCCAGAAGTCAGCTTCAATACCACCGTCCCAATCCCGAGCACTTCAGCTTGTGCCTGGTTCGCCATCATAACCACTTCAGAAGTTGGTGTGTAGGTGGTGAACCACTCCTTACTGGAGCAGACATGGCATGAAGCTCCAGTGTCTACCCACCAGTCAAAGTCAGTCCCTACCGCATCAACCTGCACAATCATAGCAACAACGTCAGTGATCATAGATACCTTATTTGGCTCTCCTTGTTCTGATTGCTTGGTCTTTGCTTTGCATTCATTCTTGAAATGGCCCTTCTTGCCACACTTGAAGCAAGGCATCTGAGACTTTGGCTTCTTCTTTTTCATGGAAGTACCCTTGACTTTCAGATTGTCAAGGTCCTTCTTCTTGCTTTGGGAAGCCGCATGCTTTCCCCTTGGTTCCCTTGAATGCACCAGATTGGCGTTAGCCAATTGCTTGGACAGTGCGTCCACCTTCAGTTGAGCCCGCATCTGGTCCTCAACATAGATTTCCTGCAGGAAATCTTCAAGGGTGATCTCCAGCTTCTTCCTATGCATGTTTGCATAGAACTTGCTCCACCCAGCGGGGAGCTTTGAGATAATCCCTCCAACAATAAACTTGTTGGGGAGGGGCATCGCCTCGTCTTCCAGCTTCTGTCGCAGTTTCAGGAACTCCTTCACCTGCGGCAGCATAGACTTTTCGTCCTCAAAGAACCACTTGTGATATCTTTCAACCACAAAAATTTTACTGCGGTTCTTGTCTTCTTCGTAGAGTTTTTCTAGAGACTCCCATATGTCTCTAGCGATAGTCTTCTTCGAATAGGATTCTGCAAGTGAATCTTCCATAGCATTCAGGATAAGCAGCCTGCAAATACTATTTTTCCTTCTCCATTTTGCTTGAAGTTAGCAGCCGCGGTGATTGCGGCAGCAGACCCAATATCTGGAACAGTAAGATCTTCCTCCAGAAACACGTGATCTACGTCTTTGAGTTGAAGGGTAAGATAAACCTTCCTCTTCCAGACTTGGTAATGTTCTTCATCAAACTTTTCTAACTTACAAAAGTCAGAATTGAAGAGTGAAACATTAACGTTTTCCATCGTAGCGATATAGCTTTGAGATTGTTAGTGCCGGGGCACAATTTTTCGATGGAAAACTGAGAATTCGTAACAATTGTAAAAACAATCGTTATTACGTAACACTTCACAGAAGGTACATAACAGAAATTCTACTAATGCAACACTTCATAGAAGGTGCACAGATTTCTACCAACGCGAACACTTCACCGAAGGTGCGCTAATAGAATTCTGATAAACGAAGAAGGTGATGCAACACTTCACAGAAGGTGCACAGATTTCTACCAACGCGAACACTTCACCGAAGGTGCGCTAATAGAATTCAGATAAACGAAGAAGGTGACAGACGAAAGATGGAAAAACTCCTGCTGGGTTGAATGATCACCGTTGCTCAAAGCTTTATTCATCCCACACGAATAGCTTCCAGGAACCAGCAAGTTCGTCGGAGAACTTGGAACACTCTTGCTCTTTTGAATCCTCGGATGAACACGAACTCCCGTGCAAAACTCAACGCTGGTACAATACCTCTCTTCTCTCTCACAGCTTCTAAACACTTGTAAACTTTCTGTCTACTACCTGTGTTTTAGTTCCCTACTATGAGAGAGAAGGAGGAGACCTTATATAGGCCCCTGCAACAACTGCCCGGTTAGCACAATGTTAGGGACGTGGTAATAACCACCCCGAACATGGAGCAACCGCTCTGAACATGCAAAGACACGTTCTGCCGCAAGTTGCGCCACTCGCGTAACCAGCATGATTTGCACTTTACGCACACTATGCACACTGTGTACGCTGCGCACACTGCACGTACTGAGCTGCATAACTGGGCCCGCATAACGAGGCCCGCGTAACGTGGCACGCGTAACTGGGCTCGCATAACGGGCAGCGTAACTGGGCTCGCGTAACGTGCTAAGTGTAAAGTGCGCCAACAAAATACTACATTACGCCTCATGAGCCCTTGAGCCCGAGCCTGAGTCCGTGTCCGAGTCCGAGTCCGAGTCGCTAAGCCCCTATGGGGCTTAGCTCCCATGGAAATAAATTTTCCAAGAGCAAAAAGCTAGAAGCTTACCATGGAGCCTTATTCTTACCTCTTAATAAAATCACCCACATGGTTCCCACCTTTGGGTCACCACCCATGTGCTCATCCCAACAATACATAGAAGCCTATATATTTTGAGATACCACATGGTGCATTTCCGATGTGGGACTAAAACTTTACTAAGCATGTAGAGAAAAGAATACAAATGCCCCAACATGAATCTATCCATATTAGATGTGGAAAATATTATAGCGAAGCCCATCATAACTTCTTTCAAAGGAATTGCTATTTACTAACGGACAGTCGTGATAAACGCCTCTGTGCACAGCATCATTGCAAAACATGTAGATGAGAAACAGAGAAATTATTTTCATAGATTTGTTAAGGTCTCAACAAACTAAGGTTAGATTTATAAATAAAATGTTCCTCTTCAACTGGAAAATATCTTCGTTATCAAGTTAGACAAAAAATAAAATAAAATAATAAGTAACTTACAATTCATAGGAATAATGCCAGAGCCAAAACAAAACCACAGCTAATTGCCAATATGACTTGCTTGATCTTTCATCGGATGATACTCCAAATTTCTAGTAATTAGCTGCCAAAATATCTCATTATAATTATATCCAAGTGATAGATGCAACGTGTGTGTGTGTGTATATCTATATATATATATATATGTGTGTGTGTGTGTGTGTGTGTGTGTGTGTATATGTATGTGTGTGTGTGTGTGTGTGTGTGTGTGTTCATTTCAGCGTGGCTAATGTTGGCTTGTATCAGTATCTGCAATAAACACGTATTATCATCTCCAGCACTATTGACAATGTCTGGAAGGCGGAGAGCACATTTTGATATTTTAGGAGTAGGATCTATAACACCATCAATTTCCTCACAAAATAGTACATTCATTGTTTCAGAGCAAAAAAAATTTGTGATCTATTCTTCAAGGTTGGTATAATTACCTTAAATTACACAGGTGGTGGGGGCAAGTCCAATAAAAGCCAAAATCCAACACAATCATCCAAATCTAAACTCTCTTGGATAGCTAGAAAATGCAAACCTCCACTTGCCTTCTTGGCTTCTTCCCACGCTTCTGCTTCGCGTGTTGTTGCTGCATTTTTCTTGTATGTAGCGTAAATATACCTGGTAGAAACTCCGACTGAGAGGATCAAACAAGCTCAGTTGACATCTACTTCAAGTGAACAAACCTCCAAACCATTCATCCAAGCTGATCAGGTTAAAGAAAGAGCATTTTATAAACACTTGAAGTAATTGTGACCAAAACGAAGAACAATGAATCCTTCTACATATATATACAAAGCCAAGTTATTAGATGTATATGTACTTATGGAATCCCAACTGACGCATAAGATAGACCCAAGTATAACAAGTGTGATCATTAAAAAAAAATTATGTAGTAGATAAAACAAGTCATAGATGGGAAAGGAGCGGGTCCCATATATTAGAATGAACTAATTCAAAAACGCTACTGAATTTAAACTCTTAGAAAAAGGCAGAGCTAAGTGTTTTGCCAACTTACAGCCCATGTATGCTGATAGAAAAGAGAAAGAAAGATGTCCAAGAACTCCACTATAGAATAAACTTTTGGCGAGACTATGAAATATGACCTAAACGACTATGCTACAAGTTGGAAGCAGACATGACGATAGCAACATGACTAGAACTCAAAGGTCGAGATAATGGAAAACAAAGAAATTCTAAGTGGTATAACCGTCCCTTCCTACGAGCACGACCAATCGTTTGGCCCATACGAGGATCCTTTACAGAACAAGTGAGGAAATTAAAAACAACAGTAAACCCACCCTCACAATGACTACTAATCAATATGAGGTTTAAAGTAAGATGAAAAACATGTAAAATAAAAGGAAGACTCAAAGTGTCGAAAATAATGAAACATGATTGAGTGATGACCAACTGAAAACTATCCGATGTGTGTAAAGAGGAAAAGCGGGATGATAAAAGTGTAATACTAGATAATATACTTGTACTGCCCAGCCCCGCTCAGTTAAACAGGATAAATCAATGGACGCAACGACGTTCGGACTTGGCTATGCTACGACTTGTTCGGAGTCTCGTTCGGTCGAGACAAGTCCTCGTTTAGGTGGGTAGTTTCGATTAACTCGTCTCTGCCTTGCCTCACACCTAATAAAATGGATGTTGTATGTTGCTCTAGTTAATAGGCTTGATGTATGCTAACAAAAGAGACGAACCCACATAGCTAAGGGAATAATATCATTCTGTATCAAATTTGTGTTAAACATGGAAATGTTAAACTTGTTACCTAGATAGTGCTTCACGTTGTCTTTTCAAATTGGCACCCGGTCTTCTGATTTCTACAACTTGGGTAAAGTTGAAGTTTTCTATGTTATCATATAGACTATCGACTTGCTGTCATAGCATATGCGTTCCCACGATGTCAATGTTGGTCATAGTGAACACGTTCTCACGGTTTCAAAGCTTGCCATATATTGTATGACACGATTTGGGGTACTTCATGGAACACGGTTTGTTTTAGTTAAGCAGGAGGGATATCAGATGGTCATCTTTGAGCCGAAGATAAGTATGGAAACATAGAAAGTTCTCAGGATCATTAGTCGTCGAGGCAGTCCCTGGTTTAGGAGCTGCATAGAAGTATGAAAAGTAAAGATGTGAAAATGGTTTCAAAAGTATGATCAGTTGAGTATAGTCTTGCATGGTCATTGGATACTTGTGCACAAGATTTGTGTTCCTCGAGTGAATCGTAGGGGCACCGCGATCATGTCAACCTCGGAGAACTGGGTATTGTGCGTTCTTCTGCGGCGGTGCGACTCGAATCTGAAGAGTGTGTCGCAATACAGGCAGCAGGACCTGTCGGTAGAGCTCTCACCTCTCACGCGAAGTGTCCCATCTTGAAATATAGTCCGCAGATAAATTGTCATGCTAGTTGTTGGCCCATTTGGTTATGGTTGATCCGATTTCGATATTAACAAAACTACGGTTCGATACACTGCAACATAGACAACGGAAGATTGCTTCGATTCAAAGATTACTTGCATAAAAGACTGCTACATCACAAGAAGATGGCTATCATCTGTGTCTATTTTTCACACCTTATTATGTATTTCTATCTTTATTGAGTCTATGACTTATGTCAGTCGTGTCGCACTTTTACAGATTTAGTAGCATTCAAATTTCACTCAAAAATAGCCTACCAAACCCAACATTATATCCCGACTCAACCCAAACTCAAACCCAAACCCAAATCCAAACTCAAATAGGCTACAAAGCAAACCAGGAACTTTCTGGAATTAGGAAAACCGAACTCGGATCGAGTTTTGCCCGAAATATGGTCGAACTCCGATTCCCAAAACAAAAACCCTAGTCAACCTCTATTCCCGGTGATTCAGCTTACGGCGTTCAAATTTTTGAACGTTTGATGACCGAACTCAGTCTCAGGAAACCCTATAAATAGATTAGCTTTCTATCATTCCAAATCACTCATTCACTATTTCATTATACTTATCTATTCTCTTTGAGCTATAAACCTTCTTATCTACTCAAAAATAACTTCCTTTCCTCTGATGTGTTGGAGTGCAAGTTGACTAGAAGTTGTTTCATGTAGTGTCCCGTCCCTACATCGTGCCCCGTACTCCGTCCATGGGGTGCGCGAGAAAGAAAAAGTGTCGCTATCGATTCGGTCGGGGTCGATAGGTCGGGATCAATCGAATCGATCGAACGGGAACGGTTGAATTAAGATCCATTCCTCGTTATGGAATGTCTTCTTCGGAACCAAGTCCCAAATTCAGCGGGTTGCACCTCAAGGATTGACTCTGCGGCTGAGTCGGGAGAGACCTCCCGTTGCTCTGCTTTTCACGCCGCTTGCGTTAGTTTTGGCTTTGTTTTCTGAATGCGTTTTCGTGAATGTTTTCGATGGTTTTCATGGCCTGCATTTCGAACTCGCATTTCCTATCGAACTTCTTGAATAATGCAGTGTTCTAATAGGTTGCTTATGCGATTTCAGGTAATCGCGTAGGCGACGTCTAGCGCGACCAACAAGTTCCCTCGCCCGAAGTAAACTCAAGGTGAGTGGCTGACCCTTCTCTGCTCGACCCCTTCTTAGGTAAATCGACAGTGTTGTTGCGAATGAAAGAATGAATGCAAGGGCGCGGGCACGATAAAATGATTGAGTTTTCAAAGAGAATGTAGGCTATGTCTTAATAACTAAAAGAAAAATGGTCTTTGCACGGTCATGGACAACTTGTCGACAAGGTAGAGTTTCCCCGCACGGCAACCCGGGGCCACGGGACCGTTGCGGCCAAGAAAGGAAACAATTACAAAGCTGTGCTGGGCACGAGTTAGGCGGGGACTTGCAGCGGGGCTCGCTACTCGCGCTGAAAGGTTCCCCGTCTAACAAAAGCAAAAAGGAGTCCACGATGGTTCTGGGAGCCAGTGACCAACCACACGAAATAATGCCCTTGATATGAAAATGATAACAATTGACAGGGAAGAACATGGTAAGTTTCATAAGGCGCGGCGCGGTCCGCCGCGGGTAAGTTCAACGTAAATTTCATTATGCTTGTCATATGCTTGTTGAAATCCATTAGGATGGTTAGAAACATTCATACATTAAGTCATATATTTTCTTCAACCAAATGAGAGCTTGGAACTTAAATAGCTACGCACGAGTACAAAGTGTAATGTACTGATCCTCGCGCTCCACGCAGGTACCCCGAACCACGAAGGGCGTGCCACTTGAAACTCAAGGCGACGTGAACCCTTTTGAAGCCTCGTCCACGTGTTGAAGGCTTGTGTTCCGAATTCCTTTTGAAGAACCCGCACTCAGTCCAAAAGAAGACAAATGGCGACTCGACTTCCCTCGATCGCAGGTGGAAAGTGTATCTATTTTGCTTGTAAAAAGGGATGTAATGTATGGAACGACTATCTCATCGGCGTTCATTTTGTAAGTCAAGTCATGTTGTAGCCCACGCGGCAATGAATGTAATGAAGTCAATGTAAATGAAGTTTTATTATCAATGAAAAAGTCTACTTCTATTTCAAATGTGTCAATCAATTTCTCTGCGTGCTCTAACTTGATGTTGTGTTTCGGATAACCTTATGACTATGCCTTGTGCGATCACAACTTAGGTTCGCACGGCATCACGCCCGGGAGACGACTATCGATTCTTCGAAATCGGGGCATGGCATAATTGTATCAGAGCACGGCTTTACATCCTTTGGTCTCGCGTTTAGAGTTTCAAAACCTTTGACCACGCATCAATGAGATAAGTTGTTCCATATAATAAGTCCGTAATAATTTGTGACTGATGTGTTTGCCTTCGTATCGCAGAAGTGCCGGAATCCACGGCCGGGCAAGAGCAGAGTGCTTCTAGCGGCTCTAGTAGTTCGCGTCGTTCGCGGGCCGGACCTTCTAACGATACCATCGAAAGGATGCTGCGCATGATAGAGGCGCAGCGAAATCAGTCCGAGAACCGACATCAACTGGCAGAGGAACGACAGGCCCAGTTCGAAGCTCGCTTCGAAGCTCGCCTCGACGCACATGCTAAACTTCAACAAAAGCAGCTGGATACCCTGCAGCAGATCGTCCAAACAATGGCGGCCAACGAAAATTCTGCGACTGCGCCTACCGTTACCGCACCTACTGCCACCGTGCCGACGGTCCAACCCATTGAAGTCGACACGAAGGATCCCGAACGTCAACCAGCGGCACCGAAAAAGTACAACTTTGAAGTATCAGAATTCAAGAAGGCGTATCGCACTTCCTTCAGCGGTACCGAAGGCCCTTCCATGGCAATCGACTGGTTGGAAGAGCTGGAAGATCACTTCGAGCTCCTCGGCATTGAAGAATCGAAGCAAGTCGCATGCGCTCAACTTCAACTACGGTTGAACGCGCACGACTGGTGGGCCATGCGCAAGCGAGCGATCCGACCGGACAACAACACCGCGCCGATCTCTTGGGCCACGTTCCGCAAAGCTTTTGAAGTCGAGTACCTTCTGTCAGCCGTTCGTCAAGCGAAGGAAAATGAACTAATGCAGATGAGGCAAAGGAGCCGAACAGTAGAACAGTACGTCGCAGAATTCAATAAGTTGTCAAAATTTGCTAGTGCGTTTCTGCCTACAGAGGAGTGCCGTGTGCGACGGTTCGAAGTGGGTCTACGACACTCTATCGGTGCGCATGTCGGGGTCCCGGAATACGAACCACGGACGAGGCGCTGAATCACGCTCTCCGCCTTGAGAGCCTGCATCCTTCTGGTGCTGTCGACGTTGTGCACAATTTCAATCACAAACGTCCTAGCTATACGGGAGGCAACAACTACGCGTCAAAGCGTCCACACACTAGCGGCTATAAAAGCCGGAACCCGTTACCGCGATGCAGAAATTGCAACAAGCTTGGGCATACTAACGACCACTGCTTTGCCAAGGCAGAGTGCTTTGCTTGCGGATAAAGGGGTCACTTTGCTTGAAACTGCACAAATCCTCGACTGAATCATAATGTCCCGCCACAACAAAACCGTCAAGAGAATCGAGGACAGGCGCCCCGACCTGCTCAGCCCACTCAACCTAACAACCAAGACCGACGTCCTAATTCCCAAGGGCGCGTCTTCGTCCTGACTCGAGACGAGGCGTTCGCTTCCGACACTGTTGTGACAGGTATACTGAATTTCAATAATGTACCTGCTCGTGTGTTATTTGATTCAGGCGCTTCACATACTTTCATATCGGTGGACTTCGTCGCCAAGCACAAATTTCCTGTAATGTCGTTAGATCTTGATCTTAGCGTAAGTATGCCTTCGGGCGTGCCATTACTCACAAACTTAGCCTGCGGGGGAGGAACCATATGTATTGGGGGTCAAAAGATCGGTCTTGATGCGATAGTTCTAGATATGAAAGACTTCGACATCATACTGGGCATGGATTGGCTCGGTCCTTGCAATGCCACCATCGACTGCGCAGGAAAGAGGGTCACCTTCCGCATACCTGGAGTGCCCGAATTCTACTATTCTTGTGGTGAAGAATCGCCGACCTGCATGGTGATCTCGGCGTTTTCTGCTCGAAAGCTGCTTCATTCCGGATGCGAAGGCTACTTGGCGTCCGTTCGTGACATGAGACAGGATGGTGCAAACGCGGGTCAGACCAACGTTGTGGCAGAATTCCCAGACGTGTTCCCGGACGAGCTACCCGGCATGTCGTCCGATCGAGAAATAGAGTTCACTATCGATACATTTTCTTGACATCCGGCCGATCTTGAAAGCTCCGTACAGAATGGCCCCTGCAGAATTAAAAGAATTAAAAGATCTTGAACACTCCGCTCTTCTGACTCCTCGGATGGCAGCGAACTCCTGTGGCACTAAGTAGCGCAGGTACTTCTCTTCTCTGCTCTCTCGAACTTTGAGGAACTGTGTTAAAAAACACTTGTAAACTTCTGTATATTCTGTGTGTTCGGAGAGAGCGAAGAGAGAACCTTATATAGGTCTGCGCTGTAACTGCCAAGTTAGCAGAACGTTCGGGACGTAGTAAAAACCGTTCCTGAACGTGCTGCAACTGCTCAAATCGTGCACAGACACGATCTAAGCCAACTGGCGCACAGCGCGCGCCACCTGCGCAACGTGCGCCACCCGCACAACATGCGTACCATGCATACCTTGCACACTGCCCGCACAACGCCACTTGCGCACTCTGCACAACCTACGTGCTAATAGGCAGCGCCTACTGGCGCGCCACTGGGCCGCACAATTGAGCGTGCCTCTGGGTCGCGCAACTGGGCGCGCCACTTAGCCGCGTAACTGGATGAACCACTTGGTCGCGCCAATTGGCAGCACAAGTGGCTCGCACAACGAGCGCAACTTAGGCACACTATGCGCCTAGCGACGATGCTGACGTGATAAGTGCAAAGTGCGCCAACAAAATGCCACATTATGCCTCATGAGCCCATGAGCCCAAGTCTGTGTCCGAGTCCGAGTTGCTAAGCCCCTACGGGGCTTAGCTCCATTGGAAATTAATTCCCAAGAGCAAAAAGCATGAATGCTTCATTGTTGATTTGTCCTTTTTTTCCATTAGAAAAATACCCCCACATGGACACCCATGTGCACCTCCACACCACTTGTGCATCTCTAAACAAGCATAGCTATTATATAGAGATACAACTCCTTTGGCCTAGCCGATGTTGGACTAAACTTTCCAAGAAAAGGCCAAACTCCAACAGAAAGACTTTCTAGCTATCCTATTTGAGACTGATTACCCAGCCAAACGCTAATATTTCTTAGGAGTTGAGGTTGTATGGTCCAAGATGGGTATTATGATAACTAAAAGTGGAAAGTCCACTGGATCCAAATACCAAACTAAAAGTTGATGGTGGAAAGCTACTTGCAGACATAGAGAATATATAAAAGATTGGTTGGAAGTTGATATATTCATCCAATGACTCGACCTGGTATAACATTTGAATGCCTTGTGAGGTGATAGAAGAATGCACCACTGATACCACATATAGAGGCAAGTTATAGAATAATCTGGTACTTAAAAGGGTGTCCAGGATTGGATTTACTATTCTCCAATCGTGATCAATGAAATTGGAAGGCTTGGCAGATGCAGACTGGACTGGTTGTCAGGATGATAGGCAAACCACTTGAAGATAGTGCGTCATGCTGCTCAGAGGTAACTTAGTGTGTCATATAGAAGCCAGAAGTAACAGGTGGTATTGTCCAGATCAAGTACATAAGCTGAATATGGCGAACGTTGTACTCGTTTTATTGTGGATTCAGATTCTATTGATAGGAATTGGAGTTGTACCTGAGACTCCGATGATGTTGTATTATGACAACAAGGCTGCGTCGGTATTGCAATTGATCTGGTGCAATATGATCTTACTCGATAGACACTTGATCAAAGAGATTTGTGTCCAGAGAATTGTGTCTGACTAAGGTTACCTTGAAAAGTGATCAAGAAAGACTGATAGACAATCCATGGTAATCAGGTTATAAAATAGGCTTTGTTTGTATCAATGAAAAAGAAGGAAAAAATAATCTATTGGGGTGTGTGTGTCTCTTTTCTATTGTCTTCTTTTCTTCTCCAAACAACAACAGATAAAGAAACAACATTCGTCAAAGGACCTACCCTTTGTTCTTCTTCTAAGGATGGTTTCTGATACTTCATTATAAGTCAAGTAAAGAAGTTCATTGTACCTGAGACTCCAATGAGGTTGTATTATGACAACAAGGCTGCATCGGTATTGCAATTGATCTGGTGCAACACGATCTTACCTGTCGTATCTGTTAGTGCTGGGGCACAATTTTTCGATGAAAAACTGAGAAGAATGAAACAATTGTAAGAACAATGTTCCAACACAATACTTCTAGGAATGTTGCGCAAGTATAACGAAGATCTAAGAAGATCTTGTTATGATATTATGAGAATCTAAAAAGATTTCGTAATCTAAAGCAGCGAAGAAGATGACAGGCAAAATATGGAAGATGGCCTACTGGGGTGAATGATCACCGTTGCTCAAAGTTATATTCGCCCCACATGAATAGCTTCCAGGAACCAGCAAGTTCGTCGAAGAACTTTGGAACACTTCTGCTCTTCTGACTCCTCGGATCGTACACGGACTCCCGTGCAAAAGCAACGCTGGTGCAAAGCTTCTCTTATCTCTAATAGGCTCTGTTTACTTGTGTTAAGAAACACTTGTAAACTTTTCGTAACTCTCTGAATATGTTTTTTTTAGTGTCTTTGCCTGTGAGAGAGAAGAGACCTTATATAGGCCCGAGTAGCAACTGCCCGGTTAGCACAATATTCGGGACGTGGTAATAACCACTCCGAACGTGCAGTAACCGCTCAGATCATGCATAGGCACGATCTGAAGCAAATTGCGCCACTCTAGCAACCCGTGCGCCTTGCACCTTGCGCACAAAGCCACTTGCGCTACACTGCGCCACACGCCTTGCGCGCCTTGCACACCTTACGCCACACGCACAACGCGCACATTGCGCCACTTGCGCAACCTGGGCGCAACCTAGCTCAACCAGCGCGCAAACTGGCGCAACATGTGCGCAACCTGCGTGCAACCTGGCGCACCCTGTGCGCAATATGCGCGCAACCTGGCGCACACCCTGGTCGCGCAACCGAGGCCGCGTAACGTGGCACGCAACTTGGCCGCGCAAGTGGCTCGCGCTACGAGCGCAACTAAAGCGCACTAGGCGCCTAGCGATGATGCTGACGTGCTAAGTGCAAAGTGTGCCAACAAAATGCCATATTACGCCTCATGATCCCATGAGCCCGAGTCCGAGTCCGAGTCCGAGTCTGAGTCCGAGTCCGAGTCGCTAAGCCCCTAGGGGGCTTAGCTCCCATGGAAATAAATTTTCCAAGAGCAAAAAGCATGAATGTTTTTAATTATTTATTTAGCCTTTTTTCCATTAGAAAAATAATCCCACATGGCACACCCATGTGCACCTCCACACCACATATGCATCTCTAAAATAGGAAAGCTAATATATAGAGATACAATTGTTTTGGCCTAGCCGATGTGGGACTAAAGTTCTAAACAAAAGAGGCCAAAACCCAACAATCCCCCACATATCTTTATATATGGGTATAAGTGTTCCCCACAGTAACTGTTCATCATGCATTATGAGAGATGTCGCTGACGACTTGAATCTTCCCGCATGGGTCAAAAATCAGACTATAGTATAAGAATGGACTAAGCATTGAATTCTGCATCATAGCTGAAACTTCTTCCCTCTCACATAATATAGTTACATGTACTTCTGGCTACACATTAAAGGCCATGTGCCAGCCTAGTTTCAGTGTATAATTTTGGGCGTCTACAAGTTTACCCTCAAGAGACGGCCTGATATCCCTTTGTCCATACACTATAGGTAAGTTCATTATAAAGAGACATGGCATGAAGCGCTTTGCGCTTCCCTTGCGGTGCTACGCCGCTATGACATGGCTTAAAGCCGAGGCCTTACCCCGTAACGGAAACCTCATAGTAGTGTCATACTACTGTAGCATGAGGCAACCGCCTCTTTGTAGTGCCAAACTACCCAGCATGAAGCCTTAGGCTCCCTTGCGGTGTTACGCCGCAACTGACATGGCTTGCAAGGCCGAGGCTTTATCCCTAAACGGGTACCTCATGGTGGTGTCGTGCCACTGTAACATGAGGAACCCCTCCTCTTTGTAGTGCTGACTACACCCCTCTTTATTTTAACATACAGCATTAGGCTAACTGTCTATTTGCGGTGCTATGCCGCTGTGACTTGGTTAGCAAAGCCGAGGCATTACCCCATGCCTGGGAACCTCATGGTGGAGTTACCCCACAGTAGCATGGAGTTTCACTCCTTGTAGTGTTGTTCGACCGTGCTTCCTGTAAAGCACACCCGACATTCACTCTGCTTGAGAACTCATTAAGGCTTTTAAGCCAACCTTTCCACAGGATCCGTTTCGCAAAAAACGACAGTAGACAACAATGGTTGTAGGTCCGTAACCTTTCCATGTCCAATAGAACATGTACCTACTGTTCCTGATATCCTTCGATTAGTGGTCCTCCCTTGAACCAAAAGCTAGATGCCTAGTAGATTTCTCTTTGAACTATTAGCATAAAACTTTATGGTAGGAATACAATAAAACAATATCAGAATGCCTTCAAGCCCATTTTATAAGCTGTGTCATCGACTAGTTGGCGCTTGAGGCCCTTGGTGAACGGATCCGCCAGGTTCTCCTGACTCCGGACATCAATCACTGCAATAACACCTCTCTTGATAAGATCGTGTACTGCCCTGTGCTTCAATTGCACAGTCCTCTTCTTTCCGTTGAAGAGATCATTTAATGCTACCGCCGCAGTCCCCTGGTAGTCGCAGTATATTGGTATCGCCGGTATTTACGCTCCAACCAATGGAAGATCATGCATAAGCTCCGAAAGCCATTCTGCTTCCTCGGCTGTAGTACCAAGTGCAAAGAACTCAGATTCCATGGATGACCGCGAGAGCATAGTCTGCTTCTTCGACTTCCACGATATAGCAGCTCCATCCATTATGAAAATGAATCCACCTGTGGACCTATCGCTCTCCACCTCTGAGCACCGGCTGGCATCACTGAATCCTTCCACTACCGGCGAATCTCCGCTGTAGTACAGTGCATATGTCTGAGTCTTCTTGAGATATCTCATAACCCGTTTTACAGCTTTTCAGTGTTCAATACCTGGGTTGCTCGTGAAACGACTCAGCATTCCCACGGCAAAAGCTATGTCAGGCCTTGTGGCAATAGTAGCATACATCAAACTCTCGATTACGCTTGCATACTCCAGCTGCCTGACGCTTTCTCCTGAATTAGGCTTCAGCTTCAGATCACACATGTACGGCGTATCGATCCCTGGAAGATCCCGATACCCATAATGAGTGATCATTTTCTCAATATAATGAGACTGTGACAGCGCTAGTCCAGTGTTTGTCCGAATGATCTTGATCCCTAAGATCACATCAGCTTCTCCCAAGTCCTTCATACTGAACTTGCTCAAGATGAATTTCTTTGTCTTCGTGACACAGCTCATATCTGTACCTAGGATAAGCATATCGTCCACGTACAGACAAACGATCACACCTCTTCCATCAGCGAACGTCGTGTAAACACACTTGTCCATCTCGCTGGCCATGTAGCCATTTGACCTTATAACTTTGTCAAATTTCCATGCCACATCTTGGGAGCTTGTTTAAGACCGTATAAAGATTTCACCAACTTGCAGACTTTGTCTTCAATACCCTTGACGACAAATCCCTCTGGCTGTTGCATATAAATCTCTTCGATCAGCTCGCCATTTAGGAAAGCCTTTTTCACATCCATCTGATGTATCACCATCTTATGTATTGCTGCGAGAGCAATCAACATTCTGATGGTGGTCATCCGGGCTACTGGAGCATACGTGTCAAAGTAGTCAATTCCCTGCTTCTGAGAAAACCCCTTGGCTACCAACCTAGCCTTGAACTTGTCAATAGTTCCGTCTGCTTTCATCTTCTTCTTGAAGATCCATTTGCATCCGATGGATTTCGCTCCTTCAGGAAGATCAACCAACACCCAAGTGTTATTAGAGGTGATGGAATCAATTTCATTGTCAATCGTCTCTTTCCAGAAAACTGCGTCTCTGGTCTTCATCGCCTTATCATAGGTAAGCGGATCTGCTTCCACATGATAGGTGACAAAGTCACTTCCGAAGACCTTCGGCCTCCTCATACGCTTAGCTGACGGCTCAGCTTATTTTGGTTCAATCGTTGTTTCAACAACATCTTCTTGGACCATATCTTCATTGAAGACTTCAGTTTCTTGCGCACCCTCAATGTTCTCCGGTACATCCGCAAGAACAATATTCTTGTGCCTTGCAAATTTGTCTTCAAAATATTCTGCGTCGCGAGATTCAATGATATGATTTGACTCAATATCAAAAAAACTCTGAGCATCACTCTTCTCGGCATACCCCAAGAAGATCGCCTTAGTAGTCCTTGTCCCAAGCTTCTGAATCTTCAGATATGGAAGCTTGACATATAACAGACACTCCCACACTCGAATGACATTCAAGTTAGTTTTGACCTTGAACCAGAGTTCATGAGGAGTAACATCTGAAGTTGCATGAGGCACTCTATTTAGAATAAAAGTGACCGTCAATGCAGCTTCTCCCCAGTAGCACTTAGGAAGGCCAGCAGTCAACAACATTGAGTTAATCATTTTTGTTAACGTTCTGTTCTTCCTCTCTGCTACTCCGTTTGATTGAGGAGAGTACGGAGCCGTAGTCTCATTGACAATTCCATGTTCTTTACAGAACGATACAAATTCATGAGACATGTACTCCCCACCTCGATCACTTCTTATTCTTTTGAGTTGTTGTCCAGTCTGCCGTTCAGATTCGGCTCTGAACTCCTTGAACTTCTCAAATGCTTCGTCTTTAGCCTTCAACAAGTAGACGAACGCATACTTTGAGAAGTCATCGATGAAGGTTATGAAATACTTCATCCCGGCCTTTGTAGAGAACTGTTTGAAGTCACAGATATCAGAGTGTACCAACTCCAGAAGATCTGTACTTCGATTAACTCGAGGAAAGTGTTTTCTTGTGATCTTCGTTTGAGCACAAACTTCACATTTCTCTACCTTACCCCCGCACTTGGAGATAAGTCCTAGACTAGACATTCTGTTTATTCATTTACAATGAACATGTCCTAGCCTATTATGCCACACTCAAGAGTATAAGCAGAAGGAGTGACTTCATTAATTACATTAATTACATTGGACTGATTTACAAGCTGGATTTTGAACATTCCTTCGGTATAAAAAGCTTTTCCGAAATATGTTCCCTTGATCGACATCACCATCTGACCAGCATTGATGTCCATCCTGAGGCCTGCGTTGCAGAGTAGGCCTCCTGAGATCAGATTCTTGGCGATAGCAGGTACATGCTTCACGCCTTGAAGCGTCAGAGACTTGCCAGAAGTCAGCTTCAATACCACCGTCCCAATCCCGAGCACTTCAGCTTGTGCCTGGTTCGCCATCATAACCACTTCAAAAGTAGGTGTGTAGGTGGTGAACCACTCCTTACTGGAGCAGACATGGCAGGAAGCTCCAGTGTCTACCCACCAGTCAGAGTCATTCCCTACCGCATCAACCTGCGCAATCATAGCAACAACGTCAGTGATCATAGATACCTTGTTTGGCTCTCCTTGCTCTGATTGCATGGTCTTTGCTTTGCATTCATTCTTGAAATGGCCCTTCTTGCCACACTTGAAGCAAGGCATCTGAGACTTTGGCTTCTTTTTCTTGAAAGAATTTTCCTTGACTTTCAGATTGTCAGGGTCCTTCTTCTTGCTGTGGGAAGCCGCCTGCTTTCCCCTTGGTTTCTTAGTATGAACCATATTGGCGTTAGCCAATTGCTTGGACAGTGTGTCCACCTTCAGTTGAGCCCGCATCTGGTCCTCAACATAGATTTCCTGCAAGAGATCTTCAAGGCTGATCTCAAGCTTCTTCCTATGCATATTTGCATAGAACTTACTCCACCCAGCGGGGAGCTTTGAGACAATCCCTCCAACAACAAACTTGTCGGGGAGGGGCATCGTCTCGTCTTCCAACTTCTGTCGCAGCTTCAGGAATTCTTTTACTTACGGCAGCATGGACTTCTTGTCCTCAAAGAACCATTTGTGATATTTTTCAACCACTAATATCTTGCTCTTGTTCTTGTCTTCTTCGTACAGTTTCTCCAGAGACTCCCATATGTCTCTGGCAATAGGTTTCTTACTGTAGGACTCTGCAAGGGAATCCTACATAGCATTCAGGATAAGTAACCTGCAAACGCTATTCTCCCTTCTCCACTTGGCCTGAAGTTTAGTAGCCGCAGTGATTGCGACAGCAGACCCAGTATCTGGAACAGTAGGTTCCTTTTCAAGAAGCACGTGATCAACGTCTCTGAGTTGAAGAGTGAGATAAACCTTCCTCTTCTAGACTTGATAATGCTCTCCATCAAACTTTTCTAACTTACAAAAGTCAGTATTGAGGAGTGAAGCATTAAAGTTTTCCATCGTAGCAATATAGCTTTGAGATTGTTAGTGTCGGGCACAATTTTTCGATGAAAAACTGAGAAGAATGAAACAATTGTAAGAACAATGTTCCAACACAACACTTCTAGGAATGTTGCGCAAGTATAACAAATATCTAAGAAGGTCTTGTTATGATATTACGAGAATCTAAAACGATTTCGTAATCTAAAGCAGCGAAGAAGATGACAGGCAAAATATGGAAGATGGCCTGCTGGAATGAATGATCACCGTTGCTCAAAGCTATATTCGCCCCACACGAATAGCTTCCAGGAACCAGCAAGTTCGTCGAAGAACTTTGGAATACTTATGCTCTTCTGACTCCTCGGATTGTACACGGACTCCCGTACAAAAGCAACGCTGGTGCAAAGCTTCTCTTCTCTCTAACAGGCTCTGTTTACTTGTGTTAAGAAACCCTTGTAAACTTTTCGTAACTCTCTAAATATGTTTTTTCTAGTGTCTTTGCCTGTGAGAGAGAAGAGACCTTATATAGGCCCGAGTAGCAACTGCCCGGTTAGCACAATATTCGGGACGTGGTAATAACTACTCCGAACGTGCAGTAACCGCTCAGATCATGCATAGGCACGATCTGAAGCAAGTTGCGCCACTCTAGCAACCCGCGCGCCTTGCACCTTGCGCACAGAGCCACTTGCGCCACACTGCGCCACACGCCTTGCGCGCCTTGCACACCTTGCGCCACACGCACAACGCACACATTGCGCCACTTGCGCAACCTGGGTGCAACCTGGCGCAACCTGCGCGCAACCTGGCACAACCTGGCCGCGCAACTAAAGCGCACTATGCGCAAGTGCAAAGTGTGCCAACAAAATGCCACATTACGTCTCATGAGCCCTTGAGTCCGAGTCCGAGTCCGAGTCGCTAAGCCCCTAGGGGGCTTAGCTCCCATGGAAATAAATTTCCTAAGAGCAAAAAGCATGAATGCTTTTAATTGTTTATTTAGCCCTTTTTCCATTAGAAAAATAATCCCACATGGCACATCCATGTGCACCTCCACACCACATATGCATCTCTAAAATAGGAAAGCTAATATATAGAGATACAATTGTTTTGGCCTAGCCGACGTGGGACTAAAGTTCTAAACAAAAGAGGCCAAAACCTAACAGTATCAAGATTGATAGATACTTGATCAAAGAGATTTGTGTCTGACTAAGGTTACCATGAAAAGTTATCAAGAGAGATTGATAGACAATACATGGTAATAAGGCTACAAAATAGGCTTTGTTTGTATCAATGAAAAAGAAGGAAAAACTAATCTATTGGGGTGGGGGTGTGTCTCTTCTATTGTCTTCTTCTTCTCCAAACAACAACAACTGATAAACAAACAACAGTTGTCCAAGTCGGGAGTACTAGAGATGCATGCATGAGTATATAATATAGTAGGAGATTGAGATACCGACTGACCCGTTTACTTGGGACCGGTTTGATTCCAAGCTCGTTACATGCCTTTGTTATAATGGTCTGCATCTGGGACCTGAAGTAGCGGATCTTGTCGGGAAGGGGGACGCCCAGGGAGTCGCAGACGTCGGCAATGGCGTCCCTGAGGGTGACGTTGTTGATCACGTTGTTGGGAAAGAACTTGGTGTACTTGAGGGAGAGGGAGGAGTCGCACACCACCAGCTCCCATATCTTCTTCCCCCTCGAGTCCAGGATGGGACGAGAGCAGAAGTCGAGCTCCCACTCGGAGATGCTCACGGGATCCACTTCCTCTTCCAGGAAACGGACCTCCTCCTCATCCTCCTCCTCTCCTGACCAAGGATCCACCACCACTTTCTTTCCTCCTCCTTCTTCTTCTTCTGCAATTGATGGCGAGATGGGCGACGAGTTTGGTGGATGAAGAAATTGGATCATGTACCTCCTTTTTCTCCTGGCGTTGCTACTGTTGGTGCTGTTGGTGTTGGCATTGGAGGGAAGGGAGTAGGGGAATCTGTTGCGGAAGAATACGCTATTATTATTGACTGATGCTGCTGCTACTGCTGCATGGGAGGATTGGTGGCTACTCTTTGGTCTTGTTCTTGTTGGGGGTTGGAAACCAAGAGTAGCCATGAGAAGAAAGAAGAGAGGCAAAAGAGAAGAAGCTTCCCTCCGTTATCCACACCTCCACAATGGACGGTCATAAGTACTCCCCATTGGATGTTATTTAAATATGGTTTAGAACTATGTTTTAAAAACTGGACCGGACATTGATCCAATGAGGACACTCGGTTGGATCAAACCGGATCAACTAGTGGTTTAATCCGGGTTGAACCAGTTCTCTAGTCTTATAATTTTATTTGAATATCATAGTACACAACTACACATATACTACTTATGTTATACTTGTGCTAAAATTAGTCAAGAAACATACATATAAACTTTTATTACATGTAAAGTCCAAACCAAAAGTTAAAAGCTAACCCAAAAAAAAAAAGTTGAGCTCAGAGTTCAGCTCTGCACTGATATACACATATATTAGCAGTTGTGGCTCAAGGTTCATCTATTCACCAATCAACACATATCTATATGATGGTCCATGGGCAATTCCATATTTAGCCGATGTGACTCTTTCGTTCCTCGTCGCTATTGGTTACTCTATATATCCCTTGATCGCGAGATCTCATTTACCTCAGGGTGTTACTCTAATCCCCTGTAGATCGAGCGGTTCTAGTGCCCCAAAACAGGTCGCGGAGATTTTGACCTTGGGCACAAGTTGTCAAGGACCAATGCATGAATGCAACTCTATATGATAAATCTCTATGTTATAACCGTTATCAATTGTCACGCCCTAGTGTAGTGCCCCGTCCCGCAAAGTAAATCGGAGGAATCGAACCGCCGACGGCGTTCGGACTTAGCCTTACAACGGCTGCTCGAAGGCCCGCTCGGTCGAAGCGACCGCTCGCTCAAGTGGGGTAGTTTCGGTGCACTTGCCTCATCTTTGCCTTCACATAATAAATCGCATTGTTCTCAACTTGCACAAGTAGGCTTAATAATAAAAGAGACGAATCCACATAGCTAAGGGAATAATCCCGACCCGTCGGAATCTCTTAGAACATGAAAAATGGTCCCACGGTCTGCTTAGAAGTCGGGTCAGCGTGCTTTCAAAATGACACTCGGTCCTTCGTCCCGTGGCTTGGGAGAAGGAAGTTGGCCTAAGTTGCTAAGTTGCCACGACACTCGAGTTAGCCTAAGTCATAGGCGTCGTCCGCGTGAATGCTTGATAAAGCATGCACGGTTTCGTCGTTTATCCCGATACTCGAATTAGCCTAAGTCATAGGTGTTGCCCGCGTAAATGCTCGATAAAGCATGCACGCTTCCGCAATACAAGGCTTGGCATAGCCTTTGCTCGTCCCTTGGGTTAAGTTGTAGACTTCAGTAAGTTAGGCAAAGTTATGCCGGTCGACCTAAGTCATTCCAAGTGTTGTCCCGCTCTTTCTGCGGCTGTCGAGTTAAATAGTCCCACGATCCCAAGGCCCGTCATATAAGGTATGACTTGGGTGATAGCGTTGCGTAGAACACGAGTTGGGTTAAGGCATGAGCCACGGTTGGTTCAGTAAAAAGTTAGCCACGTCTTTCGATACTTAAGGAACACGTTATGTTCAAGTAAAGTGGGTAGGCTATGCGGTAGTCGTTCCCTGAAGCAGAATGTTAAGTCTAAGCGATGGTTAGTCGCCGAGGCAACCCTAGTTTGGGCTCTGCAAAAGAAGTATGAATCGAGGAAAGAGTAAAGCAAAGGAACTAAGCGATTATGATGAGACCATGTAATTACGTTAAGTCTAGAAGTTAGCGTAGGTGCGTGGTCATGGACAACTTGTCGACAAGGGCGATGTTTCTTCGAGCGGCAACCCGGGGCCACGGGACCAACTCG
Source organism: Iris pallida (assembly GCA_029216955.1). Taxonomy (NCBI): domain Eukaryota; kingdom Viridiplantae; phylum Streptophyta; class Magnoliopsida; order Asparagales; family Iridaceae; genus Iris; species Iris pallida. The sequence goes on from JANAVB010021800.1 coordinate 1,165,988, forward strand.
GCCTCGGAGGAAACACGGTATAGCCGAGCTGGGTAATAGGCAATCGGTAGTTCGGGGACTTGCATCGGGGATCGCTACCTGCGGTGCAAGGGTCCCGAATGCCAGGCTATGTCCACGATGGCTAGTTAATGCCAGTGACCTTTCATATAGATGTGTCGGCACGGGTGGCAATCCGCGTGTGTGCCTTTGGATTGAGTAAGTTGAATGTGTATGCAGTTAGAAGACATAATAACCGGGCCTAATATTTGGCTACAGCGAAGGCGGTGTGCTTCGGCACGGGATGTGGTATCGTGTGCTAAATTTGGCATAGAGTTTGCATTGGTTAGACTTGGGCTGTTGTGAATTATGTCGAGAAGGGCCGTAGGACAAGTTGGGGGAAGTTCCGTTGAGTTGCTGGACACGACCTCGAAATATGAGGCACGGCCGCGTTGTCACAACACAAGTATAGGTAAGACTAAGCGAGGAGGCACTGCCTCAGAGATATTATAGCACGAATCGAGCTCATGGCATGACCGAGTCATTACGTTCTAGAGTTTGGCACGAAAGACAAGTGTGAGTCGGTGTGTTGATATTGCAAGAAAACGATAAGGTCTTGAGGCAAGGATAAAGAAGATTATATGTGCGATAGCACGGTTACACGGAAATAGAGTCTATCGTGTAGTTGCGTCCCTGATTATGGCCGTAAGACAAACACGACTTGATAGGTTAACGTTGTTGGCACGAAAAGGGTTTAGAGACAAGTATGAGTTAACGTTGTTGTTGCAAGCACGGGATGATCCTCAGACACAAGTATGCCAAGGCGTCTGTCATAAAATTGATCCTAAGACAAGACTAGAAAGACAATCGTAAAAAGGGATATGTTGCACAAAAGTAAATGAACGTGACGGTTTTGTATGGGTGGCCAAGGAGCTCACTCCACCAGTACAGTTGAGTACTGACACCCACACAGTATTTCATGTGCAGGCACAGGTAGAAGCTCGTAGCGCGGAGCCCGTTGGATGCGCCGAGGCACGGAGTTCCTTGGCGATTCGAAGCGTACGGCCGCATGGAGTCAAGACCTATACAGAACATAATGTATGGACATCGCCTTCCGAAGCTTCCGCTGGTTCAAGCATTTGTATCGAGAGATGAGAGAGAGCAGAGAGACTTGTAAAATGAGAGAAAAGTGAGCACGAGAGACTTGTAATTTGGCCTTGCTCCCACAAATGTAATCTTGTATTCAATATCAATAACGAGCTTCTTTTGAATGACTTGTGTTCATTTTGCTTGTTCTAATTTTCACTGCGTATTCAATGTATCTGCTTGGGACTTCTGTGCGACGACCCCGTCGCTGCCGCTGTAAATCGGCCGTTATGGAACCTGCCTTGCACGAGCACAATCTAGGCTCGTGTGGCATCACGCCTTAGCGAAGACGATCGCTCCTATGGGAGCGGGGCGTGACATAATGGTATCAGAGCACGGCTTTACGTCCTTGGACTATCGATTGAATTCTTTAACTTCGTTGTTTCCGCAAACTCCAAAGTGTTGCGACCGCAAAGTTGATATCGTTGGTGCGCTCTCTCTCAATTGTCCCACGGGATGTCCATACAATAAGTCTAATATTTTCAAAAGCTCGTGCATGCGTTCAATCGAACGCATCGGTAGACCTTTGGGCCGAACGGTGCCGACCTTGAGTTGATAGAAAACACGTGCTAAAGTTGGCAAGAAGTGTGCGCGCCTGAATAGTCCTACGCAAACCTTAGCAAGTGAGCGTGCAAATTCGGAGTGTAGTCGGCACGGGATGGTTATGCGCACGGCCTTTTGGCTAAGTTGTGTCGCGTGTCGCGCACCTAGACTTTATGGTGCAACGAGTTGCGAGCAATATCAGTATCGCTCGGTCGGGAACGAAGATATACTTAGAGTGTATATTCGATAGGAAACGCTATCGAACTAATGCTTAGGCGTATATGGAAGATCGAATTGGATTTTAAGGAATAGCACGAACGACTTAGTATGTCGAGACGACGTGAGAGATTATGCTAGAGATTCGTCGAACGAATCGGAAGGATGTATTAGCGAGTGATGCAAACGTGATTGGGGACTAGATCGGATGGCTCGAATCCTGAGTACTGTATGGTTTGTCTTAGAAATGATTCGAGCGAAGATTGAGGATTACGAGCAACAACGAGTATATCGACGAAGCGATGCGATCGCGCAAAGCCTTAGAACGCGTCACACTTAGTTGGCCGTGACTTCGTATGTCCCGAACGAGATGTCGCTCGGACAACTTATGAATGGGCAACGCGAGATAGAAAACGACTCGGAACGATGAATGAAAATGAATGTCTTGATCGAGGAAACATAGAGGATCGCACTTTTGAATTCGGATTTGATCGAAGGAAATTGTGGTATATCTAATACGGACAATAGCATCAGTCGCATGACTCGGAGTTCGTTGTAAAGGAAGATCGTCAGGTTACGTACATCATCGATGGTATTGAGGCGTATCAAAGATCGATGTGCGATAACTCGGGGGTACTCTGATTCGAGGAACGATGATCGTGTAAAATGTCATTGTTCTGATGGATGCTATACTCGAGATATTGAAATGTGTCGAAGAAAAGATAGACTTGGCTCAAAGATTTTCTAGTTGAACGCATGACGAACGGACTATCGAACTGAGATCTTGGCTTGGATGAAAATGAAAATGTTTGGATTGTTTCGACGATAACCACAACGTTGACGTTCTTGTATTATGCGAGCGCAACTCCAGCCTCGCACATGCGTCACGCCGATTAGGGTGATCACTCCGCGTGAGTGCTGGTATGGTGATTCATACAGCGGGAGTGATCGAACTTGCATGGCGTGGCAATTTGTATGCTTCGACTTGTGGTTTGACGCGAAGATGAACTTGAGAAACTTAGTGTGCTTGACGATTGAACTTGAGAATTGAGTAGGTCCAATCTGCGTATCGAGAATGAATTAGTCTAGACTCAAGCAAGAGTTACGCCAGGATGAGAATGATTATTCCGCGGGAGCGTTGCATGGTAATTCATGAACCACCGTAGATAATCGGACTCGCGTGAGATTGGGACGCAACGTATTGTCGAGCTAGATGACCTCGTGATCAAATACATGAATTGGTTAGAATTGGTGATTTGAATGGATTCGAATCTGCGCAACGTATGTCTCGATGCAGACTAGGTGATCGTGCTTGATGTTTAGAAATCTGAGTGAACGCGAGCTCGGGTAGAAAATCCCATACTACCGACTTTGGTTTGACCCTAGGATTGGGGTCAGTGTTGGCATTATTGTTGGGAAACTATGATTCCAATCCTGACATTGACTTAGCCTTGCGAAATGGCCTAGCGGTTAGGCGAGACTCCCCTGTTTCAAGTGTTAGCAATTGAAAGATTGATCATGAGGATTGGCAAGGATGGATTGATGGAATGATTCAAGAATAGGATACCCTGCTCACGAGACTCGGCTGACATGCATATATTTCAGGGACGCCTGAGTATGTGCACGATGTGACTCGAGTGAGAATGGCAAATTCTCTATCATGCGGCTTGGCTGAGTGCATGTATTTTAGGGACGCCTGGAATGCGTGCACGATCCAACCAAGTGATGTGTTGAATTCAAACGAGACTCGAGGAATGGAAATGGTCGAGGATTTTGAAATCAAGTTAATGGAACGATTGATAGTCATGCGAGCGTGGCTCGGAATCGAAGAAATGTGTAGGCGAAGTGTGTACGATAGTCCCGTGTCTAGGCAAGATTAAGTCTTGGCCATAGAAATGGTAGGATGGCTTGCCTTCAGGAAAGTCTCGAGGACGAGACTTGTTCTGAGTGGTGTATGTTGTAGTGCCCCGTCCCACAAAGTAAATCGGAGGAATCAAAACGCTGACGGCGTTCGGACTTAGCCTTACAACGGCTGCTCGAATCGAGGCGACCGCTCGCTCAGGTAGGGTAGTTTCGGTGAACTTGCCTCATCTTTGCCTTCACATAATAAATCGCATTGTTTTCAACTTGCACAAGTAGGCTTATTAATAAAAGAGACGAATCCACATAGCTAAGGGAATAATCCCGACCCGTCGAAATGTCTTAGAACATGGAAAATGGTCCCACGGTCTGCTTAGAAGTCGGCTCAGCGTGCTTTCAAAATGACACTCGGTCCTTCGTCCCGTGGCTTGGGAGAAGGAAGTTAGCCTAAGTTGCTAAGTTGCCACGACGCTCGAGTTAGCCTAAGTCATAGGTCGCCCGCGTGAATGCTTGATAAAGCATGCATGGTTTCGTTGTTTGTCCAGATACTCGAATTAGCCTAAGTCATAGGCGTCATCCGCGTAAATGTTCGATAAAGCATGCACGCTTCCCTAATGTAAGGCTTGGCATAGCCTTTGCTCGTCCCTTGGGTTAAGTTGTAGGCTTGAGTAAGTTAGCCAAAGTTATGCCGGTCGACCTAAGTTATTCCAGTGTAAGCTCACCATTTAGGAAAGCCGTTTTCACATCCATCTGATGTATCACCATCTTATGTATTGCTGCAAGAGCAATCAACACTCTGATGGTGGTCATCCGGGCTACTGGAGTATACATGTCAAAGTAGTCAATTCCCTGCTTCTGAGAAAACCCCATGGCTACCAACCTAGCCTTGAACTTGTCAATAGTTCCGTCTGCTTTCATCTTCTTCTTGAAGATCCATTTGCATCCGATGGGTTTCGCTCCTTCAGGAAGATCAACCAACACCCAAGTGTTATTGGAGGTGATGGATTCAATTTCATTGTCAATCGCCTCCCTCTAGAAAACCGCGTCCCTGGTCTTCATCGCCTCATCATAGGTAAGCGGATCTACTTCCACATGATAGGTGACAAAGTCACTTCCGAAGTCCTTCGGCCTCCTCACTCGCTTCGTTGACGGCTCAGCGAGATCTGGTTCAACCGTTGTTTCAACAACATCTTCTTGAACCACATCTTCATTGAAGACCTGCGCACCCTCATTATTCTCCGGAACATCCGCAAGAACAATATTCTTGTGCCTTGCAAACTTGTCTTCAAAATATTCTGCGTCATGAGATTCAATGATATGATTTGACTCAAGATCAAGAAATCTCCGAGCTTCACTCTTCTCGGCATACCCCCAAGAAGATCGTCTTAGTAGTCCTTGTCCCAAGCTTCTGAATCTTCAGATCTGGAAGGTTGACATATGCCAGACACCCCCACACTCGAATAACATTCAAGTTAGGTCTGACCTTGAACCAGAGTTCATGAGGAGTAACATCAGAAGTTGCATGAGGCACCATATTTAGAATGAAAGTGGCCGTCAATACAGCTTCTCCCCAGTAGCACTTAGGAAGACCCGCAGTCAACAGCATTGAGTTAATCATTTCTGTTAATGTTCTGTTCTTCCTCTCTGCTACTCCGTTTGATTGAGGAGAGTACGGAGCCGTAGTCTCATTGACAATTCCATGTTCTTTGCAGAACGATGCGAATTCATGAGACCTGTACTCCCCACCTCGATCACTTCTTATTCTTTTGAGTTGTTGTCCAGTCTGCCGCTCAGCTTCGGCTCTGAACTCCTTGAACTTCTCGAATGCTTCGTCTTTAGCCTTCAGCAAGTAGACGAACGCATACTTAGAGAAGTCATCGATGAAAGTTATGAAATACTTAATCCCGGCCTTTGTAGAGAACTGTTTGAAGTCACAGATATCAGAGTGTACCAACTCCAGAAGATCTGTACTTCGATTAACCCGAGGAAAGGGTTTCCTTGTGATCTTCGTTTGAGCACAAACTTCACATTTCTCTACCTTACCCCCACTTTTGGAGATAAGTCCTAGACTAGACATTCGGTATATTCGTTTACAATGAACATGTCCTAACCTATTATGCCACAACTCAAGAGTAAAAGCAGAAGGAGTGACTTCATTAATTACATTAATTACATTGGACTGATTTACAAGCTGAATTTTGAACATTCCTTCGGTATAAAAAGCTTTTCCGAAATATGTTCCCTTGATAGACATCACCATCTGACCAGCATTGATGTCCATCATGAGGCCTGCGTTGCAGAGTAGGCCTCCTGAGATCAGGTTCTTGGCGATAGCAGGTACGTGCTTCACGCCTTGAAGCGTCAGAGACTTGCCAGAAGTCAGCTTCAATACCACCGTCCCAATCCCGAGCACTTCAGCTTGTGCCTGGTTCGCCATCATAACCACTTCAAAAGTAGGTGTGTAGGTGGTGAACCACTCCTTACTGGAGCAGACATGGCAGGAAGCTCCAGTGTCTACCCACCAGTCAGAGTCATTTCCTGCCGCATCAACCTGCGCAATCATAGCAACAACGTCAGTGATCATATATACCTTGTTTGGCTCTCCTTGCTCTGATTGCTTGGTCTTTGCTTTGCATTCATTCTTGAAATGGCCCTTCTTGCCACACTTGAAGCAAGACATCGGAGACTTTGGCTTCTTCTTCTTCATTGAAGTACCCTTGACTTTCAGATTGTCAAGGTCCTTATTCTTGCTTTGGGAAGCCGCATGCTTTCCCTTTGGTTCCCTTGAATACACCAGATTGGCGTTAGCTAATTGCTTGGACAGTGCGTCCACCTTCAGTTGAGCCCGCATCTGGTCCTCAACATAGATTTCCTGCAGGAGATCTTCAAGGATGATCTCCAGCTTCTTCCTATGCATGTTTGCATAGAACTTGCTCCACCCAGCGGGGAGCTTTGAGACAATCCCTCCAACAACAAACTTGTTGGGGAGGGGCATCGCATCGTCTTCCAGCTTCTGTCGCAGTTTCAGGAACTCCTTCACCTACGACAGCATAGACTTTTCGTCCTCAAAGAACCACTTGTGATATCTTTCAACCACAAAAATTT